>CM038678.1:625837087-626191020 GCA_021605205.1 Aegilops longissima
TAACGCCAGCATCCCTCTCGGTTGTGTTGAGTATCTAGAGGGTGTGAAGCAACAAGAGACAGTAAGAACGGTTTACACAGGGTCTTAATATAAAAAGAAACCTTTGAGCGGGGCCCTGCTGCACGTCTGCGCCTATGTATCCGTTGTGCCGTATCCTGGAAGGGTGTAGCAGGATTATCATCTGTAAAAGAGAAAAACCCAGGTGAAAGTCTTCGTGCGAAAAATTGGTTATTCTTAATAAACCATTAAAATGCAATCTAAATAGGGTCAAGCCGAACTGTAGTCCTTTTTACATGCGGGAAGCCCCTAGTACCACCTATGGGGGTATATCCATCGACCCAATATCAGGTTTATCTAAGCTGTTACAGCTAGTTGTGCGCCGGACTTGTCTAGCCGTGTCCGCGGTCTTGATGACTGATCATTTATTCTGGTTGGAGAGGCCGTTCAGTGTTCGGCTTCTAGAGCCGCCACACATTCTTCCGCACGTAAGGAACGCTCTATGTTTCCGCTAACTACGATGATGCCACGCGGACCGGGCATCTTAAGCTTAAGATAAGCGTAATGCGGTACTACATAAAACCGAGCGAAGGCCATTCTTCCGAGAAGTGCGTGATAGCCGCTTTGGAATGGAGCGATGTCGAAGGTTAATTCTTCGCTTCGGAAGTTGTCAGGAGAACCGAATACAACCTATAGAACTAGAGAGCCCGTGCAGCGGGCCTCTGGGCCTGGTATTACTCCTTTAAAGGTAGTATTGCCTTGGTTGATTCTTGTCGGGTCTATCCCCATTTTGTGGATTGTGTTCTGATATATCAGATTAAGACTACTGCTACCGTCCATAAGGACTCGGGTGAGATGGTATCCGTCAATTATTGGGTCTAGCACCAAGGCAGCCGATCCTCCGTGCCGGAAACTAGTCGGGTGATCCCTGCGATCAAAAGTGATCGGGCAGGCCGACCAAGGGTTGAACTTGGGTGTGACGGGCTCCATGGCGCATACGTCTCGGAGTGCGTGTTTGCTCCTCCTCTTCATTACGTGAATCATGTTCACTGTTTTGACCTCTAGTGGGAATTTTTTCTATCCCCCAGTGTTTGGCTGGCGAGGCTCATCCTCGTCTTCAGTTGGTGTCTCCCTCCCCTTGCGTTCGGCGTTTAGCTTGCTGGTCTGCTTGAAGACCCTGCATTCTCTATTGGTGTGATTTGCAGGTTTGTCGGAGGTGCCATGAATCTGACATAATCTGTCTAGAATCTTGTTTAGGCTGGTTGGTCCATCTCTGCTGCCTTTAAATGGCTTTTTCCGTTGACCGGGTTGAGAGCCCCTGAATCCTGCGTTTACCGCCATGCTGTCTGGGCTGTCTTCATTGTTTTGACGCTTGCTTTTATTGCATCGCGGTTTTCCATTGCCATCCCTGACTTCGGATGTGCCTGGGTCGCCGGTGCCGCTACGGGCCAGCCAACTATCCTCGCCCACACAAAAGCGGGTCATAAGGCTTGTTAGGGCTGCCATTGTCCTCGGTTTTTCCTGGTCGAGGTGTCTGGCGAGCCATTCGTCCCGGACACTGTGTTTGAAAGCCGCTAAGGCTTCGGCATCCTGGCAGTCAACGATTTGATTCTTCTTAGTGAGTAATCTGTTCCAAAGCTTTCGGGCTGACTCTCCGGGCTGTTGAATTATATGACTTAAATCGTCTGCATCCGGAGGTCGGACATAAGTCCCTTGAAAATTAGCCCTAAAAGCATCCTCGAGCTCTTCCCAACTTCCAATTGAGTTTTCAGGGAGGCTTTTCAGCCAGTGTCGAGCTGGTCCTTTCAACTTGTGGGGCAAGTATTTGATAGCGTGGAGATCATCTCCGCGAGCCATGTGGATATGAAGGATGAAGTCCTCAATCCAGACCCCAGGGTCTGTCATTCCGTCGTATGCCTCTATGTTCACGGGTTTGAATCCCTCTGGAAATTCGTGATCCAGCACCTCATCGGTGAAGCATAGGGGGTGCGCGGCACCCCTGTTTTTGGATGTGTCATGGCATTCTGACGGTTGCAGTGTTCGGTTTTGATTCCGTGCCGGAGCGCGCTTCCTAGATCCGTAGATGGACCTGGTCATACCGACTTTTTGGTGCAAGTCCTCACATAAATCGTGTGCTGACTTATTTGCGACATCGTTAGCCGCCCTATCGCAGCCACGGGGTGGTCGATCCGACAGATCGGCCGTTATATTTTTCGGTTCTATGGGCTCTAAAGCCTCGTCATCGAATTCAGGCAGCAGCTTGCGCTTTGGATAGCTCTTTGTGTGGCGATCGCCATCGTATTTTCTTCAAAGTTCAGCACTTTGTTCCATCTACTGTTGAGTGTATTTTGCACGGCCTTAAGCCTTTGCTTCTGCTTCTTCAGACTCCTCGCGGTGGCAATAAGCCTTCTATGGAGGTTCTCTTGCTCCAAATGCCTTTCCGGGATGATGTGTGCATCGTCATCCGGACTGTTCTCCTCTCCGGAGACAGGTTGATGAGCTTTACCCTCAGCATTGCCGTGATCGGACAGCGGCTCCGTACTATGTTCGCCGTCCGCTGGCTCATCCTGCTCTGTCGCTGGGTCCATGTGGTCGTTGTTTCCTCTGGAGTCGACTGGGGTATTATTCTTTCTTGCACTGTTATCGTTGTTTTTGCCGAGGCGGGATTTGGAGCGGCGCCTACGTCGTTGCATTGGTTTCTTCTCGAGGGGATTATCCTTCGCTGCATCCTTTCGTTCCTCGTCATTGTTTTCTTTGGGTGTATCCACCATGTATATATCGTGTGATGAAGTGGCTGTCCAGCGCCATGTGGGCGGTGGTTCCTGTTCCTCTCCTGCATCGTCGTCCATACCGTCGATGTCTTCGGAGTTGAAATCAAGCATGTTGGTTAAATCGTCGACAGTGGCTATTAAGTGGGTGGTGGGCGGGGAACGAATTTCTTCGTCGTCTGCTTCCCACTCGAGCCGGACATGGTTCGGCCGAGGGTCTCCTAACAAGGAGAGAGACCTTAATGAATCTAGTACGTCGTGCAAGGGCGAGTGCTGGAAAATATCCGCGGAGGTAAACTCCATGATCGGTGCCCAATCAGATTCGATAGGCACGGACGCAAGCGGTTCGGAGCCCGTGGTCGGGGACGAATCCAAGGGTTCGGCAACACAGTTCTCATAAGAGGTGAAGTCAGTATTCGGCTCTAACGCCGCTGAGTGTGCGACCTCCATGGCAGGGTCCATCCACCCGTCCTCGGATGGCACGATCTGCCCCGGATTGAGGATCGGGGTAGGCACAGGTGTGATCTCCCGAACACCGTTCGACAGCAGAGCCAAGTCGTGCTCGTCGTGACTGTGCGGCGCACCTGACATGGGCTCGAATCCGTCGAAGATCAAGTCTCTGCGGATGTCGGCGGTACAGTTTAAGTTTCCAAACCTGACCTGACGGCCAGGGGCGTAGCTCTCGATCTGCTCTAGATGGCCAAGCGAGTTGGCCCGTAGTACGAAGCCGCCAAATACAAAGATCTATCCGGGGAGAAAAACCTCACCTTGGATCGCATTGTTGCCGATGATCGAAGGAGCCATCAAGCCTTTATCATGATGGCACAGTGGAACTCTCAATGAAAGCACCAATGTCGGTGTCAAAACCGGCGGATCTCGGGTAGGGGGGTCCCGAACTGTGCGTCTAAGGCGGATGGTAACAGGAGGCGGGGGCCACAATGTTTACCCAGGTTCGGGCCCTCTCGATGGAGGTAGTACCCTACTTCCTGCTTGATTGATATTGATGATATGAGTATTACAAGAGTTGATCTACCACGAGATCGTAGAGGCTAAACCCTAGAAGCTAGCCTATGATTATGATAGTTGTCCTCCTACGGACTAAACACTCCGGTTTATATAGACACCGGAAGGGGCTAGGGTTACACAGAGTCGGTTACAAGGGAGGAGATCTACATATCCGAATTGCCAAGGTTGCCTGCCACGCAAAGGAGAGTCCCACCCAGACACGGGACGAAGTCTTCAATCTTGTATCTTCATAGTCCAACAGTCCGGCCAAAGTATATAGTCCGGCTGTCCGAGGACCCCCTAATCCAGGACTCCCTCAGCTATATATACCCCTCCATCCACTCTTCATTCATGGAGAGAGCCATCATAACATGCCTACACTTCCAACATACATTTTCTGAGAGAGAACCACCTACACTTGTGTTGAGGTCAAGATGTTCCATTCCAACCACATAAATCTTGATCTCTAGCCTTCCCCAAGTTGCTTTCCACTCAAATCATCTTTCCACCAAATCCAATCCTATGAGAGAGAGAGTTGAGTGTTGGGGAGACTATCATTTGAAGCACAAGAGCAAGGAGTTCATCATCAACACACCATTTGTTACCTCTTGGAGAGTGGTGTCTCCTAGATTGGTTAGGTGTCACTTGGGAGCCTCCGTCAAGATTGTGGAGTTTAACCAAGGAGTTTGTAAGGGCAAGGAGATCGCCTACTTCGTGAAGATCTACCCGAGTGAGACAAGTCCTTCGTGGGCGACGGCCATGGTGGGATAGACAAGGTTGCTTCTTCGTGGACCCTTCGTGGGTGGAGCCCTCCGTGGACTTGCGCAACCATTACCCTTCATGGGTTGAAGTCTCCATCAACGTCGGTGTACGATAGCACCACCTATCGGAACCATGGATAAAAAATCTCCATGTCTCCAAATTGCGTTTGCACACTCCAATCCCATCCCTTTACATTCTTGCAACTTGCATGCTTTACTTTCCGCTGCTCATATACTCTTGTCATGCTTGCTTGATATGTATTGTGAATGTTTAAACTTGTGCCAAAACTCCACATCAACTTAAGGAAATTAAAAGCTGCAACTTTTCTTGCTTAGAGTCTATTCACCCCCCCCCCTCTAGACACCTCTTCTCGATCCTTTCACCTGCGCTTGCCCCTTTAGCACCAAAGGGGAAACAAGGAAACTGCACGCGCTGGTGCTCGCCTGGCCTTGGTCGTCATGGCTTACGTCACGGGAACCTCGCGAGGTTCCCCTTGCCTTGATCTCTCTGCCCCTCGCGAGCGCGCCTGGTGAGGCTGCCCCTGAGGAGGTCTTGCATCGTCCACCTCGCGAGGCTTGGCCCCTCGCGAGGGTCTTGGGTGTTTGCTGGTGAAGATGGGCCGTATAGGGCCACTGGTAGGCAATTCTAGGGACCCCCGTTCCCAGAACGCCGACAGTAGCCCCCGGGCCCAAGGCGCGCTCGAACTTGGCTTCGAGGCGAGGCCAAAGGGCAAGTGCGGAGCGCCGCGGGCCCCAATAGCCTGGAGCCTTGGTCGACGCATGGCGATTGATTGGATGTGGGTGTCTCGGCTTCCCCACGCCGCCTCGGCAACCGCCCGACTTAACGAGTCCCTGCTGCATGCAAGGAAAAACCATCATTACCTATGATCGTGGGGATCGCCGGTTGGCCTTCTCCTGCTATAAATGAGGAGGGGGCGGAGCCCCCGGCGCCCATCTCTTCCCATTCCACTTGGTCCATCTCCCTTGCTCCATTGCTAGCAGCGACACCCATGGCGCCAATCCGAAGGTTCTCGGCCGCAGAGAAAGGAAACACCCCCCGCGACGAGCCCGGGACACTTCCACCAAAGAAGAGGCCGGTCCCCTGCCGTGACGTAGCCGGGAGGTTGGAGGTGACAAGGCCTTGGTGCGAGCGGCCTCCTCCCGGGTATCCGCTTCCTCTGTACGCCCAAGCCGAGTGCTCAGGAGGAAGAGGCGGCGGGCGGCGCCGCCCATACCACAACCATGGTCGCCACACTGCGGGGACACACACCATCGCCCCAGGAGCCCACGCCGCGGACTCCTCGCGCGAACTCGTGATGTGGGCGACGATGCCCCCGCGCACCTGGATCCGCTTCCCGCAATTCTTCTCCGCCGAGATGCCACCGAGGGCCCCCTTGAGCGTTGGCTGCAGCACGCTGACTGCGATGCCCCGGCGACTGGAGCGGAGGTTGAAGTCGTCTCCCCAGGCTAGATCTTCATGACCCGCTGCTGGGGTGAGGTCACCCGAGTTTGCCGTACAGAGGGCGCCCTCGCGATCCACTTCGAGTACGACGGCGCCTCCACGATGTTCTTCATGGTCTTCGATGTGGAAGGCCGTCGCTTGGAGTGCTGCCCCGAAGAGGGCCGCCTGGACAGCACCGCGGCAAGAGTCGGGCCTGCCGCCCGCCTCGCCAGCGGCTCATCAAGCAACAACGGCGCTGCTTGGGAGTCCAGCGACTCTCCCGAGCCCTACGAGACCCCGGAGACGAGCGACGACAGCTACGTGACCCCGAGATCTCACCGTGCCCGGAGTAAGGCCGCAGCGTCCCTCCGCCACCGTCGCTGATCTGGATGGGGCTGGCACCGGCCTCCGGTGGCCCACCGTTGCTGATGGCGTCGGCCGCGCCGGCGCGTGTAGATAGGACCTCTAGAAGCTCCCTTCTTTTGTTTCCTGTGAGGAATCGAGACAAACCCCGCGGGGGCGTCTAAAGGGTCTATAGTGTATTTTGTTGATATTGTCCTTATTATGGAGATACGTGAGCACACGTCCTGTTTCGGCTCGGTCACCCCTTTCCAGCCCCACGACGGCTTGATGCTCTACGCTGACAGGTCCTGGTCCCCAGGCAGGCTGCAGCCATCGCTGGTATGCCAGGTCGCGATGCCATTGTGAAGGCCAGGAGGTGAGCGGCCCGAGGTCCAGTAAGAGCCCCTGAGGCGCGATACTCAGGAGGTCCCCTTTAGCGCGCAAGCGGCCACCAAGAGGTAAGAAAGGAAAGCGACGTTGCTGCAACAGGACTGCAGCAAGTGAGAATCCTATGCCGTAGCGATTGGTTGACCCGGGCGTGAAACTTATCTTGGCGGTCCAGGGTCAGTTCCTTTTGATGCACCAGACTCATGTGTCGGCGGTCGTAGCGTAGCGGTCAGGCCCGTGCGTGCCTCCCCCTCTTCTCCATGCTCTTCCAGGTGCTCTACATCCTCAGGTCCCGGCCCTCGAGTGAGCCCAGCCACCGCTGGTATGCCAGCTCGCGATGCCATGGTCAAGGCCAGGGGTGAGGGCTGGAGAGCCAGTAGGATCTCCTGAGTCGTGATGCTCAGGAGCCCCTCTTTTAACGCGCAAGCAAATCGCATGGGAGAAGAGGGAGCCCATGGTACTGCCTGCTGTCATCCTCTGGAAGCTCCTGCATGCAGGTTAGTGCTAGGAGGGACAAAGGTTGCCACTACGATTATCGGTCCGCCGCTGGTCGCTCTGCAAGAAGAAGAAGGCACTGAGGGCCTGGTGAGGTGACGTGCACGGGGCGTGCCGCGAGTCAGAGCTCGACCGCTCAGATTTTTCTATGTTGCAGGGACGGACCCGAGCACAAGCGCCATGCCAGCGTGAGCAGCTCCCATGGTGGGTGATAATCAAGCAGGTGATAATCATAGATAGATTGTGCATGGAAAGCGAACTAGCTCGAGTAAATGCAGGAACGATACACACCACTTGGTTGGACCCAAGTGGCTTGGGGAGGATGCAGCCCGAGGGGCGCCCCCAGCAGAGTAAGCCAAAGATGCAAGAGGATACATGCCGCAGGGACATGCCCACGCGGCCTGGGAATGATGCAGCCCGAGGGGCGCTCCCAGCTAAATAAACTTGGAAAATGTCACCTGGTTTCGTTGTCGGAGGGGTGTTGGGGTAGCTGAAGATGCGTGGTGATGGGGTTGCTCCTCACGAGCCACCAGTATCCTGAGCCTTAGAAGGCTCTGGGGGTCCAGGCGGTTCCTTGAGGACCGTCTCCATCTCCTCCAAGACTGCATGATGCCTGGCCTCCTGAGCCACCAGGACGCTCCGCACGTTACGCTGATAGGCGGCCACCATGCTCGGTGGGCCGAATGGCATGCGAACATAGCCGTGAGGTGGGCCCTCGCAACGTCACACGCGCGAAGGCCAGAAGAGCTCCTGAGATGCGGCCCTGTTGAGCCCTGGGATGTTGATGCAAACGTGCAGCCTGCCATCCTCGCCTGGATGGGGAGCTGCGCCAGGTGAGCGGCGCTTGCCGCACATGGCTCTTGCTTCTTGAAGCTCCTGGGTATTCTGGGTGATGAACACTTGAGCGCCAGGTGCTCCTCGCCTGGTGCCCTCCTGAGGGAAACGTGCCGCAAAGCACGCCTCCATGTGGTGCCCAAGCGCCTCGCTCGTGATGTTGGCTAGGTCTGAGGCCCTCCAGAAGAGAGCCCCCGAGCCCTGCCCAAGGAGGGTGTTGGGCGCGTCTTCCTATGCACGGGAGGTAGGCGCCCCATCTGAGGGTGTGGGTCTTGAGGTGGTGCTGCTGGCGACGCCGCTCTCCTGAGGCCCTGCACGGAGTAGCTGCTTCTTCTTCTTGGGGATGGCCTCAGGAGGGTGCAGGATTCCTTCGTTGTTGGGGTCTTCGATTGCCGTGGCCTGGAAGGCGCGCTCAAGGGAGCACACTGCATCCTTCTCCTCACAGGCGACTGTGATGACACCCCCAGTCCATGGCATCTTGAGGACGTTATAGCCTTGGTGGGTCACCGCCATGAACTTGGCCAACGCTTGGTACCTGAGGATGGCATTGTACGGCAGATGAATGTGGGTGACGTCGAAGTCGATGAGCTCGGTGTGGCAATTGTCGCGCCCGTTGAAGGTGACGGGGAGGCGGACCTGCCTGATTGGGGTGGTGGAACCATCAGTCGCTCCTAAAGGGCTTGGTCGGTTGCAGCTGATCATAGGGTACTTGAAGGCAATCGAACGTGTCGACGGACAGGACGTTTAGCCCCGCACCGCCATCGATAAGGGTCTTGGTGACTTGGACGTTGCTGATGACAGGCGAGCAGAGCATTGGGAGAGCACCGATGGCTGCGGCGGACTTGAGCTGGTCCGCTTAGATGAACGTGATGGCGTACTTGGACCACCTGAGCAGGCGTGTGGCCTCGAGCATGGGAAGAGCCGCGTTCACCTCGCGAGCAAACTGTTTGAAGATACGATGAGATGCTGGGGCCTGAGCTCAGCCCAAGATGTAGGCGATAGCGCGCGGCTCCTGGAAGCCCCCAGCTCCTTCGTCCTGATGGTGGTCGTCGTTCCTTCTGGGTGGTGGCGGAAGCGGAGGAAGACCAGCGTTGCCCTGAGGGCGGTCCTTGCGAGGCTGATCCGTCCAGGCTTCCTCACGAGGCTGATTGATACGTCTCCAACGTATCTATAATTTTTGATTGCTCCATGCTATATTATCTACTGTTTTGGACCATATTGGGCTTTATTTTCCACTTTTATATTATTTTTGGGACTAACCTATTAACCGGAGGCCCAGCCTGAAATTGCTGTTTTTGCCTATTTCAGTGTTTCAAGAAACAATATCAAACGGAGTCCAAACGGAATGAAATCTTCGGGACGTAATTTTCTCACCGAATATGACCCAGGAGACTTGGACCCTACGTCAAGAAAGCCACGAGGTGGGCACGAGGTAGGGGGGCGCGCCTACCCCCTAGGGCGCGCCCCCCACCCTCGTGGGCTCCAAGAAGCTCCATCGACATACTTCTTCCTCCTATATATACCTCACGCACTTCAAACAATCGACACGGAGCCAAAACCTAATTCCACCACCGCAACCTTCTCAGACCCACGAGATCCCATCTTGGGGCCTGTTCCAGCTCCGCGAAGGGGAATCCACCACGGAGGGCTTCTACATCATCACCATAGCCGCTCCGATGAAGTGTGAGTAGTTTACCTCGCACCTTCGGGTCCATAGTTAGTAGCTAGATAGCTTCTTCTCTTTTTGGATCTCAATACAATGTTCTCCCCCTCTCGTGGAGATCTATTCGATGTAATCTTCTTTTTGGTGTGTTTGTTGAGACCGATGGATTGTGGATTTATGATCAAGATTATCTATGAACAATATTTGAATCTTCTCCAATTCTTTTATGTATGATTGGTTATCTTTGCAAGTCTCTTCAATTATCGTTTGTTTGGCCTACTAGATTGGTTTTTCTTGCAATGGGAGAAGTGCTTAGCTTTGGGTTCAATCTTGCGTGTCCTTTCCCAAAGGATGAGGGGGCAGCAAGGCACGATTGTCTTGTTGCCATCGAGGATAACAAGATGGGTTTTTTATCATATTGCATGAATTTATCCTCTACATCATGTCATCTTGCTTAAGCGCTACTCTGTTTTCATTAACTTAATACTCTAGATGCATGCTTTGGATAGCGGTCGATGAGTGGAGTAATAGTAGTAGATGCAATCAGGAGTCGGTCTACTTGTCTCAGACGTGATGCCTATATACATGATCATACCTAGATATTCTCATAACTATGCTCAATTTTGTCAATATCTCAACAGTAATTCGTTCACCCATCGTAAAATACTTATGCTCTTGAGAGAAGCCACTAGTGAAATCTATGACCCCCGGGTCTATTCTCATCATATTAATCTTCCACCACTTTATTATTGCTTTCCTTTTTTACTTTGCTTTTTATTTTACTTTGCATCTTTATACCAAAAATACCAAAAATATTATCTATGATCTCTATCAGATCTCACTCTCGTAAGTGATCGTGAAGGGATTGAAAACCCCTATTCGTGTTGGTTGCGAGGAGTTATTTGCTTTGTGTAGGTACGAGGGACTCGCGTGTGGCCTCCTACTGGATTGATACCTTGCTTCTAAAAACTGAGGGAAATACTTACGCTACTTTGCTGCATCATCCTTTCCTCTTCAAGGAAATCCAACGCAGTGCTCAAGAGGTAGCAAGAAGAATTTCTGGCCCGTTGCCGGGAAGCTTACGCAAAGTCAATTCAAGATTTGGACTCCCGACAACGAGCCATTTGTGGCGCCGTTGCCGGGGAGTCTACGCAGAAGTCAACATACCAAGTACCCATCACAATCCCTTATCTCTCGCATTACATTATTTGCCATTTGCCTCTCATTTTCCTCTCCCCCACTTCACCCTTGCCGTTTTATTCGCCCTCTCTTTTCCGTTTGCCTTTTTCTCGCTTGCTTGTTGTTATGTCCAAATTTGGGGAAATTATTGAAGATTTCGACAATAATAATATCATGGAAAATTCTGATGCTCCTGCTGAAGAACCCCCTATCTTGCATACAAAAAAAATTCGAGTTGGTAGTGGTAATATTATTGGAAAACGAGTTATTCAAGATTTCTTTACTTGTGCCGGTGCTTCACTGTAGCGACCAGACCCAAATGGATCAAGTCTCGTGCTCGGTGTCATCCCCGGATCAAGAATGCCGACACCACACAAGATTTCAAGGATTTATAGCAGAGTAGCAATCACACACTTATTACATCGTTGTCCACAAGGGAACTGAATACAAAAATATGGCTTAAGGCCATCTAATAATAACAGCGAAGGCTTGGAAGATAAGCGAGTCCATCAACTCCAACGGCATCACCGAGTATAGAACCACGACCTAACACCTTACTCGTCGTTCGAAAAGTCCGCAACGTGAAAAGTTGCAGCCCAAAACGGTCAAGACATGGAATATGCCGCAATGTAACACATAAGAGCAATGACTGAATAAGCCTATACTACATGCATATATGGCTGGTGGTAAGGCTCTCTGTTACATTTGCATAAAGCTGATTTTTCCCTACATCAAAGGAATAATTTTATTTAACTATCATGGTGGTTGTTAAACATTGAGAATGGTTGACAAGATCCTCAATCCCAATTAAAAAGTTCTCATCAAAACCCAATAACTTTTATTTAGAAGTAACATGTTGAGATTCACATGATATTCAATTACAGGATACTCAAATTGTCCATAACCGGGACACGGCTAATCATGATTAGTTTATACACTCTGCAGAGGTTTATGACTTTTCCCCACAAGACTCGATCGCCTCCGCTTGGTTCTCGTGACTACATGGTGTTTGAGAAACGGATGACCGAGACATAGTCTTTCGAAGCGCTAGCACCTTACATGTGGGTAGACCGTACCAACCTACATCCCCTACATCAGCTAGCCTACCCGTAAGAGTTCAGACGACTTAGTCAACTACGCCAGAGCCCATAATTGGCTTGTGGCTGCACACGGAAGTTTCAGCTTGAATAATCTTATGATCCCTTAGAGCCTGGGTGGCGGTCCAAGAAATACAGCAAGTCTCGATAGAAACCAGTGCCTCAATCCACCCAGATGTGTGTTTAGGTTGCCACCTTAGATAAACCATTAAATAATAATCTCACATCTGTCATGGATATTCACTCACCCAATCCACGCCTACTAGCATAGCATGGCATAATAGCAAACGAGAAGTAACTCCCAAGGTTTCATAAGTAAAACAGTAATAGGTACTACCTCAATCTACTTCCCAAAGACCCACAATTTAATTAGATCCTAAACATGCAAGTGTTTGAGGATTTGATCTAATGCATAAAAACTGGGTAGTAGAAAAGGTATGATCAAGTGTTACTTGCCTTGCTGATGATCCGCGAGTCCTAGGGATTCGAAGTAACAAGCGGCGAACTCCGGGTGATCTAACGCAGACAAACAACAAGCATACAATAAGTACTCCTCTAATGCACGGGGAAATCTCGAATAAAAGATCTAACCAGAGAGTTCAACTTAAGAACCCTGGTTGCAAAAGAATCGAATCAAAATAAACTCCGAAAGTCGAAGCTCGAGAGAGAACGACTCGGTTTAGCAATCTGAAATTAGGTCAAAATTTCACAGTGGCAAAACTCTGTGAAGGTAGGGTAGTCGAACGGCGGTTTCACATTCTGAAACTCCAGCGCTTGAATCACCTGATTCCGATAAACGAGCGAGAAATAAAACAGTTTTGAAAATCGGATCTCAAATCGAATCGTAAAAATAACGGATTAAGTCCGATTAAAAGAAAACGACGAACGGTTTAAAAGCGGACGTTCATTAACGAACTAATCCAACGAACGCGTTCATTGAAACGAACGGTTCGGTGAACGTTCGTTAAATAAGAAAACCGAAAATAAATAAAACCAATCTAGGTTTTTTTTTAAAACCGAACATTTTTTTTAAAATAAAACCGGATCGGTTCAAGGGGGGAAAAACCGAATCGGACGCGGGCTACCTCCGGTGATCTCGCCGGCGAGGCTCCGGCGGGGTCCGGCGGGGCTCGGGGCGAGGGGCGACGGGTCCTGGGTCGGGAGGCGGCGGGTCCGCGCCATGGCGGCGGGAACGCGGGCGGGAGGCTCCACGGCCGCGGGGGGGTTCAAGCGCGGGCGCTGGGCGGCGGGCGTCAAGGGGAGAGAGAGAGGGGGGCGGCGGGTTATAAAGGGGGGGAGAGGGCACCGGCTTGGGAAGGGGCAGGGGCGGGCTGAACCGGACTCAAGGGCGGCAGGCGATGGCGTCGGCGGCGGGAGTCCGCTCACAAGCGGGCGCGAGGGAGGAGGAGGAGGTGGGCGGGGGCCTTGGGCCTAGGGCCCGGCCGGATGGGCAGGCCGGGCCTCGGCCTGTGGGGGCGAATTTTTTTAAAATTAAAATTAAACCAAAACAATTAAAAAATACCAAATGAATTCCAGATTAAATAAAACAAATTTTCTCCGACTCCTAAAATGAGTCGAACAAAATGAACTTTAAAAACAGCAAACATGCATAATTTTAAAATACTCATTTTTTGCCTAAGCAAAATAAATCTTCCAAAGAAAATTTGATTTATTTATAATATCTTCATTTTTCCTAAATGTTGGGAAAGTCATATTATTCCCTCTCAAATATTTTTATAGGAAAACTTTATGAAGATAATTAAATAAATCCAATGATCCTTATTTTCAAAATTTGGGAAAATCCCAAATATGAAAAATAATGAAACTTCCAACTTTCTCCGAGGGTCCTTGAGTTGCGTGAAATTTCTAGGATCGGAAAAATGCGAGAAAATATGATATGCATGATGACCTAATGTATAACATTCCAAATTGAAAATTTGGGATGTTACAAACCTACCTCTTAAGATGAATCTCCCTCGAGATTCGGGTTGGCTAGAAAATAGGTGAGGGTGGTCCTTACAAAACTTCCTCTCTTTCCTAGGTGGCTTCTTCCTCGGTGTGGTGGCTCCACCGAACTTTGCAAAACTTGATAACTTTGCTGCGGGTAACTCTGCTTGGCATAATCGAGAATCTTAACCGTTTCTCCTCATATGTCAAGTCATCCTTCAATCAATTGCTTCCAAAGGGCACTTGTGTCTCTTAATGGTACCTCTGCTATCTCGGGTGACATTTCTTCAATCGAGAAACATGGAATACATCATGTACTCCTGACAGTCCTCCTGGCAATTCCAACTTATACGCAACTTCTCCCATGCGTTGCAAAATCTTATATGGTCCAACGAAACGGGGTGCTAACTTTCCTTTAACTCCAAAACGCTTAACTCCTCGAAGCGGGGATACTCTGAGATATACTCTGTCTCCAACTGCATACTCAATCGCTGGCGCTTTGAATCGGCATAGCTCTTACATGCGGACTGGGCTACCTTGAGCCTGCTCTCAATCAACTTAACTTTCTGCTCGAGACTCCTTAATCAAATCTGGTCCAAACAATCGACGATCTCCGTTTAGTCCCATGACAACGGTGTCCTGCACCTTCTTCCATACAAAGCCTCGAAAGGTGCCATCTTCAAGCTGGTTTGGTAACTGTTATTGTAAGAAAATTCTGCATACGGCAAATTATCGTCCCAACTAGATCCATAATCTAGTGCACAAGCTCTCAGCATGTCCTCCAAAATCTGATTGACTCTCTCGGTCTGTCCATCGGTCTGTGGATGGAAAGCTGTACTGAATTCCAATCGGGTTCCCAATGTTTCGTGCAACTGGTTCCAAAATTTCGAAGTAAATTGGGTTCCTCTGTCTGACACAATGCTCCTCGGAACTCCGTGTAAACACACAATTCTGGTCATGTATATCTTTGCCAACTTAGCACTGCTATAGGTAGTCTTGACTGGAATGAAATGAGCTACCTTGGTCAAACGATCGACTATGACCCAAATCGAGTCATATCCTGAACGGGTCTTTGGCAAACCTGTGATGAAATCCATGCCTAGTTTATCCCACTTCCATTCGGGTATCGGTAATGGTTGTAACAATCCTGCTGGCTTCTGATGTTCTGCCTTTACTTTCTGACATACGTCGCAAACTACTACATACTCCGCAATATCCTTCTTCATTCCGGTCCACCAGAAAATATTCTTCAAATCCAAATACATCTTGGTATTTCCTGGGTGAATCGAATAGGGTGAATCATGGGCTTCTTGTAAAATCAACTTCCGATCTCGGGTCATTGGGCACATAAACACGGTCTTCAAACCATAGGGTATCGTGCTCATCCTCACGAAATCCTTTAGCTTTTCCTTTGCTCATTTTCTCCTTTATAGAGGCAACTTCCTTATCCGCCTTTTGGGCTTCTCGATTTTGTCCATTAGTGTCGATCAATCTCCAATGCTGCTACATAGCCTCTCGAACTATTTCCAAACATAGCTCTCGAAGGTCCTCGGCTAACTCATTGGGTATTCCTCCCATTATTAGGGTATTGACGTGGCTCTTACGGCTTAATGTGTCAGCTACGACATTAGCCTTTCCGGGGTGATAATGCAATCTCATATCATAATCCTTGATAAGTTCTAACCATCTCCTTTGTCTGAGATTCAATTCCTTCTGTGTGAAGATGTACTTCAAACTCTTGTGATCCGTATATACTTCACAATGATTTCCAATGAAAAAATGTCTCCACGTCTTCAGAGCATGCACAACGGCTGCTAACTCCAAATCATGAGTGGCATAGTTCAACTCATGGGGCTTAAGTTGTCGTGAAGCATACGAAACAACTCTTCTTTCCTGCATAAGCACTGCTCCAAGTCCTCGACGTGAAGCGTCGCAATACACCTCATAATCCTTAGTCTGATCTAGCAATATCAAAACTGGTGAGGTAACCAATCTTTTCTTCAACTCCTGAAAACTTGCCTCACAGTCCTCAGTCCATATGAATTTGTTTTCCTTCTTCAACAATTCAGTCATAGGCTTTGCAATCCTTGAGAAATTCTCAATGAATCTTCGGTAGTATCCTGCGAGTCCAAGGAAACTCCGAATCTCTCCAACTGTCGTTGGTGCTTCCCATTTGGTTACGGTCTCAACTTTTGTGGGGTCAACAGCTATCCCTTCTCCGGATATAACATGTCCGAAATCCAACTTCCTTTAGCCAAAACTCACATTTGCTGAACTTGGCATACAACTGGTGTTCCTCGGTTTCTCAAAACCAATCGCAAATGTTCCTTGTGTTCTTCTTCATTCTTCGAGAAAATCAAAATGTCATCAATGAACACCACGACGAACTTATCCAAAAACTCCATAAACACTTTGTTCATCGTGTTCATGAAATAGGCTGGTGCGTTAGTCATCCAAATGACATAACGGTATACTCATACAGTCCATATCTCGTGGTAAATGTTGTCTTGGGTATGTCTTGCTCCCGAATCTTCAATCGATGGTACCACGATCGCAAGTCGATCTTAGAAAACACTTTGGCTCCTTGCAAGCGATCAAACAGATCATTTATCATCGGTAGTGGGTACTTGTTCTTGATTGTTACTTCATTCAATCCACGATAATCAACAACCATTCTCAACGATCCATCCTTCTTCTCCACCAATAAACGGGTGATCCCCAAGGTGAAGAACTTGGGCGAATAAAACCTTTATCCAATAGTTCCTTAATCTGCTTCTTAATTTCCGCCAAATCCTTTGCGGGCATCCTCAGATCGTTTCGATATCGGGCCTGTTCTCGCAACAGCTCGATCAAAACTCAATGTCTCTATCCGGCGGCATTCACAGCAACTCTTCCGAAATACATCAGATAATCCTTTACCACTGGTACTTCTTCCTGTACCACTCCTGATAAGCAATTAACTTGTGCTCTCCTCGGCTCGTGCCGTGATACGTACTTAATCCTTCTTCCTTCTGGTGTGGTGAGCAAAATTGACCTTGTGGTACAATCTATGTTTCCTCCATACTTTGATAACCAATCCATTCCTAATATCACATCCAATCCTTGGGATTCCAGAACTATTAGGTCTGAGGGGAAAACATAGTGTCCAATCCTTAGTGGCAATCGATCACACCATTTACTAGCCATGTACTCTGCTCCGGGTGAGGTTACTAGCATGGGTGACCTAAGGGCTTGGGTTGGTAACTTGTACTCATCCACAAATCCCTTGATATGTATGAATCGATGCACCAAGATCAAAAAGAACAACTGCAGTAAATGACTTAACCAAAAACTTACCGATTCGATCGGGCTGATCTTCAACCTCCTCCACATCAATGTGGTTCACCCGTCCCCTGTTGAAAGGGTTGGGCTTCTTTCGAGCTTCCATTGCCATTTCCATTCGGCCTTCGGGCAGTCATTTGCATAATGCCCAGTCTTGCGGCACTTAAAGCAAGTAATGTGACTCAGTCTACCTTGGATGGTGTAGACGGGTTGGTGCGGTTCGTCGTTGCTTCCTCCATTCCGTTCCCATTCTTGGTGCCATTATGGTTATGCTGAATTACCTCCTCCATGGGTATGCTGAAACTGAATTCCTGATTTAGGGGTATAACGAGGCTTCGCTGGGATCGAGTTATACTTCCCTTGTCCATACTTCCGCTTGCAGTTCTCAATTCTGCTGCTTCCTTCAATCATGAGAGCTCGGTCTACTAACTCCTGGTAGTTGTTGAAACTTGCTACCATCAACGGCATCTGAACTCATCATTCAGTCCTTCTAGAAACTTCTCCTGTTTAGCTGCATCCGTAGCAACGTCATCCGGGGCATAACGTGCTAATTTGCTAAAGTCATCCACGATCTTGTGTGATCCTTCCTCCTTGGCGTAAGTTGCGAAACTCATGCTTCTTCATGGCCATGGCTCCTGCTGAAACATGGGCGGTCTGAAAAGCTTCTTTGCCCTGGTCCCATGTGGCGGTGTCTCACGGGTAAGTGGCTGTGAAATTCTCCCACCATGCTGCTGCGGGTCCTTCAAGCTGATGTGCTGCAAACTTCACTCTTTCACCATCTGTGCATCCTGCAGTGGTCAGCTCCTTCCTATCTTGCGAAGCCAGGTCATCTGCTACAATCGGCTCGGTGCTCTTTGGAATACACCGCGGGTTCAGTCTAAGGAAGCGAGTCGATGATCCGCAGTGGTGGTGGTGGCGGTGGGTTGTTGTTGTTGTTGTTGTTGTTCGCACCAATGTTTGAATCAGGGTATTCTGCTGCTGGATCAATTGGGTGATCTCTGGCGGAAAACGAATCCGGGTCGCGCCTGGAGGCATCGATGGGTTTAGAAAAGGAGAGAAATGTAGAATAGAATGAGGTCTAAGGGGAATCACTACCCAAATGCACATGAGCAAATGCACACAAAATCACTTCATTCAATCAAACAAGGGCTTACAACGATCTAACTATCGCAAAAGTGCGTGTACTATAATGTTTACATGGAGGAATACTACTAATATGTGGGGACTTCTACTAATTTGAACCGTGGAAGACTCCATGATGTCTGCTCCAACCGTCTTCAAAATCGGGTTCACTTGGATCCGAATCGGTGTCGTCGATGTTGATGTAGTCGATTGGGTATTCGACATACTGGTCTTCATTCCTGAGCGCCAACTTCTTCTTGAGCTCTTCGATCTCGTACTTAAGATCGTTATTGTGTCTTGCCAGAGCTACGATCTCGTCCATGTAGTCCTTGCGGGTAGTCTTTAGTTCTTCTTCCAGTTCGATGATCCTTTCCTTTGTCTTCTGCAACTCCAACATATCATTGCACATTTGGTTTTCCTGGCGTCGAATGTGCTGATTTAACTCCTGGATGAAGGCTGCAATGGACCTATCCTTCTTGGTGTTGACGACGTCCCAGTTGTCATCTCGGCGTCCGCAAATCTGGTAGATGGTGTCCTTGAGGTCTTCTTGATAAACTTCTCCAATACGTCCCATGGTGATGTGAGCTGCCATGCTCTTTCCTGCACTCAAGTTGGTGCAATCGAAAACACTATCTATAGGCTTGGTGATTGGGGCGAATGTCCTTCTGGAACGTGAGCATGAATCTTCGGTGCTCCTCTTGAGCAGAGTGGCGTTGAAAGTCCCGTGAAGCTTGGTAGTCCAATGTTCGGTACTTAGTAACTTCCTTCAAGTGAAATCCAAAAGGTGTGCCTTCATCTGGTTGGGTGTACTTGATCTTCGCGTCAAATCATCCTAAAGAGAGTAGAAAAGATGAGGAGTTAGAAAATGGGAAGAGAGTAGTGATCTATGGCTTTATCTTAGTGGTCGTGTCCTACAGTCAGCGTGTGCTCTGATACCATTCTCTGTAGCGACCAGACCCAAATGGATCAAGTCTCGTGCTCGATGTCATCCTGGATCGATAATCTTGACACCACACAAGATTGAAGGATTTATAGCAGAGTAGCAATCACACACTTATTACATCGTTGTCCACAAGGAACTGAATACAAAAATATGGCTTAAGGCCATCTAATAATAACAGCGGAAGGCTTGGAAGATAAGCGAGTCCATCAACTCCAACGGCATCACTGAGTATAGAACCACGACCTAACACCTTACTCGTCGTCTGAAAAGTCTGCAACGTGAAAAGTTGCAGCCCGAAAACGGGTCAGCACATGGAATATGCTGGCAATGTAACACATAAGAGCAATGACTGAATAAGCCTATACTACATGCATATATGGCTGGTGGTAAGGCTCTACGGTTACATTTGCATAAAGCTGATTTTTCCCTACATCAAAGGAATAATTTTATTTAACTATCATGGTGGTTGTTAAACATTGAGAATGGTTGACAGCATCCTCAATCCCAATTAAAAAGTTCTCATCAAAACCCAATAACTTTTATTTAGAAGTAACATGTTGAGATTCACATGATATTCAATTACAGGATACTCAAATTGTCCATAACCGGGGACACGGCTAATCATGATTAGTTTATACACTCTGCAGAGGTTTGCGCACTTTTCCCCACAAGACTCGATCGCCTCCGCTTGGTTCTCGCACTACATGGTGTTTGAGAAACGGATGACCGAGACATAGTCTTTCAGAAGCGCTAGCACCTTACATGTGGGTAGACCGTACCAACCTACATCCCCTACATCAGCTAGCCTACCCGTAAGAGTTCGCACGACTTAGTCAACTACGCCAGAGCCCATAATTGGCTTGTGGCTGCACACGGAAGTTTCCAGTTTGAATAATCTTATGATCCCTTAGAGCACAGGTGGCGGTCCAAGAAATACAGGCAAGTCTGATAGAAACCAGTGCCTCAATCCACCCAGATGTGTGTTTAGGTTGCCACCTTAGATAAACCATTAAATAATAATCTCACATCTGTCATGGATATTCACTCACCCAATCCACGTCTACTAGCATAGCATGGCATAATAGCAAACGTAGAAGTAACTCCCAAGGTTTCATAAGTAAAACAGGTAATAGGTACTACCTCAATCTACTTCCCAAAGACCCACAATTTAATTAGATCCTAAACATGCAAGTGTTTGAGGATTTGATCTAATGCATAAAAACTGGGTAGTAGAAAAGGTATGATCAAGTGTTACTTGCCTTGCTGATGATCCGCGAGTCCTAGGGATTCGAAGTAACAAGCGGCGCACTCCGGGTGATCTAACGCAGACAAACAACAAGCATACAATAAGTACTCCTCTAATGCACGGGGAAATCTCGAATAAAAGATCTAACCAGAGAGTTCAACTTAAGAACCCTGGTTGCAAAAGAATCGAATCAAAATAAACTCCGAAAGTCGAAGCTCGAGAGAGAACGACTCGGTTTAGCAATCTGAAATTAGGTCAAAATTTCACAGTGGCAAAACTCTGTGAAGGTAGGGTAGTCGGAACGGCGGTTTCGTTACGAAACTCCAGGCGCTTGAATCACCTGATTCCGATAAACGAGCGAGAAATAAAACAGTTTTGAAAATCGGATCTGAAATCGAATCAGAAAAATAACGGATTAAGTCCGATTAAAAGAAAAACGATTTAACGGTTTAAAAAGCGGACGTTAGTTAACGAACGAATCCAACGAACGCGTTCATTGAAACGAGCGGTTCGTGAGCGTTCGTTAAATAAGAAAACCGAAAAATAAATAAAACCAATCTAGGTTTTTTTTAGGGTTTAGGGTCCGGCGTCGGCGGGCAACGGCGGCGGGCGGCTCCACGGCGGCGGCGGGGTTCGGCCGCGAGGCGCTGGGCGAGGGGCGGCTCGGGGTGAGAGAGAGGGGGGGCGGTGGGTTATAAAGGGGGGAGGGCGCCGACTTGGGAAGGGGCCAGGGCGTGGCGAACCGGACTCGGCGGCGCGATGGCGTCTTGCGGCGGGAGTCCGCTCCCAAGGCGCGCCTTGAGGAGGAGGAGGAGGTGGGCCGGGTGCTGGGCCTGGGGCTGGGGCTGGGCAGGCTGGGCCTCGGCCCAGTAGGCGAATTTTTTTTTAAAATTAAAATTAAACCAAAACGAATTAAAAAAATACCAAATGAATTCCAGATTAAATAAAACAAATTTTCTCCGACTCCTAAAAATGAGTCGAACAAAATGAACTTTAAAAACAGCAAACATGCATAATTTTTAAAATACTCATTTTTTTGCCTAAGCAAAATAAATCTTCCAAAAGCAAATTCGATTTATTTATAATATCTTCATTTTTCCTAAATGTTGGGAAAGTCATATTATTCCCTCTCGAAATATTTTTTATAGGAAAAACTTTATGAAGATAATTAAATAAATCCAATGATCCTTATTTTCAAAATTTGGGGAAAATCCCAAATATGAAAAATAATGAAACTTCCAACTCTCTCCGAGGGTCCTTGAGTTGCGTGAAATTTCTAGGATCGGAAAAATGCGAGAAAAATATGATATGCATGATGACCTAATGTATAACATTCCAAATTGAAAATTTGGGATGTTACATTCACCTTCTATGGGTGGTTCTATTCTTCATAGAACTAGTAGTCTTGTGGACGCTATTGCCATGCTTATAGTTGAACTTGAAAGGCAATTTATGCACATGCATCCTTGCATACAAAGAATTTTCTTAGAATTCTCTAATATTGAGCATTCTTCTGTTAAGCGTGCCGCTACTATCTCTTTGGCTCATGAGTTTAGATTTATAATAAAAGAGGCCAAAGAGATCTTTGCGCATTATAGGGTGGATGCTAGTCATCCTCCCATTGAAACTATCCTTTTTAATCAAGAAGACATGATGCGTTTACAATCTTTAGATCATATTGCTTATAATGAAAATCTTAGGAAAAAGGTTCCTGCCGATGTTCTAGTTGATAAAATTTCCGAGCTTAATGATGATTTTGCTATTCAGAATAATGCACTAGGTTTTCCTCTTGAACAAAGGCTTGTAGCTTTTTGCCAAAAGAATGCTCTTAATGATGAATTGGTTGTGCAATACAAAGGGCCTAGGGAGGAACCCATACCTCCTGAGATTGATCTTGGGGACTTTTGTCCCATTAAATTTAGCCCTTTTGATTATTTTTGCTTGCCTCAAAGAAAACTTGCTACTGAACGTAGGGAATATGAGAGAAGTTTTCATGATTTGCCTCACCACTATTATGGCAATACCTAGATCTATCCTTGCTTTTATGCCTAGCTAGGGGCGTTAAACGATAGCGCTTGTTGGGAGGCAACCCAATTTTATTTTTAGTTTTTTTGCTTTTTGCTTATGTTTAGGAATAAATAATCCATCTAGATTCTGTTTAGATGTGTTCTTATGTTTTAATTAGTGTTTGTGCCAAGTTAAACCTATAGGATCTTCTTGGATAATAGGTATTTGATCTTGCTGTAATTTCCAGAAACTTTCTGTTCACGAAAACAATTGTTAAAAATCTAGAACGTGATAAAATAGTGATTCCAATTGGTGCTGATCAATAAACAAATTGCCTAGGTCTTCCTATTTTGGCTGAAGTTTTGGAGTTCCAGAAGTTTGCGTTAGTTACAAATTACTACAGACTATTCTATTTTTGACAGATTCTGTTTTTCATGTGTTGTTTGCTTATTTTGATGAATCTATGGCTAGTAAAATAGTTTATAAACCATAGAGAAGTTGGAATACAGTAGGTTTAACACCAATATAAATAAAGAATGAGTTCATTACAGTACCTTGAAGTGGTCTTTTGTTTTCTTTCGTCAACGGAGCTCACGAGATTTCTGTTGAGTTTTGTGTTGTGAAGTTTTCAAGTTTTGGGTGAAATATTTTGATGGATTATGGAACAAGGAGTGGCAAGAGCCTAAGCTTGGGGATTCCCATGGCACCCCCAAGATAATCTAAGGACACCAAAAAGTCAAAGCTTGGGGATAACCCGGAAGGCATCCCCTCTTTCGTCTACTTCCATCGGTAACTTTACTTGGAGCTATATTTTTATTCACCACATGATATGTGTTTTGCTTGGAGCATCTTGTATGATTTGAGTCTTTGCTTTTTAGTTTACCACAATCATCCTTGCTTTACACACCTTTTGAGAGAGCCATACACGAATTGGAATTTGTTAGAATACTCTTTGTGCTTCACTTATATCTTTTGAGCTATATAGTTTTGCTCTAGTGCTTCACTTATATCTTTTAGAGCACGGTGGTGGATTTGTTTTATAGAAACTATTGATATCTCATGCTTCACTTATATTATTTTGAGAGTCTTAAATAGCATGGTAATTTGCTTAATAACCTCAATATGCTAGGTATACAAAAATAGTAAAAAAATTCTTATGAGTGTGTTGGATACTAAGAAAAGTTTGATGCTTGATGATTGTTTTGAGATATGGAGGTGATAATATCAATGCCATGCTAGTTGAGTAGTTGTGAATTTTAAGAATGCTTGTGTTGAAGTTTGCAAGTCCCGTAGCATGCACGTATGGTAAACATTTTGAAACAAATTTGAAACATGAGGTGTTCTTTGATTGTCCTCCTTATGAGTGGCGGTCGGGGACGAGCGATGGTCTTTTCCTACCAATCTATCCCCCTAGGAGCATGTGCGTAGTGCTTTGGTTTTTGATGGCTTGTAGATTTTTGCAATAAGTATGTGATTTATTTATGACTAATGTTGAGTCCATGGATTATACGCACTCTCACCCTTCCACCATTGCTAGCCTCTTCGGTACTGTGCATTGCCCTTTCTCACATTGAGAGTTGGTGCAAACTTCGCCGGTGCATCCAAACCCTGTGATATGATACACTCTTTCACACATAAACCTCCTTATATCTTCCTCAAAACAGCCACCATGCCTACCTATTATGGCATTTCCATAGCCATTCCGTGATATATTGCCATGCAACTTTCCACCATTTCGTTCATCATGACACCTTCATCATTGTCATATTGCTTAGCATGATCATGTAGTTGGCATAGTATTTGTGGCAAAGCCACCGTTCATAATTCTTTCATACATGTCACTCTTGATTCATTGCATATCCCGGTACACCGTCGGAGGCATTCATATAGAGTCATACTTTGTTCTAGTATCGAGTTGTAATCATTGAGTTGTAAATAAATAGAAGTGTGATGATCATCATTTTCTAGAGCATTGTCCCGAGTGAGGAATATAAAAAAAGGCCATAAAAAAGACAAGGCCCAAAAAATGAGAGAAAGAGAGAGACGGGACAATGCTACTATCCTTTGCCACACTTGTGATTCAAAGTAGCACCATAATCTTCATGATAGAGAGTCTCTTGTTTTGTCACCTTCATATACTAGTGGGAATTTTTCATTATAGAACTTGGCTTGTATATTCCAACAATGGGCCTCCTCAAGTGCCCTAGGTCTTCGTGAGCAAGCAAGTTGGAGGCACACCCACTTAGTTTCTTTTGTTGAGCTTTCATACATTTATAGCTCTAGTGCATCCGTTGCATGGCAATCCCTACTCCTTGCATTAACATCAATCGATGGGCATCTCCATAGCTCATTGATTAGCCTCGTTGATGTGAGACTTTATCATTTTTTGTCTTATCCACATAACCCCCATCATCATATTCTATTCCACCCATAGTGCTATGTCCATGGCTCCCGCTCATATATTACGTGAAAGTTTATAGGTTTGAGATTATTAAAGTATGAAACAATTGCTTGGCTTGTCATCGGGGTTGTGCATGATGAGAGCATTCTTGTGTGACTAAAATGGAGTATGACTAAACTATATGATTTTGTAGGGATAAACTTTCTTTGGCCATGTTATTTTGAGAAGACATAATTGCTTAGATAGTATGCTTGAAGTATTATTATTTTTATGTCAATATGAACTTTTGTCTTGAATCTTTCGGATATGAATATTCATACCACAATTAAGAAGAATTACATTGAAATTATGCCAAGTAGCACTCTGCATCAAAAATTCTATTTTTATCATTTACCTACTCGAGGACGAACAGGAATTAAGCTTGGGGATGCTTGATACGTCTCCAACGTATCTATAATTTTTGATTGCTCCATGCTATATTATCTACTGTTTCGGACCATATTGGGCTTTATTTTCCACTTTTATATTATTTTTTGGGACTAACCTATTAACCGAAGGCCCAACCCAGAATTGTTGTTTTTTGCCTATTTCAGTGTTTCGAAGAAACGGAATATCAAACGGAGTCCAAACGGAATGAAATCTTCGGGAACGTGATTTTCTCACCGAATATGACCCAGGAGACTTGGACCCTATGTCAAGAAAGCCACGAGGTGGGCACGAGGTAGGGGGCGCGCCCCCACCCTCGTGGGCCCACGAAGCTCCGCCGACGTACTTCTTCCTCCTATATATACCTACGTACCCCCAAACGATCAGATACGGAGCCAAAAACCTAATTCCACTGCCACAACCTTCTGTACCCATGAGATCCCATCTTGGGGCCTGTTCTGGAGCTCCGCCGGAAGGGGAATCCACCATGGAGGGCTTCTACATCATCACCATAGCCCCTCCGATGAAGTGTGAGTAGTTTACCTCAGACCTTCGGGTCCATAGTTAGTAGCTAGATGGCTTCTTCTCTCTTTTTGGATCTCGATACAATGTTCTCCCCCTCTCTCGTGGAGATCTATTCGATGTAATCTTCTTTTTGCGGTGTGTTTGTTGAGACCGATGAATTGTGGGTTTATGATCAAGATTATCTATGAACAATATTTGAATCTTCTCTGAATTCTTTTATGTATGATTGGTTATCTTTGCAAGTCTCTTCGAATTATCAGTTTGGTTTGGCCTACTAGATTGGTTTTTCTTGCAATGGGAGAAGTGCTTAGCTTTTGGTTCAATCTTGCGGTGTCCTTTCCCAGTGATAGTAGGGGCAGCAAGGCACGTATTGTATTGTTGCCATCGAGGATAACAAGATGGGGTTTTTATCATATTGCATGAATTTATCCCTCTACATCATGTCATCTTGCTTAAGGCGTTACTCTGTTTTCATTAACTTAATACTCTAGATGCATGCTGGATAGCGGTCGATGAGTGGAGTAATAGTAGTAGATGCAGGCAGGAGTCGGTCTACTTGTCTCGGACGTGATGCCTATATACATGATCATGCCTAGATATTCTCATAACTATGCTCAATTCTGTCAATTGCTCAACATTAATTCGTTCACCCACCGTAAAATACTTATGCTCTTGAGAGAAGCCACTAGTGAAATCTATGGCCCCCGGGTCTATTCTCATCATATTAATCTTCCATCACTTTAATATTGCTTTGCTTTTTATTTTACTTTGCATATTTATACCAAAAATATTATCTATCATCTCTATCAGATATCATTCTCATAAGTGATCGTGAAGGGATTGACAACCCCTATTCGCGTTGGTTGCGAGGAGTTATTTGCTTTGTGTAGGTACGAGGGACTCGCGTGTGGCCTCCTACTGGATTGATACCTTGGTTCTCAAAAACTGAGGGAAATACTTACGCTACTTTGCTGCATCATCCTTTCCTCTTCAAGGCAATCCAACGCAGTGCTCAAGAGGTAGCACCGATCCTGCGAGCGGTCCTCGCGAGGCCGGTCACGCCACTCCTGGCGGGGGGCCACGGTCGTCCCAGCATCCTCCATCACGTCCTCCTCCTCGGCCATAGCCCCGGTCGTTACGCTCGTGGCGTCGACCGAAGCGTCCATCTCGAATGGCCCTGAGCTCTTGATATTCGTTGGTGTTGTGGCTGTGTACGTTGCGGAAGGCGCAGAACAGTCGGCTGCTCTTGGATGACTTTGGGTTATCCCGGCCGCGCTTTGTGTCTGGCTCCGCCGCAAGCACGGCCACTCCCTTGCGCTTCACGTCCTTGGATTTGGCTTTCTTCTCCTCCAGGTCAGTAGCTGGGAGCTCGAGGAGGGAAAGGCGCCCTTCCTCAGCTCGCGCACTTGGTCGCCAGGTTGAACAGCTCCAGAGCCGTGCACAGCTCCTCGTGGATGGCGAGCTCCTCCTTCATCTTGACGTCGCGGACACCATCAGAAAACGCCAAAATGATGGCCTCGTCCATCACATTGGGGATCTTGACGCGAGCACTGTTGAAGCGTTGGATGTACTTCTGCAAGGTCTCTCCCGGCTGTTGCTTGATGCAGCGTAGGTCACCCGCGGACGGGGGTGATCGCGAGTGCCCTGGAAGTTGGCGATGAAGTGGTCATGCATCTCACCCTAGGAGGAGATCGAGCCCGGGGGCAGGTTCAAGGGCCATGAGCGGGCGCCGTCCTTGAGAGCCATGGGGAACTAGTTTGCCATGACTTTCTCGTCACCATTGGCCGCCTCGATGCTCAGCTCATAGAGCTGCAAGAACTCCACAGGGTCGGAGGTGCCGTCGTAGTGGGGAGGCAGGTCCGGCTTGGACTTGCCCGGCCAGACAATGCCACGCAGCTCAGGGGCGAAGGTGCGGCAGCCCGCCGTGGCCACCGAGGCCCGCCGTGGAGGCGGAGCTTGATCTTGGTGTCCCCGCGCTGCCACGGCAAGTGGCGCGTGGCCTTGTCGCGGCAAGCGATCCCGACGTGGCGGCGCTGGGAGCGGTGGAGCGTTTTCTTGCGGTCGGGGAACTTTGTGGCAGCTTCCTTCTTCTCGCGCGGGCGCCCGATGCGGTGGGTCTCGCAGGGGGACCGCACGCCTTGGCGCCAGAACGTCGTCTTCGTGCGGAGGTGGTGGAGGTGCTCCACGAGCCACGTCGCCCGCAGTTGGCGGAGGGCGAGGCAGCGAGAGGGATGGCGCAGGGGAGCCCCCTGCAGCACTGACAGGCTCGGTGATGCGGTCCAGCAAGTCTTGGTAGAGGTCGTCGACGGGGCGGTAGCGCAAGAGCTCATGTGCCATGAGCAGCACGGCCTGCGCGTCCACGGGAGTGCAACGGGCGTGAGATGATGAACCGGTTGGGGTCAGCGACGGAGTGGCGGTACGGCCATCCCGCTGCACGGAGGGGTGCAGGGAGGACGCTTGCTGCTCGTTTCTCACCGGACCGGTGGCAGCGTTGGCGGCGGGTGACGGAGAACGACGGGGAGGCCCGCCGACAGGGGCTGTCTGAGCGACACAAGGTGGTGAGAGCGGCGCGGCGCTCAGCGCGGGCCCAGCGAGCGTGGCCATGAACTTGGTGGAGTGGCGAAGCGCGGATCGACGAGAGGAAAGCTTCAGCGTACCCCTACCTGGCGCGCCAAATGTCGGATTTCGGGTTCCGGCAAAACCCTTGAGGTTCGAACACTGGGGTGCGCACGAAGATCTCTCCTCCCTCTAGCTCGCTCGCATCATAATCTCATGGCCTAGCTCGACGAACCCTAAGAACAAAGGAACACAAGATTTATACTAGTGCGGGCCACCGTTGTGGTGTAATACCCTACTCCAGTGCCGTGTGGTGGATTGCCTCTTGGGCTGAGGATGAATAGTACAAGGGAAGAACTGCCTCCTGAGGAGAGGTGCTCTTGTGCTCGGTGAGCTTGTGTGGTGGTTGGTGAACTAGGTGATCGATCCCCCTCCTATGATGGTGGCTAGTCCTATTTATAGAGGCCCTGGTCCTCCTCCCAAATATTGAGCGGGAAGGGATTCCACAACGACCCGGAGGGTGCTCCGAGGAGAGCACAACCCTCCAGGGTGCGCCAGGAGGCCCAGGCGCGCCCTGGTGGATTGTGCCCCCCGGACCGCCTCTTTGCTCTATAAATACCCCAATACTCCAGAAACCCTAGGGGAGTCAACGCAATATTGATCCAGCCACCGCAGAGTCCAGAACCACTATATCCAATCTAGACACCATCTCGGATGGGGTTCACCATCTCCATTGGTGCCTCTTTGTAGACCTACGGGTCCGTAGTTAGTAGCTAGATGGCTTGCTCTCTCTCGCTGAATTTTCAATACAATGGTCTCTTGGAGATCCATATGTTGTAACTCTTTTTGCGGTGTGTTTGTTGGGATCTGATGAACTTTGAGTTTATGATCAGTTATATCATTTTATATCCATGAAACTGTTTGAGTTTCTTTGGTCTCTCTTATGCATGATTGCTTATAGCCTCGTATTTCTTCTCCGATATTTGGGTTTTGTTTGGCCAACTTGATCTATTTATCTTGCAATGGGAAGAGGTGCTTTGTAGTGGGTTCGATCTTACGGTGCTTGATCCCAGTGACAGAAGGGGAACCGACACGCATGTATCGTTGCTACTAAGGATAAAAGCGATGGGATCTATCTCTACATAGATAGATCTTGTCTACATCATGTCATCGTTCTTATTGCATTACTCTGTTTTTCCATGAACTTAATACACTAGATGCATCTTTGGATAGCGGTCGATGTGTGGAGTAATAGTAGTAGATGCAGGCAGAGTCGGTCTACTAATCTTGGACGTGATGCCTATATAATGATCATTTCCTGGATATCGTCATGATTATTTGAAGTTCTATCAATTGCCCAACAGTAATTTGTTCACCCACCGTTTGCTATTTTTCTCGAGAGAAGCCACTAGTGAAACCTACGGCCCCCAGTCTCTTCCTCATATATTTGCATTTGCGGTCTACTTTTCCTTTGAATTTATTTTTAGATCTATTAAACCAAAAATACAAAAATACCTTACTGCAATTTATTCTTATTTATTTTTCTTGGCATTCGATCTGTCAATCTACTACAATTTTATTCACGTCCGTTTGCCCATCTTGGGGCGCCGCTACCCGAAAGGGATTGACAACCCCTTTTACACGTCAGGTTGCGAGGATTTGTTATCTGTGTGCAGGGGATGTTTACGTTGTGTTGCTTGGTTCTCCAACTGGTTCGATAACCTTGGTTTCATATATGAGGGAAATACCTACCGCCGCTATGCTGCATCATCCCTTCTTCTTTGGGCAAATACCGATGTAGCTTCAAGCCGCAATCAAACATTCATGCCACAATGAAGAAAATTACATGGATAAATATGTTAGGTAGCATTCCACATCAAAAATTCTATTTTTATCATTTACCTACTCGAGGACGAGCATGAATTAAGCTTGGGGATGCTTGATACGTCTCCAACATATCAATAATTTTTAAATGTTCCATGCTATTATATTATCTGTTTTGGGTGTTTTATATGCATTAATATGCTATTTTATATTAATTTTGGGACTAACCTATTTACCTAGAGCCTAGTGCCAATCTCTGTTTTTTCCTTTTTTTTGAGCTTTGCAGAATAGGAATACTAAACGGAGTCCAAACGGAATAAAACTCCACGATGATTTTTCTTGGACCAGAAGACACCCAGGAGACTTGGAGTTCAAGTCAGAAGAGCCACGAGGCGGCAGCAAGGGTGGAGGGGGCGCCCTAGGGGGGCGCGTCCCCCCTACCTTGTGGGCCCCTCGGTGACCTCCTAACCTAGATCTTCCTCCTATATATTCACATATATTTCAAAACCCTCAGAAGCATCCACGAAAACACTTTTCCACCACCGCAACCTTCTGTTCCCGTGAGATCCCATCTTGGGGCCTTTTCCAACATCCTGTCGGAGGGGGATTCGAGCACGGAGGGCATCTACATCAACTCTATTGCCCTTCCAATGAAGCGTGAGTAGTCCACCACAGACCTACGGGTCCATAGCTAGTAGCTATATGGCTTCTTCTATCTCTTTGATTCTCTATACCATGTTCTCCTCGATGTTCTTGGAGATCTATCCGATGTAATACTCTTTTGCAGTGTGTTTGTCGAGATCCGATGAATTGTGGATTTATGATCAGCTTATCTATGAATATTATTTGAATCTTCTCTGAATTCTTATATGCATGATTTGATATCTTTGTATTTCTCTTTGAATTATCGGTTTGGTTTGGCCAACTAGATTGGTTTTTCTTGCAATGGGAGAGGTGCTTAGCTTTGGGTTCAATCTTGCGTGATTTCACCCAGCGACAAAGTAGGAGTAGCGAGACACATATTGAATTGTTGCCATCAAGGATAAAAAGACGGGGTTTTCATCATATTGCTTGAGTTAATTCATCTACATCATGTCATCTTACTTAAGGAGTTACTCTGTTCTTTATGAACTTAATACTCTAGATGCATGCTGGATAGCGGTCGATGTGTGGAGTAATAGTAGTAGATGCAGGCAGGAGTTGGTCTACTTAACACGGATGTGATGCCTATATTTCATAATCATAGCCTTGGATATCGTCATAACTTTGCGCTTTTCTATCAGTTGCTCGATAGTAATTTGTTCACCCACTGTATTATTTTCCTTCAACAGAGAAGCCTCTAGTGAAACCTATGGCCCCCGGGTCTATTTTCCACCATATTAGTTTTCGATCTTCTATTTTCCATCATATTAGTTTCCGATCTACTATTTTGCAATCTTTTATTTTCAGATCTATAAACCAAAAAAACAAAAATATTTTTTCTTTTGTTTAGTTTTATCTATCTCTATCAGATCTCACCTTTGCAAGTGACCGTGAAGGGATTGACAACCCCTTTATCACATTGGGTGCAAGTTATTTGATTGTTTGTGTAGGTACATCTGATGCGGCTTGAACTATGTCGATATTTCCCCAAAGAGGAAGGGATGATGCAGCACATCTATGGTAGGTATTTCCCTTAGTGATGAGACCAAGGTTATTGAACCAGTAGGAGAACCACGCAACACCACGTAAACAGCTCCTACACACAAAGAACAAATACTTGCAACCCGACGTAAGAGAGGGGTTGTCAATCCTCATGGGTAAAAAGATAGGTAAAATTGTAGTAGATTGGATAAATAGATCTCGCGGGAATGCGAGATAAAATAAATAAATAAAAATTGCAGCAAGGTATTTTTGTGTTTTTGGATTAATAGATCTGAAAATAAAAGCAAATAAAAATAGATCTCCAAGGCAAATATAATAAAGAAGAGACCCCGGGGGCGTAGATTTCACTAGTGGCTTCTCTTGACTAAAATAGCATATGGTGGGTAAACAAATTACTGTTGGGCAATTGATAGAACTGCAAATAATCATGATGATATCCAGGCAATGATCATTATATAGGCATCACGTCCAAGATTACTAGACCGACTCCTGCCTGCATCTACTACTATTACTCCACACATCGACCGCTATCCAGCATGCATCTAGTGTATTAAGTTCATGGAAAAACAAAGTAATGCAATAAGAACGATGACATGATGTAGACAAGATCTATTTATGTAAAAATAGACCCCATCTTGTTATCCTTAATAGCAATGATACATACATGTCGGTTCCCCTTATGTCACTGGGATCAAGCACCGTAAGATCGAACCCATCACAAAGCACCTCTTCCCGTGGCAAGAAAAATCAATCTAGTTGGCCTAACTAAACCAAAGATTTGAAGAAGAAATACGAGGCTATAAGTAATCGTGCATATAAGAGATCAAAAGAATCAAATAACTTTCATGGATAAAAACATAGATCTGATCATAAACTCAAAGTTCATCGGATCCCAATAAACACACCGCAAAAAAGAGTTACATCAAATAGATCTCCAAGAGACCATTGTATTGAGAATCAAGAGAGAGAGAGAGAGAGAGAGAGAGAGATAGAGGAAACCATCTAGCTACTAACTACGGACCCGTAGGTCTACAATGAACTACTCACGCATCATTGGAGAGGCACCAATGAGGATGATGAACCCCTTCGTGATGGTGTCTGGTGACCCACAAGTATATGGGATCAATTGTAGCCTTTTCGATAAGTAAGAGTGTCGAACTCAACGAGGAGCAGAAGGAAATGACATGTGGTTTTCAGCAAGGTAATGTCTGCAAGCGCTGAAATTGTAAGTAACAAAGTAGTTTGATGGCAACATAATTTGTAAGGAGCAAGTAATGATAGTAGTAACAAAAGTGCAGCAAGGTAGCCCAATCATTTTGAGGCAAAGGACGGACCAAAACGGTCTCTTATAATAAGCAAAGCATTCTTGAGGGTACACGGGAATTTCATCTAGTCACTTTCATCATGTTGGTTCGATTCGTGTTCGCTAGTTTGATAATTTGATATGCGGGTGGACCGGTGCTTAGGTGCTGTTCTTACTTGAACAAACCTCCTACTTATGATTAACTCCCTCGCAAGCATCCGCAACTACGAGAAAAGTATTAAGAATAAATTCTAACCATAGCATTAAACTTTTGGATCCAATCGGCCCCTTACGGAATAGCGCATAAACTAGGGTTTAAGCTTCTGTCACTCTCGCAACCCATCATCTAATAACTACTCCACAATGCATTCCCTTAGGCCCAAATATGGTGAAGTGTCTTGTAGTCGATGTTCATATGACACCACTAAGGGAATCACAACATACATACTATCAAAAGATCGAACACATATCAAGTTCACATGATTACTTGCAACATGATTTCTCCCGTGACCTCTAGAACAAAAGTAACTACTCACAAGTGATAAACATGCTCAAGATCAGAGGGGTATTAAATAGCAAATTGGATCTGAACATATAATCTTCCACCGAATAAACCATATAGTAATCAACTACAAGATGTAATCAACACTACTAGTCACCCACAAGCACCAATCTATAGTTCCGGTACAAAGATTGACCACAAGAGATGAACTAGGGTTTGAGAGGAGATGGTGCTGTTGAAGATGTTGATGGAGATTGCCCTCCCCAAGATGGGAGAATTGTTGGTGATGATGATGACAATGATTTCCCCCTCCGGGAGGGAAGTTCCCCTAGCGGAATCGGTCCGCTGGAGGGCAAAAGTGCTCCTGCCCAAGTTCCGCCTCTAGACGGAGGCGCTCTGTCCCGAAATTCCTCACCTTATTTTTTTCTAGGTCAAAATGACTTATATACCAGAAGATGGGCACCGGAGGTGGTCTGGGCCGAGCACAACCCACCAGGGCACGCCTGGGGGGCCAGGTGCCCTGGTGTCTTGTGCTCACCAGGTGGGGCCCCTCCGGTGGTTATTTGCTCCAGTATTTCTTATTTATTCCATAAAAAATTCTCGTGAAGTTTCAGCTTATTTGGGTTGTGCAGAATAGGTGGTCGGACGTAGCTTTTCCAGGTCCAGATTTCCAGCTGCTGGAATTCTCCCTCTTTGTGTGTACCTTGCATATTATGAGAGAAAAGGCCTTAGAATTACTCCAAAAAGCATTATTATGCATAAAAACATCATAAATAACAGTAGGTAAACATGATGCAAAATGGACGTATCAACTCCCCCAAGCTTAGACCTCGCTTGTCCTCAAGCGAAAATCGAAATCGAAAAACATGTTCACATGCTTAGAGAGAGAGGTGTCGATAAAAACAAAATACGGACATAGAAGCATCATGTGAATTATTATAAAAGCAACATATTTTAACATAAAACTTTTATCATAGACTTCTCATGAATAAGTAGCAATTCATCACACTATCGAAGTATAAAGCATAAACTCTATTGGAAACCAACAAACTATGTTCTCGGTCAACTTTGCAACTACAATTCATCTTTTTTCCTGGAAGGGTCACGTATCGGAGCCTTTAGGCAAGTCCACATACTCAACCATCATATAGTCTTCTATGATTGCTAACACTCACAGCATACACATGAGCAAAACGTTTCAACCGAACACATAGAAAGATAGGGGCTTATAGTTTCGCCTCCCAATGTATTCACCTCAAGGGTGATGTCAACAATAATAACTCATGCTACCCATATTCAGCTGGACATATGTGCCTATATCTTTCCTCACCACATGATGCTTGCCAAAGGAGAAAATAAAAAGGAATAGAGAGAAAAACTTTGACTCTTGCATAAAAGTAAATACACAAAGTAAAAGATAGGCCCTTCGCAGAGGGAAGCAGAGGTTGCCATGCGCTTATTTGTTTGTATGCTCAACCCCTTAGTGCAAAAGAATGTCACGTTATATTGCCCCTTCTGATGGCAACCTTTATTATGCAGTCTGTCGCTTTTATTCTTTACCATCACAAGTTCGTACAACGCTCAATTTTCTCTTACACTAAATGATCTCACACTTTTAGAAGCAGTTTTTATTGCCTTATTGCACCGATGACAACTTACTTGAAGGATCTTACTCAGTCCTTAGGTAGGATGGTGGACTCTTGAAAATAAGATTTGGGTTTTAAGGGTTTTGGATGCGTAAGTAGTATCGCTACTTGGTGCGGAGTTTTTGGCTAGCAAAGATGGGGGCAATCACTACATGTTGAAGGATCTATGACAATATAACTTCTATGTGAATATGAACAAACATAAATCATTATGTTGTCTTCCTTGTCCAATGTCAAAAAATTTGACGTATAATATTTTGATGGGGGCTCACAATCACAAAAGTTTTCCAGGATAGTGTATTTGTATGTGAATCTTCTCTTCCCTTATTAATTCTTTCATGAGTTGCATCATTGACCAATGCTATGTTTGTCAATCTCTAATAAAATTTCTACTTATACTTTTCCCTATGTGGTGTCATTACCTACCATATGATTAGCATATGATCTTTTCATTTATTTCCTTTCTTTTGTTGGAACATAAAAGTAAAGAAAGCAAGAACTCAAACTAAAATTTATTATATATCTCGCACACGATTACAAGGATAGATCACTAGGAAAACTCTCAAAAAGAAAGGATCGAACTAAACTTTTATTCATCTAAAGCAAAAGATAACTAAGGACTAAACTAAAATAAGTGAAGGCAAAATATAGTGGGGGTGATACGATACCGGGGCACCTCCCCCAAGCTTGGCGGAAGCCAAGGGGAGTGCCCATACCCGATACTCAATTTTATTTTGGTGATGAAGAAGGAGGTGGGGGTGATGAAGTAGAGGCGATCTTGTCCTCGGGTTTCCATGGTAGAGGTCCACCATCATAAGAGGAAGAATGAGTCTCACGGGTCCTGCAACTGGCAGCCAAACTCATACCTTTGAATCTCGCCTCATATTCAAAGACTTGGTTTTGGAGATCATAGATCTGACTTTGGAGGAAGTTGATTTTCTCGTTGAGGTGAAGACGATGTCCTTCATGGACTTGCCATCCACCTTGACATCACGGGCAAAGTCCGTAATCATGAGGTGATTGGCATTGAGTCCAGGCTCCACATCCCCTTGCACCGAAGACTTCTGCTCCATAGCTTGAAGCCAAGCCTCCTCGGTCCCTTTCCTTGGGTCCTTGCACATCAGCGGATGTGCAACACCCCTCATGCATCTAGATGACCTGAGGGTGCTGCACCACCTCCATAAATATGGGTTGATGACGTTCTTGAAGAACTTGTCCTTGGAGGATCTTGAAGTGGCCATGATAGATGGAATCATCGAAAACAGCATGGAAAAGAAAACAGAAGATTTCTCCGTGATACGGTGGTCAATAGGTTCAAGGGGTACATAAAGATTTTTATCTTGGGAAACAAGCAAGCGGAAGAAAATCGAGTCCGGAAGGTACCCAGTGGGCACAACCCACACAGGCGCGCTAACAAGCCAGCGTGCCACGTGTCTTGTGCCCACCAAGGTCACCTTCCCGGTAGTTTCTTATTTTCCTATTTTTTTTATTTTCCAAAACGGATAAAAAATATTTTTGTAGATTTTTCGGAGTCCGTTTACTTACCGTATCACGTACCTCCTCTTTTTCATGATTCTGGAGTATTCCGGAGCCTCTTTTATGTGTTCTTCCGGTGTCATAGGTTGGATAATATTGCTTTCAACATTAATGGGCGTACCTGAGATATATTGTTTTATTCATTGCCCATTAACATTATTTATTTTGATAGCTCTAGACCGATAAACCTCCTCGATAACATAGGGTCCTCCCCATTTGGAGAGGAGTTTTCTTGCAAAGAATCTGAAACGAGGTTGTACAAAAGAACATATTCTCCAACTTTGAACTCACGATTTTGGATTCTTTTATCATGCCATCTTTTAACTTTTTCTTTAAATAACTTGGCATTTTCGTAGCTTGGGTTCTCCATTCATCTAATGAGCTAATATCAAATAACCTGTTTTCACCGGCAAGTTTAAAATCATAGTTGAGTTCTTTAATTGCCCAATATGCTTTATGTTCTAATTCAAGAGGCAAATGACAAGCTTTTCCATAAACCATTTTATAAGGAGACATACCCATAGGATTTTTATATGCTATTTTGTAAGCCCAAAGTGCATCATCTAATTTCTTAGACCAATTCTTCCGGGACCTATTGACAGTCCTTTGCAAAATTAATTTTATTTCTCTATTGCTAAGTTCAACTTGACTGTCGGTGTCAAAACCGGCGGATCTCAGGTAGGGGGTCCCGAACTGTGCGTCTAAGGTTGATGGTAACAGGAGACGGGGAACACGATGTTTACCCAGGTTCGGGCCCTCTCTATGGAGGTAATACCCTACTTCCTGCTTGATTGATCTTGATGAATATGAGTATTACAAGAGTTGATCTACCACGAGATCGTAATGGCTAAAACCCTAGAAGTCTAGCCTGTATGATTATGATTGCCTCAACGGACTAAACCCTCAGAGGGGACTAGGGTTGTACAAAGTCGGTTACAGAGAAAGGAATCTTCATATCCGAACGCCAAGCTTGCCATCCACGCCAAGGAGTGTCCCATCCGGACACGGGTGAGAGTCTTCGGTCTTGTATCTTCATAGCCCATCAGTCCGGCCCATGTCCAACAGGCTGGACGCCCGAGGACCCCTTAATCCAGGACTCCCTCAGTAGCCCCTGAACCAGGCTTCAATGACGAGGTGTCCGGCGCGCAGATTGTCTTCGGCATTGCAAGGCGGGTTCCTCCTCCGAATACTCCAAAGCATCCTTCGAACATAGAAAACGTGTCCGGATCTGCAAAACAAGTACCACACACAACCGTAGAGAGCATAATATTTCACGAGTCCAATCTGCTGACAACTTTTGTAGCATGACATCACATCACTGCCCGGTCATTATTTCGAACCGTTTTTTAGCCTCCCGCACCACGTTTCAAGATGCAGTTTCATTGGCGCGTCTTGTCGAAGCAGAGATTGTGTCCTCTTATTGCGGGATTCTCATTAACACGGGCATGGGTAACCCAATCGGGCCCTCCGCACGGCCCTTTGGGGAATAGGCGAGTTTTAAGGCGAGTGGGGAGGCGCTTGATATTCGCTGCCTTTATAAGGGGATAAGGATACACCCTTTTCACCCACGCCTTCTCTCTCTCTCTCTCTCTCTACCCATTCTCAAGCTCCAGCGCGCAAGTCCTTATCCTCTCCGCCTCAAAAAGCACTCCAATCATGTTCGGATCCGGAGCGCACGGCAAGTGGATGGTTTCCTCCGTCAAGTAGAAGGATGTCACGAAGCTCCGGGAGGCGGGGTATTTGGCCAAGGAAATCGTCCAACGTCTTCCGGCCAAGGGTTAGGTTGTCCATACCCCGGAGCCCCAAGAAAGGGTGGTATTTATCCCCCACTTCGTCCGTGGGCTGGTATTTCCTCTCCATCCATTCGTCCGCGGACTCATGTTCTATCACGGGCTAGATTTCCACGATCTGGCCCCCAACTCCTTCCTCAATATCTCGGCATTTATCATCGTGTGCGAGGCCTTCCTCCGCATCCCACCCCACTTCGGATTGTGGTTAAAGATCTTCAATGTGAAGCCGAAGGTGGTGGATGGTCAACACGCTGAGTGCGGGGGTGCCATGGTGAGCAAGATGCCCAACGTCACATGGTCCCAAGGTACCTTTGTGGAGACCGTCAAAGGGTGGCAACAACTATGGTTCTACGTCACAGAGCCCCGCGACGCCACCTGGTCTGCGGCTCCCAAATTCAGGTCCGGGGCCCCAATGCGGCTCACTTCCTGGCTTGAGAAGGGCCTGAGCTGGGCCTCGTCAGACGAGCTGACAGCGCTGCAAATGCGCATCAAGAGCATGGTTGACAAGAACATCAAGCTTGTCAATGTGATCCAGGTGATGCTCGTTCGATGGATCCTTCCCTGCCAACACCGGACTTCCCATCTGTGGGAGTTCCATCCGGCCAAACACCAGACCTTGCAACAGTTCTCCGGCACCACGCATGAAGATATCTGGAAGGTGCTATTCAAAGCAAATCTGGCGTGGCCGGTGACGACCGAGGACCGCGGTCACGCCCTGACTCGTCCAGCCAGTTCGGTGAGTTCCCCATATTTCAAGGTGTTTCCTCCATCGGTATATTCGAGGAAGAAGTCTAAGCTTCCCCCTTTGTTTTTTCAGGGCTAGACAAAGAAGACAGAGTTGATCCAGTGTCCAGCTCCGTTGCCAGAAGACCCAGCGATCCCTCTTCTGACGAAGATGCTGGTTCCGGCGCCCTACAAGGCGCCAGGGAAGAAGGCCAAGGAGACCCGAAGTGGTCTCCGTTGTAAAGGCACTTCGGACGCGTCGTCCGAAGAAACCGAAACCCACTCCTCCCCCGCGGAAGTCGACGAGGAGGAGGAGGAAGAAAGCAATCCTCCCCTTAAGGAGGGAACAAAGAAAAGGGCATCCTCCACGCATCTGGAGGCTGAGGTGTCCAAGAAGGGGAGAGCCTTCCTCACGGATAACACCGCGCTAGACACAGACAACAACTCGGAGTGGCGCCCCAGGGATAAGCCCCTGGCTGAATCGTAAGTATTAGAAGGCACTGACACGCTCATATATCTAACTACTTTACTTTGCGATTTTAACGAGTCCACACGCTGTAATCTTTGTATTGCTGGTACCACTCAGCAGCTTGAAATCTCGGCGGAACTCATCCCAGGTAATGACACGACCTCCTCTGGAATCTTTGTATTGCTGGTACCACTCAGCAGCTTGATCCTTGAGTTGAAACGATGCAAACTTGACAAAGTCCTCAGGTCTGACATTGCTACAATCAAAATGCTTGCAGATGTCCACAAGCCAATCGTCAGCGTCTGTGGCCTCGACACAGAAGCTAAAAGACTTCGGCTGATTAGCGAGGAACTGACTGAGATTAGCAAAGTGCAGCTGGTTGTTGCCTTGACCTTGATTTCCTTGATTGCCTTGCCCCTGAGTACGTTCTTGCAAGAGCCGCAAAATCATCTGAGCATTGGCATTGGTGGCTGCCATGATAGCTTGCCAGGCCTCTGGAGGCGGAGGTGGAGGTGGAGGGTTCGACTGATCCCCATCATTGCGATCCAGATTCAGACGCGTTGGCGGAGCCATCCTGAAGAGGGTGACATCCGTTAGTCCTTTGATAGACAGATAGACAAGTTGAAATCAACGGATAGAAATTGCAACATATAGTCTTCACAATAAACATTCGAACAAGAATGAATGAATGAATTCCAGAAGTTAATCATCACACGTCCATTAAGGTGAGAAGCCACTTAGATAAAGATATGGAAACAACATCTGTCTTAGAAACAAATCGAATATCACAACTGAAAACAAAAGATTGGCTTCTAGAATGAGCGGAACAAACACATGATAGAGATTTACGCCCAAAGTGTTCGTGGTGGGGCCCACATGGACACGACGATAGCGGACGTCACGAATGACAAACAAGGCGTCCCGAATCAGCATAGCCAAGGATTCTTTAAGGCGTCTCGCGACCACTTTGTAAATCGACCGTGAATGGGCGGACCACTAGACGTTGAACCCCAATCTCAAATCATACATCCGCCGGAAAGAATATCCTGTAAGCTACTAGAATTCCCACCTATAAACTCCCGAAACTTTCTGGTTATGCAATCTGGTGTTGGGGATACAGGGACACAAAATATATCACCCAAACTAACAATACCTAGATCCAATTGTATCCATCCGTCAACACATAACCAAGAAATCCTCGGAAATCGTGTACCTCGACCTTGAAAAACATCCGTTATACAAGTCATGGCAATACTCCCTTTTCGCCACGATCTTTGGGTTATCGGGGTTATCTCACCAACAACTGTACAAAAGAGATTTCGTTGCGGCAAAACTCAGGTATTCCAGAACTGCAACGATAAAATTGTGACGACAACACCTCGGAGCTGAACTCCCCGGGACACTGCCACAACCCCTAAATGTCAGGAGGCACCAAGAACAATGTTCTCGTCACAAAACCATCGGAACGATCCCAAGATACCCACGTGATCCTAAAAAATTTTTTTAGTGAAATTTGAGGAGAGAAGAGTCAAAATTCTACGTCAGGAGACCTCACAGAGCGACGAAGGGACTGGGGAGTAAAAAGAATCCTACTCTCCGGTATATATAATCCTAAGACTCAAAACATTTTCCATTCTAGACTCAACAACGCCAGCAAACAATCAAGTAGGGGGCTCCTAAGTCGGGGAAGGCTCTGATTACCAACTTGTAACGCCCTCGATGCGGCTATATCTCCCGATGTCGAGGCACGACTTAGAGGCACAACCGCATTGAAAGCAATGTCGCAAGTGAGGTAATCTTCACACAACCCATGTAATACATAAGGAAAGAGATACATAGTTGGCTTACAATGCCACTTCACACAAGACATAAATAAACATCCATCATTGAGTACACTCAAGGTCCGACTACGGAACCAAAATAAAAGAAGATACCCCAAATGCTACACAGATCCCGATCGTCCCAACTGGGCACCACTCTGATCATCAGGAAAAGACACATAGTAACGACCACGTTCCTCGTCGAACTCCCACTTGAGCTCGGATCGTCACCAAAGACTGCATCGTCGGCACCTGCAACTGTTTTGGTAGAATCTGTGAGTCACAGGGACTCAGCAATCTCACACCAGCGAGATCAAGACTATTTAAGCTTATAGGAAGGACAGAGTAGTAAAGTGGAGCTGCTGCAAGCGACTAGCATATATGGTGGCTACATCGCAAAAGAGAGCGAGAAGAGAAGCAAAGCACGAACGTGAAGCTAATAGCGATCAAGAAGTGATCCTGAACTACTTACGTCAGACATAACTCCAACACCGTGTTCACTTCCGGACTCACGAGAAGAGACCATCACGGTTACACACGCGATTGATGTGTATTTTAATTGAGGTCAACTTCGGTTTTCTACAACCGGACATTAACAAATTCCCATCTGCCTCATAACTGCGGGCACGGCTTTGAAAGATATTGCCTGCAGGTGTCCCAACTTAGCCCATTATAAGCTCTCACGGTCAACGAAGGATATTCCTTCTACCGGAAGACCCGATCAATCTCGAATCCCGGACTACAAGACATTTCGACAGCAATAAAACAAGACCAGCAAAGCCGCCCGAATGTGCCGACAAATCCCGATAGGAGCTGCACATATCTCGTTCTCGTGGCACACCGGATTGTCCAAACTTCCAATAGGCCATCTCGAGTTGCCCCGATGGCCACCGGCGGTCGACAGGTTTGGACCAGCACTCGAGGGAGAACTGGCCGGGGTTAAAATAAAGATGACCCTCGGGCTCGCGAAACCCGGGGAAAAGGCTTAGGCGGCAAATGGTAAAACCAAAGTTGGGCCTTGCTGGGCGAGTCTTATTCAAAGCGAACTGTCAAGGGGTCCCATAAATCACCCAACCGTAAGGAACATAAAATCAAGGAACATAACACCGGTATGACGGAAACTAGGGTGGCAAGAGTGGAACAAAACACCAGGCATAAGGCCGAGCCTTCCACCCTTTACCAAGTATATAGATGCATTAATTATAACAGATATATATTGTGATATCCCCAACAAGTAAACATGTTCCAAAAAGGAACAACATCTCCATGTTCCAACAAGGAACAAACTTCATCTTCACCTGCAACTAGCAACGCTATAAGAGGGGCTGAGCAAAGCGGTAACATAGCCAATCAACGGTTTGCTAGCAAAAGGATGGTTAGGGGCTGACATGGCAATATGGGTGGCATGATATAGCAAGTGGTAGGCATCGCAGCATAGGCATAGCAAAAGAGCGAGCAACTAGCATAGCAAAGATAGAAGTGATTTCGAGGGTATGGTCATCTTGCATGCAATGTTCTCAGAGTTGTCGAAAACTTGATCCTCGTAAGCGTTCTCAACAGGTTCCTCGTTCACGTACTCGTCTCCCGGCTCTACCCAAAGCAACAACACAAACAAAGGAACCACAATAAATCACGGTGCAATGCACAATCCACATGATGCAAAACATGACATGATATGCGAGATGTGATATGCAATGCGTATGTGCGCTCCGGAAGGAAAATGATGAATCAGGCATCAACTTGGCAAACCAAGCATGCCACTGGAAAGATGAGATGATTTCGGTTGAAATCGATATAAAGATCACCGGAATCGGATGCACGGTTTGCAAATGACAAGCAAAACAAGAATGGCACAAATCTGCCATTAACAGCATGATGCCACTTAGCAAGCAACAAGAAATTAAGCTACTGCACCCAAACGTATCAACAAAGTACATGGCAGTGATCTACACAAGATGCTCGACAAAAGATGAGCACTGAGCTACGGCTAGTTCACATCATAACAGGTTCAAACAAGCATGGCAAAAGTGCACAAAATATCAGGCTGGACATGGCAAAAACAGCATCAGGTTGCAATGTTCAGAACAACAAAAACTACATGCTACAGGAACTTAAAATAGCAAAACATGGCATGGCATGAATCTACTCAAAGCATAGAACAAAAGTCCCTTACTGACCATAAGCCAAAAAGGATCAGAAAATATAGTAACACCCATGTCAATATCGAAAGTCTCGTTAACAGATTCAGCAACATGGCATGTCAAAAACTGATAACAAGTAGGCATGTTTACAAGCTCAATGCACTCACCATAGAGCCTTATATGAAAAACTAAGCATACATACATCAAGAAGACATGGCATAGAAGACATACATGGCAAGAACAAGAACATATCATATACGGATCAACCACAACAAACTTGGCAAAATTGAATAACATGTAAACAATCTGCCAGGAAACATTTAATAGCAAAAGTAGAGCTCGATTGACTCAAGATATGGCACTCCATAATTGCAAACAAGGGCATGAATGGATAGAGCAAGACATGTTTAACAAAACATCCTTACTGAAGTATCTCAAAATATGCATGGATCTCTCGGTAGCATCAAGTTAACATGGCATCAAAATATCAGCTAAACAGGGCTGAAAACAGCAACATCAGGACACCTACTTTGCATGCTTGTGCTAGTCACCACATAGATCACAAAAATACATGGCATACACCCCTGGAAAGATGGCATGGCATATTACAAAACACATGTAGGACTCAAATTCATAGGGTGCACACATCAATCATAGCAAAAATAACAAAATTGCAAGTTCTGTTAAGAAACGGAAACTAACATCACATTGCCCTATTCTAACAGCATTTCGGGCATCAAGATGAGCTCAAATGAAAATGATGCAATGAGATGAAATGATCTACTCTTCGAGAAGAACATTTTGACATATTATACGCGCAAAATGGATCTACAGATGCAAAGTTATATCATGAAGAAAATGACACAAAATAACACCGAGATAAAAAACTTAGAGAGAATATGAGGGGGAAGAAGGTCAACGGGCTCGGTTAGGTCGGGAACCGGATTGGGACCCGGCCCGATCGGTGACGGCGGCAGCGGCGCCGGAGCTCCTCGCCGGAGCGCCGGAGGGGAGGAGGCGGAAGAGGCCGGGCCAGGCGGGGCAGGCGCGGCCAGGCAAGCGGCGGCGGGGCGGGCGGCCAGCGGCGGCGCGGCGCGGCCAGGCCAGGCGGCGGGCGCGAGGCGGGACCGACGGTGGCGGCGGCGGCCGAGGCGGCGCCGCCGAGGAGGCGGGGGCGGAGGCGCGAGCCGGCGCCCGGATGGAGCGGAGGGGGCGGCTACGGCCGGCGGGCCTCATGGGCGGGCGGCGGGCGGGAGCCGCCACGTGGCGCCTCCCGTTATCGAGCGGCGGCGGCGACGTGTCCGGCGCCGGCGGACACGTCCGTGGCGTGAGAGAAAACTAGGGTTAGGGGAAGAAGACCCGGATTTCGGGTAGGGGTGTGTATATATAGGCATAGAGGGAGCTAGGAGAGTCCAAATGAGGTGTAGTTTTCGCCCACACGATCGTGATCGAATGACGGAGAGCATGGAAGTGACTTAGATGGGTTATTGGGCTGTTTTGAAGGGTGTTGGGCTGCAACTTAAAAGAGGCATTTGCGAGTCACGGTTAACCGTTGGAGTACCAAACGAGCTCCAAATGACCAAACTTGACCGGTGGTCTACGGGTGGTATACCAAGGCCACTGGACAAACCCGGTCCATTTCGAGAAGGTTTAGTACCCACACACGGAAAAAGCGTAAAAGGGCCGCCGGGGAGATAGGAGTGCGGATTGCAAAAGCAGGACAACGGGAAAATGCTCGGAATCATGAGACGAACACGTATGCAAATCGATGCACATGATGACATGATATAAAATGCATGACATGGACAAAATGCAAAATGAAGAAAAACCCAACCACGGAGGGAAAATCATATCACAATGCGAAAATGGCAAGAGTTGGAGTTACAAATATGGAAAGTTACTTCCGGGTGTTACAACACTCCACCACTACAAGAGGATCTCGTCCCGAGATCTAGGACTGAAAGAACTCGGATATTCGAACGGAGGTGATCCTCGCGCTCCCGGTGGCTTCTCGGTCGGAATGGTGTGACCACTTCACTTTCAGAATTTGATTGACTTGTTGCGAGTCTTGCGCTCGGTTTCTTCAAGAATAGCAGCGGGTGCTCATGATAAGAGAGATCTTCTTGAAGGTCAATCTCTTGAAGTTGATAGTGCGTTCGGGGTCTTGAAGCACTTGCGGTGTGACACGTGGAACACATCGTGCACGTTTACAAAGTTCGATGGAAGCTCAAGTTGATAGGCGAGATCGCCTCTTTTGCCAATGATCTTGAAAGGACCCACGTATCTAGGGGCAAGCTTCCCTTTGATACCGGGCGACGAGTGCCTTTCATTGAGAGACGCGGAGGTAGACATGGTCTCCGATTTCAAAAGCCACATCACGGTGCTTATCATCATAATAGCTCTTCCGCGCGATTATGCTGCTTTGAGATTCTCACGAATGACTTTGCACATTTCTTCCGCTTCGTGATCAAGTCATTGCCAAGAAGTTGGCGCTCACTGTCTCGCACCAATTGAGAGGAGTACGGCACTTTACGCCATAGAGAATTTCGAATGGGGCCTTGCCGAACTCGCTTGGAAGCTGTTGTTGTAGGAGAACTCGGCATATGGAAGACAATCTTCCCACTTCATACCGAAAGAAATGACACAAGCCCCGAGCATATCTTCAAGGATTTGATTTACTCGCCGACTTGGCCACTTGTTTGAGGATGGAAAGCTGTCTTTGAAACGAATGTTGGTGCCCATGGCCTTCAAAAGAATCCCAAAACTTGGAGGTAAAGATGCTGCCACGGTGCAGAAGAGATCACTTGTGGAATGCCGTGCAAGGAGACAATCCTGGAGGTGTATAGCTCTGCCAACTGAACTGATGTGGTAGATTCTTTGATAGGAAGAAAATGAGCCACTTTAGTAAGCTTGTCAATGACAACGAAGATAGCATCATTTCCACGCTTGGACTTAGGAAAACCAGTCACGAAGTCCATCTCGATATGATCAAACTTCCATTCTGGAATAGCAAGAGGTTGAAGGAGACCAGCTGGTCTTTGGTGTTCTGCTTTCACTCTTCTGCAGACATCACATTCATTCACGAATTGAGCAATTTCTCGCTTCATTCGAGTCCACCAATATGACTGCTTGAGGTCATGGTACATCTTCGTACTTCCAGGATGAATGGATAGAAGCGAATTGTGAGCCTCGTTCATAATGACTTTTCTCAGATCACCCTTAGGAACCACAATCCGGTCCTCAAAGAAAAGAGTATCTTTGTCATCAATGTGGAAGCACTTGTACTTGGAAATGCCCTTGTCGATACCACGTTTCACCTTTTTTACCATGGTATCCAGAATTTGAGCCTCACGAATCTGATCTTCCAAAGTAGGAGAGACTATGAGGTTGGCAAGAAAGCCTTGAGGAACAACTTGAAGATTCAGCTTGCGGAAAGCTTCACAAAGATCCGGCTGGAGGGGCTTGAGGATTAGACTGTTGCAGTAAGCCTTCCTACTCAAAGCATCTGCAATGACATTGGCCTTGCCCGGAGTATATTCAATACTTGGGTTTTACTCTTGAATCATTTCGACCCATCGAGTCTGCCTGAGGTTGAGGTTGGGTTGAGTGAAGATGTACTTGAGACTCTCGTGATCGGTGAAAATGTCCACTTTCCTTCCCAACAAGAGATGTCTCCACGTTATCAATGCATGGAAAACTGCCGCCAACTCAAGATCGTGAGTGGGGTAGTTCTTTTCGTTGGGCTTCAACTGGCGAGAGGTATAAGCCACAACTCTCTTCTCTTGCATTAACACAGCACCGAGACCTTGAAGAGAAGCATCACAGAAGACTTCAAATGGCTTGGATTCATTAGGAGGAGTCAAGACAGGAGCTGTGACGAGTTTCTCTTTGAGGGTATTGAAAGCAACGTCACACTCGGAGACCGGACATACTTCACATGCTTCGGAGGAGGTTGGAAAGAGGCTTTGCAATCTTGGAGAAGTTCTCAACGAATCTTGACAATAGCTTGCAAGACCAAGAAAATCATGGAGCTGCTTGACATTCGAGGAGGTTCCCAATTCACAATTGCGGACACCTTCTCGGATTAACAGCGATGCCCTTAGCGGAGATGATATGACCAAGATAAAGCACTTCATCAAGCCAAAATTCACACTTGGAGAACTTAGCATAGAATTGATACTCTCGAGCTTGTCTAGCACCAATCGCAAATGTTTGGCATGATCCTTCTTATTCTTGGAGAAGACCAAAATATCATCAAGATAGACCAAGACGAATTCATTGGTGTAGGGGTTGAAGATGAAATTCATCATCCGAGAGAATGTTGGAGGAGCATTGACAAGGCCGAAAGACATGACAAGATATTCATAAGAACCAAATCTTGTTCGAATGCTGTCTTGGGAATATCTTGTTCACGAATGCGAATCTGATGATAACCCATACGAAGGTCAAGCTTGGAGAACACTTTAGCACCTTTGAGTTGCTCGAAAAGCTCATTGATGTTGGGAAGTGGATACTTGTTCTTGATAGTCTTCTTATTCAATGGACGGTAATCGACGCAAAGTCGGTCCGTGCCATCCTTCTTCGGACAAAAGAACACCACAACCCCAAGGAGATGAACTCGGTCGATCAAACCCAGACGCTCTTGTTCATCGAGCTGCTTCTTCAATTCCTTCAGCTCATCAGGTCCAAGCTTGTATGGACGCTTGCAACGGGTTCAATGCGGGCTCAAGATCGATAACGAACTCAATGGCCGATGAGGAGGCATACCCGAAGCTCTTACGGAAAGACATCTTGGTACTCACAAACGATCGAATCGAGAGATAGCACCCAATTCGCCCTTCTCATTGAGAGAAAACAACCAATGGTTTCATCATGAGCGCATAGATGATCACATCATTAGAAGAGTGAGTCAATTGAATTTCCACAGCAGCACAATCAAGCTGAGCTTTGTCTTGATAAAGCCATCCATTCGAGAATAATATCAATATCCGAGTCACCAAGGACAATTGGTTTGGCCAGAAATCTATAATCGCCCATCTTGATAGAGACATCCGGAACCATGTAGCTTGCATTCATGCATTTACCCGGAGAGACAACTGCTAATGGTTTAGGCAAATCTTGGAAAGACAAGTCATGCTTAGATGCAAAAGGTTTAGAGATGAAACTAAGCGATGCACCAGTGTCAAAAAGAACTTTTGCAGGAATATCATTAACAAGAAGATTACCCATGATCACATCAGAAGAATCCTCTGCTTGAGCTGCATTCATCATATTGACCTTTGCAAACTTGGGATTATGCTTGACCACCGCATTCTGGAAGATTTCACAGAGGAGGAGGCGGAAGGCGCCTCTGGTTGAAGCACTTGTTCGCATAGTGACCTTTCTGCGACATTTGTTGCAAGTCACCTCGAGAGCGGACGGTGGTAAGGAGCACTTGACCTTGGAGCTTGAGAATTAGACTTGTTACGATAGCTTGGGTTGGGTGGGTGGGAAGATCCACGGCCACCTGAGTTCTTCTGGCGATAAAGGCGACGGAACGGAGGAGGAGGAAGGTAGAACTTCTGCTGCTTAGCTGCCACTTGAGAAGAAGAAGAAGACTGAACTGCATCCCCGATTCTCTTCTTAGAAGCCTCACATTTGAGTTGGGCAGCTTCTTGCTTGATGCCATGTTGTAGAATTCATCATACTTATCTGCTCAAAAGCACAAGAGCTAATTGCAGATCTTCTCTCGGACCACCTCTGAATTGATAGATCATACTCTTTTCATCGTGTCACGTCTTGCTTAGCAAAGCGAAGCGAGCTTACGAACTGGATATTGTATTGATACACAGACATGTTGCCCTGCTTCAGATTGCGGAACTCCTCACGCTTGCTCTCAACAACACTTTCCGGAATGTGGTGAGCTCTGAAATCTCGGCGGAACTCATCCCAGGTAATGACACGACCTCCTCTGGAATCTTTGTATTGCCGGTACCACTCAGCAGCTTGATCCTTGAGTTGAAACGATGCAAACTTGACAAAGTCCTCAGGTCTGATATTGCTACAATCAAAATGCTTGCAGATGTCCACAAGCCAATCGTCAGCGTCTGTGGCCTCGACACAGAAGCTGAAAGACTTCGGCTGATTAGCGAGGAACTGACTGAGAGTAGCAAAGTGCGGCTGGTTGTTGCCTTGACCTTGATTTCCTTGATTGCCTTGCCCCTGAGTACGTTCTTGCAAGAGCTGCAAAATCATCTGATCATTGGCATTGGTGGCTGCCATGATAGCTTGCCAGGCCTCTGGAGGCGGAGGTGGAGGTGGAGGGTTCGACTGATCCCCATCATTGCGATCCGGATTCAGACGCGTTGGCGGAGCCATCCTGAAGAGGGTGACATCCGTTAGTCCTTTGATAGACAGATAGACAAGTTGAAATCAACGGATAGAAATTGCAAAATATAGTCTTCACAATAAACATTCGAACAAGAATGAACGAATGAATTCCAGAAGTTAATCATCACACGTCCATTAAGGTGAGAAGCCACTTAGATAAAGATACGGAAACAACATCTGTCTTAGAAACAAATCGAATATCACAACTGAAAACAAAAGATTGGCTTCTAGAATGAGCCGGAACAAACATATGATAGAGATTTCGCCCAAAGTGTTCGTGGTGGGGCCCACATGGACACGACGTATAGCGGACGTCACGAATGACAAACAAGACGTCCCGAATCAGCATAGCCAAGGATTCTTTAAGACGTCTCGCGACCATCAGAATCGACCGTGAATGGGCGGACCACTAGACGTTGAACCCCAATCTCAAATCATACATCCGCCGGAAAGAATATCCCGTAAGCTACTAGAATTCCCACCTATAAACTCCCGAAACTTTCTGGTTATGCAATCTGGTGTTGGGGATACAGGGACACAAAATATATCACCCAAACTAACAATACCTAGATCCAAATTGTATCCATCCGTCAACACATAACCAAGAAATCCTCGGAAATCGTGTACCTCGACCTTCGAAAAACATCCGTTATACAAGTCATGGCAATACTCCCGTACTCGCCACAGTACTGGGTTATCGGGGTTATCTCACCAACAACTATACAAAAGAGATTTCGATGTCGGCAAAACTCAGGTATTCCGAAATCGCAACGATAAAATTGTGACGACAACACCTCGGAGCTCAACTCCCCGGGACACCGCCACAACCCCTAAATGTCGAGGCACCGAGAACAATGTTCTCATCACAAAACCATCGAACGATCCCAAGATACCCACGTGATCCTAAAAAAATTTTTAGTGAAATTTGAGGAGAGAAGAGTCAAAATTCTCGTCGGAGACCTCACAGAGCGGCATTTAAGGGACCGGGGAGTAAAAGAATCCTACTCTCGGTATATATAATCCTAAGACTCAAAACATTTTCCATTCTAGACTCAACAACGCCAGCAAACAATCAAGTAGGGGGCTCCTAAGTCGGGGAAGGCTCTGATTACCAACTTGTAACGCCCTCGATGCGGCTATATCTCCCACGTGTCGAGGCACGACTTAGAGGCATAACCGCATTGAAAGCAATGTCGCAAGTGAGGTAATCTTCACACAACCCATGTAATACATAAGGAAAGAGATACATAGTTGGCTTACAGTCGCCACTTCACACAAGACATAAATAAACATCCATCATTCGAGTACACTCAAGGTCCGACTACGGAACCAAAATAAAAGAAGATACCCCAAATGCTACACAGATCCCCGATCGTCCCAACTGGGCACCACTACTGATCATCAGGAAAAGACACATAGTAACGACCACGTTCCTCGTCGAACTCCCACTTGAGCTCGGATCGTCACCAAAGACCGCATCGTCGGCACTGCAACTGTTTTGGTAGAATCAGAGTCACGGGGACTCAGCAATCTCACACCCGCGAGATCAAGACTATTTAAGCTTATAGGAAGGACAGAGTAGTAAAGTGGAGCTGCTGCAAGCGACTAGCATATATGGTGGCTACATCGCAAAAGAGAGCGAGAAGAGAAGCAAAGCACGGACGTGAAGCTAATAGCGATCAAGAAGTGATCCTGAACTACTTACGTCAGACATAACTCCAACACCGTGTTCACTTCCCGGACTCCGCCGAGAAGAGACCATCACGGTTACACACGCGGTTGATGTGTATTTTAATTGAGGTCAACTTCGGGTTTTCTACAACCGGACATTAACAAATTCCCATCTGCCTCATAACCGCGGGCACGGCTTTGAAAGATATTACCTGCAGGGTGTCCCAACTTAGCCCATTATAAGCTCTCACGGTCAACGAAGGATATTCCTTCTACCGGAAGACCCGATCAATCTCGAATCCCGGACTACAAGACATTTCGACAGCAATAAAACAAGACCAGCAAAGCCGCCCGAATGTGCCGACAAATCCCGATAGGAGCTGCACATATCTCGTTCTCGTGGCACACCGGATTGTCCAAACTTCCAATAGGCCATCTCGAGTTGCCCCGATGGCCACCGGCGGTCGACAGGTTTGGACCAGCACTCGAGGAGAACTGGCCCGGGGTTAAAATAAAGATGACCCTCGGCTCGCGAAAACCCGGGGAAAAGGCTTAGGCGGCAAATGGTAAAACCAAAGTTGGGCCTTCTGGACGAGTCTTATTCAAAGCGAACTGTCAAGGGGTCCCATAAATCACCCAACCGTGTAAGGAACATAAAATCAAGGAACATAACACCGTATGACGGAAACTAGGGTGGCAAGAGTGGAACAAAACACCAGCATAAGGCCGAGCCTTCCACCCTTTACCAAGTATATAGATGCATTAATTATAACAGATATATATTGTGATATCCCCAACAAGTAAACATGTTCCAAAAAGGAACAACATCTCCATGTTCCAACAAGGAACAAACTTCATCTTCACCTACAACTAGCAACGCTATAAGAGGGGCTGAGCAAAGCGGTAACATAGCCAATCAACGGTTTGCTAGCAAAAGGATGGTTAGGGGCTGACATGGCAATATGGGTGGCATGATATAGCAAGTGGTAGGCATCGCAGCATAGGCATAGCAAAAGAGCGAGCTGAAGGAAATATGCCCTAGAGGCAATAATAAATGTTATTATTTATTTCCTTATATCATGATAAATGTTTATTATTCATGCTAGAATTGTATTAACCGGAAACATAATACATGTGTGAATACATAAACCTACAGAGTGTCACTAGTATGCCTCTACTTGACTAGCTCGTTAATCAAAGATGGTTATGTTTCCTAACCATGAACAAGGAGTTGTTATTTGATTAACGGGATCACATCATTGGTTGAATGATCTGATTGACATGACCCATTCCATTAGCATAGCACCTGATCGTATAGTTTGTTACTAGTGCTTTTCTTCATGACTTATACATGTTCCTATGACTATGAGATTATGCAACTCCCGTTTGCCGAGGAACACTTTGGGTGCTACCAAACGTCACAACGAATCGGGTGATTATAAAGGTACATTACAGGTGTCTCCAAGGTACATGTTGGGTTGGCATATTTGAGATTAGGATTTGTCACTCCGATTGTCGGAGAGGTATCTCTGGGCCCTCTCGGTAATGCACATCACATAAGCCTTGCAAGCATTGCAACTAAATGTGTTAGTTGTGAGATGATGTATTACGGACGAGAAAAGAGACTTGCGATGAACGAGATTGAACTAGGTATTGGATACCGACGATCGAATCTCGGGCAAGTAACATACCGATGACAAAGGGAACAACGTATGTTGTTATGCGGTCTGACCGATAAAGATCTTCGTAGAATATGTAGGAGCCAATATGGGCATCCAGGTCCGCTATTGGTTATTGACCAGAGAGGTGTCTCGGTCATGTCTACATAGTTCTCGAACCCGTAGGGTCCGCACGCTTAAAGTTTCGATGACAGTTATTATGAGTTTATATGATATTGATGTACCGAAGGTTGTTCGGAGTCCCGGATGAGATCACGGACATGACGAGGAGTCTCGAAATGGTCGAGACATAAAGATTGATATATTGGAAGCCTATGTTTGGACTCCGGAATCACTCCGGGTGAAATTGGGAATTTTACTGAGTACCGGGGTTACGGAACCTCCGGGGGTCAATGGGCCTTGATGGGCCTTAGTGGAAAGGAGGAAAGGGGCCCAAGTGCTGGCGCACCTTCCCCCTTCCCTAGTCCTATTAGGACTAGGAGAAGGGTGGCGCCTCTCTCCCTTCCCACTTGGCCAATCCTAGTTGGACTAGGATTGGGGGGAATCCTACTCCGGTGGGAGTAGGACTCCCAGCGCAGCCCTTAGTGGCCGGCCAGCCCCTCCCTTCCCTCCTTTATATACAGGGCAGAGGGCACCCCATGACACACAAGTTGATCATTGAGATCGTTCCTTAGCCGTGTCGGTGCCCCTTCCACCAAACTACACCTCGAATATACCGTTGCGGAGCTTAAGGCGAAGCCTGCGCCGGTGGAACATCATCATCGTCCTGCCACGCCGTCGTCTTGTGAAACTCTCCTCAACACTTGGCTGGATCGGAGTTCGAGGGGCGTCATCGAGCTGAGCGTGTGCAGAACTTCGGAGGTGCCGTCGTTCGGTACTTGGATCGGTTGGATCGGGAAGAAGTCGACTACTTCCTCTCGTTGCGTCAACGCTTCCGTTGCTGGTCTCGAGGGTGCGTGAGACAACACTCTCATCTCGTTGCTATGCATCACCATGGTCTTGCGTGATCGTAGGAAAATTTTGAAATTACTCGTTCCCCAACAGTGGCATCCGAGCCTGGTTTTATGCGTTGATGTCATGTGCACGAGTAGAACACAAGTGAGTTGTGGGCGATACAAGTCATACTGCCTACCAGCATGTCATACTTTGGTTCAGCGGTATTGTGAGATGAAGCGGCCGGACCGACATTACGCGTGCGCTTCGCGAGACTGGTTTCACCGCTCCGAGCACTCGTTGCTTAAAGGTGACGGCGGGTGTCTGTCTCTCTCACTTTAGTTGAATCGAGTGTGGCTCGCCCGGTCCTTGAGAAGGTTAAAACGGAGTCTATTTGACGAAATATCGTTGTGGTTTTGATGCGTAGGTAAGAACGGTTCTTGCTCAGCCCGTAGCAGCCACGTAAAACTTGCAACAACAAAGTAGAGGACGTCTAACTTGTTTTTGCAGGGCATGTTGTGATGTGATATGGTCAAGATGTGATGCTATATTTTATTGTATGAGATGATCATGTTTTGTAACGAGTTATCGGCAATGGCAGGAGCCATATGGTTGTCGCTTTATTGTATGAAATGCAACGCCATGTAATTGCTTTACTTTATCACTAAGGAGTAGCGATAGTCGTAGAAGCAATAGTTGGCGAGACGACAACGATGCTACGATGGAGATCAAGGTGTCGCGCGGTGGCGATGGTGATCATGACGGTGCTTGGAGATGGAGATCACAAGCACAAAATGATGATGGCCATATCATATCACTTATATTGATTGCATGTGATGTTAATCCTTTATGCATCTTATCTTGCTTTGATTGACGGTAGCATTATAAGATGATCCTTACTAAATTATCAAGAAGTGTTCTCCCGAGTATGCACCGTTGCGAAAGTTCTTCGTCTTTGAGACACCACGTGATGATCGGGTGTGATAGGCTCTACGTTCAAATACAACGGGTGCAAAACAGTTGCACACGCAGAATACTCAGGTTATACTTGACGAGCTATGCATATAAGATATGACCTCGGAACACGGAGACCGAAGGTCGGCGTGAATCATATAGTAGATATGATCAACATATTGATGTTCACCATTGAAACTACTCCATCACACGTGATGATCGGTCATGGTGTAGTTGATATGGATCACGCAATCACTTAGAGAATTGGAGGATATTTTTCTAAGTGGGAGTTCTTAAGTAATATGATTAATTGAACTTAAATTTATCATGAACTTAGTCCCGGTAGTATTTTGCAAATTATGTTGTAGATCAATAGCTCGCGTTGTTGCTTCCCTGTGTTTTATATGTGTTCCTAGAAAATTGTATTGAAAATGTTAGTAGCAATATTGCGGATTGGATCCGTGATCTGAGGTTTATCCTCATTGCTGCACGTAAGAATTATGTCCTTAATGCACCGCTAGGTGACAGACCTATTGCAGGAGAGCGGATGCGGGCGTTATGAGCGTTTGGCTAGCTCAATATGATGACTACTTGATAGTTTAGTGCACCATGCTTAACGGCTTAGAATCGGGACTTCAAAGGCGTTTTGAGCGTCATGGACCATATGAGATGTTCCAGGAATTGAAGTTAATATTTCAAGCAAATACCGAGTTGAGAGATATGAAGTCTCCAACAAGTTCTATAGCTAAAAGATGGAGGAGAATCGCTCAACTAGTGAGCATGTGCTCAGATTGTCCGAGTACTTCAATCGCTTGAATCAAGTGGGAGTTAATCTTCCGATAAGATAGTGATTGACAGAATTCTCTAGTCACCATCACTAAGTTAGTAGAACTTCGTGATGAACTATAGTATGCAAGGGATGACGAAAAGATTCTCGAGCTCTTCGCGATGCTAAAATTGGCGAAGGTAGAAATCAAGAAAAACATCAAGTGTTGATGGTTGACAAGACCACTAGTCTCAAGGAAAATGGCAAAGGGAAGAAGGGAACTTCAAAAGGAACGGCAAGCAAGTTGCTGCTCAAGTGAAGAAGCCCAAGTCTAGACCTAAGCCCGAGACTGAGTACTTTTGCTGCAATGGAACTGGTCACTAGAAGCGGAACTACCCTGAATATTTGGTGGATAAGAAGGATGGCAAAGTGAACAAGGTTATATTTGATATACAGGTTATTGATGTGTGCCTTACTAGTGTTTATAGTAGCCCCGAGTATTTGATACTCGTTCGGTTGCTAAGATTAGTAACTCAAACAGGAGTTCTGAGAATAAGCAGAGACTAGTTGAAGGGAAGTGACGATGAGTGTTGGAAGTAGTTCCAAGATTGATATGATCATCATCGCACACTCCCTATACTTTCGGGATTAGTGTGGAACCTAAATAAATGTTATTTGGTGTTGAGCATAAATATGATTTGATCATGTTTATTGCAATACGATTATTCATTTAAGTAAGAGAATAAATTGTTGTTCTGTTTACATGAATAAAACCTTATATGGTTACACACCCAATGAAAATGGTTCATTGGATCTCGATCGTAGTAATACACATATTCATAATATTGATGCCAAAAGATGCAAAGTTAATAATGATAGTGCAACTTATTTGTGGCACTGCCGTTTAGGTCATATTGGTGTAAAGCGCATGAAGAAACTCCATGCTGATGGGATTTTGGAATCACTTGATTATGAATCACTTGATGCTTGCGAACCATGCCTTATGGGCAAGATGACTAAAGACTCTGTTCTCCGGAACAATGGAGCGAGCAAATGACTTATTGGAAATAATACATACTGATGTATGCGGTCCGATGAGTGTTAAAGCTCACGGCAAGTATCGTTATTTTCTGACCTTCACAAGATGATTTGAGCAGATATGAGTATATCTACTTAATGAAACACAAGTCTGAAACATTTGAAAAGTTCAAATAATTTCAGAGTGAAGTGGAGAATCATCGTAATAAGAAAATAAAGTTTCTACGATCTGATCGTGGAGGAGAATATTTGAGTTACGAGTTTGGCCTTCATATAAAACAATGTGGAATAGTTTCACAGCTCACGCCACATGGAACACCATAACGTAATGGTGTGTCCGAACGTCATAACCGTACTTTATTTTGATATGGTGCGATCTATGATGTATCTTACCGATTTACCACTATCGTTTTGGGGTTATGCATTAGAGACAGCCGCATTCACATTTAAAAGGGCACCATCTAAATCCGTTGAGGCGACACCGTATGAACTACGGTTTAAACAGTAAACCTAAGCTGTCGTTTCTTAAAAGTTTGGAGTTATGATGCTTATGTGAAAAAAGTTTTCAACTGATAAGCTCGAACCCAAATCGGAGAAGTGCGTCTTCATAGAATACCCAAAGGTAACTATTGGGTACACCTTCTATCACAGATCCGAAGGCAAGTTATTCGTTGCTAAGATGGATCCTTTCTAGAGAAGGAGTTTTCTCTCGAAAGAAGTGAGTGGGAGGAAAGTAGAACTTGATAAGGTAATTGTACCTTCTCCCTTATTGGAAAGTAGTTCATCACGAAATCAGTTTCGATGATTCCTACACCAATTAGTGAGGAAGTTAATGATGATGATCATGAAACTTCAGATCAAGTTGCTACCAAACCTCGTAGGTCTTCCAGAGTAAAGATCCGCACCAGAGTGGTACGGTAATCCTATTCTAGAAGTCATGTTACTAGACCGTGATGAACCTACGAACTATGAGGAAGCGATGATGAGCCCAGATTCCGCGAAATGGTTTGAGACCATAAAATCTGAGATGGGATCCATGTATGAGAACAGAGTATGGACTTTGATTGACTTGCTCGATGATCAGCAAGCCATGTTAAATAAATGGATCTTCAAGAGGAGGACGGACACTGATAGTAGTGTTACTATCTACAAAGCTTGACTTGTTGCAAAAGGTTTTCGACAAGTTCAATGTGTTGAATACGATGAGATTTTCTCACTGTAACGATGCTTATGTCTCTCGAATCATGTTAGCAATTGCCACATTTTATGAAATCGGCAAATGGATGTCAAAACTACATTCTTTAATGGATTTATTAAAGAAGAGTTGTATATGATGCAACCAGAAGGTTTTGTCAATCCTAAAGGTGCTAACAAAATGTGCAAGCTCCAATGATCCATCTATGGACTGGTGCAAGCATCTCGAGTTGGAATACACACTTTGATAAGTTGATCAAAGCATATAGTTTTATACAGACTTTTGGTGAAGCCTGTATTTACAAGAAAGTGAGTGGGAGCACTACAAGATTTACGATAAGTATATGTGAATGACATATTGTTGATCGGAAATAATGTAGAATTATTCGCAAAGCATAAAGGAGTATTTGAAAGGAATTTTTCAAAGAAAGACCTCGGTGAAGCTGCTTACATATTGAGCATCAAGATCTATAGAGATAGATCAAGACGCTTGATAAGTTTTTCAATGAATACATACCTTGACAAGATTTTGAAGTAGTTCAAAATGGAACAGTCAAAGAAAGAGTTCTTGCCTGTGTTACAAGGTGTGAGATTGAGTAAGACTCAAAACCCGACCACGGCAGAAGATAGAAAGAGAATGAAAGTCATTCCTATGCATCAGCCATAGGTTCTATAAAGTATGTCATGTTGTGTACCAGATCTATTGCATACCCTACCACTAAGATTGGCAAGGAGTGCAATAGAGATCTAGGAGTAGATCAATGGACAGCGGTCAAAATTATCCTTAGTAGAATAAGGATATGTTTCTCGATTATGGAAGTGGAAAAGGTTAAATAAGTAAAGGTTACGTCGATGCAAGTTTTAACACTAATCTAGATGACTCTGAGTCTCAATCTAGATACATATTGAAAGTGGGAGCAATTAGCTAGAGTAGCTCCGTGCGAGCATTGTAGACATAGAAATTTGCAAAATACTTACGGCTCTGAATGTGAGACCCGTTGACTAAAATTATCTCACAAGCAAAACATGATCACACCTTAGTACTCTTTGGGTGTTAATCACATAGCGATGTGAACTAGATTATCGACTCTAGTAAACCCTTTGGGTGTTGGTCACATGTCGATGTGAACTATGGGTGTTAACCACATATAGATGTGAACTATTGATGTTAAATCACATGGCGATGTGAACTAGATTATTGACTCTAGTGCAAGTGGGAGACTGAAGGAAATATGCCCTAGAGGCAATAATAAATGTTATTATTTATTTCCTTATATCATGATAAATGTTTATTATTCATGCTAGAATTGTATTAACCGGAAACATAATACATGTGTGAATACATAAACCTACAGAGTGTCACTAGTATGCCTCTACTTGACTAGCTCGTTAATCAAAGATGGTTATGTTTCCTAACCATGAACAAGGAGTTGTTATTTGATTAACGGGATCACATCATTGGTTGAATGATCTGATTGACATGACCCATTCCATTAGCATAGCACCTGATCGTATAGTTTGTTGCTAGTGCTTTTCTTCATGACTTATACATGTTCCTATGACTATGAGATTATGCAACTCCGTTTGCCCGAGGAACACTTTGGGTGCTACCAAACGTCACAACGTGATCGGGTGATTATAAAGGTACATTACAGGTGTCTCCGAAGGTACATGTTGGGTTGGCATATTTCGAGATTAGGATTTGTCACTCCGATTGTCGGAGAGGTATCTCTGGGCCCTCTCGGTAATGCACATCACATAAGCCTTGCAAGCATTGCAACTAAATGTGTTAGTTGTGAGATGATGTATTACGGAACGAGAAAAGAGACTTGCCAAGATGCGAGATTGAACTAGGTATTGGATACCGACGATCGAATCTCGGGCAAGTAACATACCGATGACAAAGGAACAACGATGTTGTTATGCGGTCTGACCGATAAAGATCTTCGTAGAATATGTAGGAGCCAATATGGGCATCCAGGTCCCGCTATTGGTTATTGACCGAGAGGTGTCTCGGTCATGTCTACATAGTTCTCGAACCCGTAGGGTCCGCACGCTTAAAGTTTCGATGATGCTTATTATGAGTTTATATGATATTGATGTACGAAGGTTGTTGAGTCCGGATGAGATCACGGACATGACGAGGAGTCTCGAAATGGTCGAGACATAAAGATTGATATATTGGAAGCCTATGTTTGGACTCGGAATCACTCCGGTGAAATTGGGAATTTTACCGAGTACCGGGGTTACTGGAACCTCCCGGGGGTCAATGGGCCTTGATGGGCCTTAGTGGAAAGGAGGAAAGGGGCCCAAGTGCTGGCGCACCTTCCCCTTCCCTAGTCCTATTAGGACTAGGAGAAGGGGTGGCGCCTCTCTCCCTTCCCACTTGGCCAATCCTAGTTGGACTAGGATTGGGGAGGAATCCTACTCCGGTGGGAGTAGGACTCCCAGCGCAGCCCTTAGTGGCCGGCCAGCCCCTCCCTTCCCTCCTTTATATACAGGGCAGAGGGCACCCCATGACACACAAGTTGATCATTGAGATCGTTCCTTAGCCGTGTCGGTGCCCCTTCCACCAAACTACACCTCGAATATACCGTTGCGGAGCTTAGGCGAAGCCCTGCGCGGTGGAACATCATCATCGTCACCACGCGTCGTCTTGTGAAACTCTCCCTCAACACTCGGCTGGATCGGAGTTCGAGGGACGCCATCGAGCTGAACGTGTGCAGAACTCGGAGGTGCCGTCGTTCGGTACTTGGATCGGTTGGATCGGGAAGAAGTACGACTACTTCCTCTACGTTGCGTCAACGCTTCGTTGTTGGTCTCGAGGGTGCGTAGACAACACTCTCATCTCGTTGCTATGCATCACCATGGTCTTGCGTGATCGTAGGAAATTTTTGAAATTACTCGTTCCCCAACACGAGCAACTAGCATAGCAAAGATAGAAGTGATTTCGAGGGTATGGTCATCTTGCATGCAATGTTCTCGAGTTGTCGAAAACTTGATCCTCGTAAGCGTTCTCAACAGGTTCCTCGTTCACGCACTCGCGTCTCCGGCTCTACCCAAAGCAACAACACAAACAAAGGAACCACAATAAATCACGGTGCAATGCACAATCCACATGATGCAAAACATGACATGATATGCGAGATGTGATATGCAATGCGATAAAAGCGCCCGGAAGGAAAATGATGAACCAGGCATCAACTTGGCAAACCAAGCATGCCACTGGAAAGATGAGATGATTTCGTTGAAATCGATATAAAGATCACCGAATCGGATGCACGGTTTGCAAATGACAAGCAAAACAAGAATGGCACAAATCTGCCATTAACAGCATGATGCCACTTAGCAAGCAACAAGAAATTAAGCTACTGCACCCAAACGTATCAACAAAGTACATGGCAGTGATCTACACAAGATGCTCGACAAAAGATGAGCACTGAGCTACGGCTAGTTCACATCATAACAGGTTCAAACAAGCATGGCAAAAGTGCACAAAATATCAGTCGGACATGGCAAAAACAGCATCAGGTTGCAATGTTCGAACAACAAAAACTACATGCTACAGGAACTTAAAATAGCAAAACATGGCATGGCATGAATCTACTCAAAGCATAGAACAAAAGTCCCTTACTGACCATAAGCCAAAAAGGATCAGAAAATATAGTAACACCCATGTCAATATCGAAAGTCTCGTTAACAGATTCAGCAACATGGCATGTCAAAAACTGATAACAAGTAGGCATGTTTACAAGCTCAATGCACTCACCACAGAGCCTTATATGAAAAACTAAGCATACATACATCAAGAAGACATGGCATAGAAGACATACATGGCAAGAACAAGAACATAGCATATACGGATCAACCACAACAAGCTTGGCAAAATTGAATAACATGTAAACAATCTGCCAGGAAACATTTAATAGCAAAAGTAGAGCTCGATTGGCTCAAGCTATGGCACTCCATAATTGCAAACAAGGGCATGAATGGATAGAGCAAGACATGTTTAACAAAACATCCTTACTGAAGTATCTCAAAATATGCATGGATCTCTCAGTAGCATCAAGTTAACATGGCATCAAAATATCAGCTAAACAGGGCTGAAAACAGCAACATCAGGACACCTACTTTGCATGCTTGTGCTAGTCACCACATAGATCACAAAAATACATGGCATACACCCCTGGAAAGATGGAATGGCATATTACAAAACACATGTAGGACTCAAATTCATAGGGTGCACACATCAATCATAGCAAAAATAACAAAAGTGCAAGTTCTGTTAAGAAACAGAAACTAACATCACATAGCCCTCTTCTAACAGCATTTCGGGCATCAAGATGAGCTCAAATGAAAAATGATGCAATGAGATGACATGATCTACTCTTTGAGACGAACATTTTGACATATTATACGCGCAAAATGGATCTACAGATGCAAAGTTATATCATGAAGAAAATGACACAAAATAACACCGAGATAAAAACTTGGAGAGAATATGAGGGGGAAGAAGGTCAACGGACTCGGTTAGGTCGGGAACCGGATCGGGACCCGGCCCGATCGGCGACGGCGGCGGCGGCGCCGGAGCTCCTCGCCGGAGCGCCGGAGGGGAGGAGGCGGAAGAGGCCGGGCGAGGCGGCGGGCAAGGCCTGCCCGGGCGGCGGCGGAGCCGGCGGCGGCGGCGGCGGGCGGCCGGGCAAGGCGGGGCGGGCGGGCCGGACGGTGGCGGCGGCCGAGGCGAGGCGGCGCCGCCGAGGAGGCGGGCGGCGCGGCGAGGGCAGGCGCGCCCGGATGGAGCGGAGGGGCCGGCTGGGTCAGCGGCTCAAGGGCGGCGGGCGGGCGGAGCCGCCACGTGGCGCGCCTCCCGTTGGCTGGAGCGGCGGCGGCGACAGTCCGGCGCCGGGCGGACACGTCCGGCGCGGCGTAGAGGAGAAAACTAGGGTTAGGGGGGAAGAAGACCCGGATTTCGGGTAGGGGTGTGTATATATAGGCATAGAGGGAGCTAGGAGAGTCCAAATGAGGTGTAGTTTTCGCCCACACGATCGTGATCGAACGACGGAGAGCATGGAAGTGACTTAGATGGGTTATTGGGCTGTTTTGAAGGGGTGTAGGGCTGCAACTTAAAAGAGGCATTTGCGAGAGTGCGGTTAACCGTTGGAGTACCAAACGAGCTCCAAATGACCCAAAACTTGACCGGTGGTCTACGGGTGGTATACCAAGGCCACTGGACAAAACCCGGTCCATTTCGAGAAGGTTTACTACCCGCACACGGAAAAACGTAAAAGGGGCCGCCGGGGGAGATAGGAGTGCCGGATTGCAAAACGGACAACGGGAAAAATGCTCGGAATCATGAGACGAACACGTATGCAAATGCGATGCACATGATGACATGATATAAAATGCATGACATGGACAAAATGCAAAATGAAGAAAAAACCCAACCACGGAGGGAAAATCATATCACAATGCCGAAAATGGCAAGAGTTGGAGTTACAAATATGGAAAGTTACTTCCGGGGTGTTACAAAGGAGGTGCGCCTATCCCGCCAGTGACCTCTGTCCATCCAGAGGCACCAGATACTCTACTGGAAGCGCTGCGAGGTGCTTCCATTGTGGAGGAACATCGTATTCTTATGGGTACGGTGATTGAGAAGGTGCAGTCTACCAAGAGCAGACTGGCCAAAGCCTGCACTAGCCTTTTAATAGGCCTTGAGGTATGTGGCATAATTATGCAGAAAACAATGCCATAATATAGACAGTAGCCCCTGAGACTCTGTCCGGTGTTCGAGAAGAAAAACCGGACAGAGGGTCAAATAATTTCCGCATGAGACTAACCACACAAGTCTATATGAATAAGCAGGCGTCGCTACTAGCTGTGACCTCCCATTCTACCGAAGTCTCCGGATTGAAGCAGAGTCTGGAGTGGGCCGAGGAAGAGCTCGACCGAGTGAAAAAACAGCTAGAGGACAAGCAAGGTATGCAATGGCATATTCAAATCTTAGAAAGATATCAATTGTTTGTGCTGATCATATTATCATGATATTTCGTAGGAGCGGCGACCGAGGTGGAGACCCTCAAGAAGGCGCTGGCCTCTGCCCAGAAGAGAGCGGCAGAGGAACAAGCCGCCCGCGAGAAACACGAGACGAGGGTCAAGGAGGTCCAGCAGGAGCTCCAAGACGCCGTAAAGAAGTGCGAGTCCTTGGAGCGCAAGATTGCGGATCAAGAGACCAAACTCGCCAAGGCTCGCCAAAGCACACAAGATGCCCGGGGTGAAGCCCAAGGTGCCCTCCAGGAAATCCAAGAGTCTAGAAAAATCACGGCGGGTCAGGCCTTCATTATGCAGAGCAAATATGAGAAGAGATATCTCCTACTAGCCCGGATTTGGAGCTCTCCAGGAGCGGATTTACCGCGCAGTGCTACCGACGCTGCGGAGTTCTTCCGAGCCGAAGAGGGGAGCTCGACGGAGAAGCTGTTCTGGTCGCAATACCTTTTGCCAGAACATCCGGTGCCCTTTAGCGATCAGCTAAAACAGCTAGTCGAACTGCATAGGGTGGCCGAACTAGCCATGAAGGATTTAATAGTCCAGCTATGGACTATCGAAGCCATACCCAGCAGCTACTTTGGGCTCGTGAAGCGGCTGGTCAATGCATGCACCCAGCTTGACGTCATCAAGCGGTCAGTCTGCATCGAGGGTGCGCGTATGGCCTTCGCCCGTGTCAAGGTGCAGTGGGCGAAGATGAACGCCATCAATCTCGCGACCGAGGGTCCGCCCGCTGGCAAGGAGCACCGCACGCCCGAGCGGTATTTCGATGATGTCTTGGAGGTGGTGAAGGAAATATGCCTTAGAGGCAATAATAAAGTTATTATTTATTTCCTTATATCATGATAAATGTTTATTATTCATGCTAGAATTGTATTAACCGGAAACATAATACATGTGTGAATATATAGACAAACAGATGTCACTAGTATGCCTCTACTTGACTAGCTTGTTAATCAAAGATGGTTATGTTTCCTAACCATGAACAAGGAGTTGTTATTTGATTAACAAGGTCACATCATTAGTTGAATGATCTGATTGACATGACCCATTCCGTTAGCTTAACACTTGATCGCTTAGTATGTTAATGCTTTCTTCATGACCCATACATGTTCCTATAACTATGAGATTATGTAACTCCGTTTACGGAGGAACACTTTGGTACTACCAAACGTCACAACGTAATCGGGTGATTATAAAGGAGTACTACAGGTGTCTCCAAAGGTACATGTTGGGTTGGCGATTTGAGATTAGGTTTTGTCACTCCGATTGTCGGAGAGGTATCTCTGGGCCTTCTCGGTAATACTCATCACCTAAGCCTTGCAAGCATTGTAACTAATGAGTTAGTTATGAGATGATGTATTACGGACGAGTAAAGAGACTTGCCGTAACGAGATTGAACTAGGTATTGGATACCGACGATCGAATCTCGGGCAAGTAACATACCGATGACAAAGGGAACAAAGTATGTTGTTATGCGGTTTGACCGATAAAGATCTTCAGTAGAATATGTAGGAGCCAATATGGGCATCCAGGTTCCGCTATTGGTTATTGACCAAGAATAGTTCTAGGTCATGTCTACATAGTTCTCGAACCCGTAGGGTCCGCACGCTTAAGGTTTCGATGATGCTTATATTATGAGTTTATGAGTTTTGATGTACCGAAGGAGTTCGAGTCCCGGATGAGATCGGGGACATGACGAGAGTCTCGAAATGGTCGAGACGTAAAGATCGATATATTGGACGACTATATTCGAGTTCGGAAAGGTTCGAATGATTCGGTATTTTTCGAGTACCGAGAGTTACGGGAATTCGCTGGGAGAAGTATTGGGCCTTATTGGGCCCTGCGGAAAGAGAGAGGGCTGCCTAGGGCAGGCCGCGCCCCAAGGCCTAGTCCGAATTGGACTAGGGAGGGGCCGCACCCCCTTCTCTTCCCTTCCTTCTCTCCTACTCCTACTAGGAAAGGAGGAGTCCTACTCCCTGGGGAGTAGGACTCCCCCATGGCGCCTCCTCCTTTGGCCGCCACCTCCTCCTTGCTCCTTTATATCTGGGGCAGGGGGCACCCCATGACACACAAGTTGATCTACGGATCGTTCCTTAGCCGTGTCGGTGCCCCTTCCACCATATTCCACTTCGGTCATATCGTCGTAGAGCTTAGGCGAAGCCCTCGCGGAGAAGTCATATCGTCGTGGAGCTTAGGCGAAGCCCTGCGTCGGTGGAGCATCGACATCGTCACCACGCCGTCGTCGTCTTGACGGAACTCATCCCGACACTTTGCTGGATCGAGTCCGGGATCGTCATCGAGCTGAACGTGTGCAGAACTCGGAGGTGCCGTGACGTTCGGTGCTTGGATCGGTCGGATCGTGAAGACGTCACGACTACATCAACCGCGTTGTTATAACGCTTCGCTTTCGGTCTCACGAGGGTGCGTGGGCGGACACTCTCCCCTCTCGTTGCTATGCCATCACCATGGTCTTGCGTGTTCGTGAGGAAATTTTTTAAATTACTCGTTTCCCAACATGGCATCCGAGCCTGGTTTTATGCGTTGATGTCATGTGCACGAGTAGAACACAAGTGAGTTGTGGACGATACAAGTCATACTGCCTACCAGCATGTCATACTTTGGTTCAGCGGTATTGTGAGATGAAGCGGCCCGGACCGACATTACGCGTACGCTTACGCGAGACTGGTTTCACCGCTCCGAGCACTCGTTTCTTAAAGGTGACCGGCGGGTGTCTCTCTCTCTCACTTTAGTTGAATCGAGTGTGGCTTCGCCCGGTCCTTGAGAAGGTTAAAACGGAGTCTATTTGACGAAGTATCGTTGTGGTTTTGATGCGTAGGTAAGAACGGTTCTTGCTCAGCCCGTAGCAGCCACGTAAAACTTGCAACAACAAAGTAGAGGACGTCTAACTTGTTTTTGCAGGGCATGTTGTGATGTGATATGGTCAAGACGTGATGCTATATTTTATTGTATGAGATGATCATGTTTTGTAACCGAGTTATCGGCAACTGGCAGGAGCCATATGGTTGTCGCTTTATTGTATGAAATACAAACACCATGTAATTGCTTTACTTTATCACTAAGGAGTAGCGATAGTCGTAGAAGCAATAGTTGGCGAGACGACAACGATGCTACGATGGAGATCAAGGTGTCGCGCCGGTGACGATGGTGATCATGACGGTGCTTCGGCGATGGAGATCACAAGCACAAGATGATGATGACCATATCATATCACTTATATTGATTGCATGTGATGTTTATCCTTTATGCATCTTATCTTGCTTTGATTGACGGTAGCATTATAAGATGATCTCTCACTAAAATTATCAAGAAGTGTTCTCCCGAGTATGCACCGTTATGAAAGTTCTTCGTCTTGAGACACCACGTGATGATCGGGTGTGATAGGCTCTACGTTCAAATACAACGGGTGCAAAACAGTTGCGCACGCGAATACTCAGGTTAAACTTGACGAGCCTAGCATATAACAGATATGGCCTCGGAACACGGAGACCGAAGGTCGGCGTGAATCATATAGTAGATATGATCAACATAGTGATGTTCACTATTGAAACTACTCCATCTCACGTGATGATCGGACATGGTTTAGTTGATTTGGATCACGTGATCACTTAGATGACTAGAGAGATGTCTGTCTAAGTGGGAGTTCTAAAGTAATATGATTAATTGAACTTTAATTTATCATGAACTTAGTCCTGGTAGTATTTTGCAAATTATGTTGTAGATCAATAGCTCGCGTTGTTGCTTCCCTATGCTTTTATATGTTTGTTTTGATATGTTCCTAGAGAAAAATTATGTTGAAAAATGTTAGTAGCAATGATGCGGATTGGATCCGTGATCTGAGGTTTATCCTCATTGCTGCGCAGAAGAATTATGTCCTTAATGCACCGCTAGGTGACAGACCTATTGCAGGAGCGATGCGGCGTTATGAACGTTTGGCTAAGCTCAATATGAGCGATCTGACGTTATGAGCGTTTGGCTAGCTCAATATGATGACTACTTGATAGTTTAGTGCACCATGCTTAACGGCTTAGAATCGGGACTTCAAAGACGTTTTGAACGTCATGGACCATATGAGATGTTCCAGAGTTGAAGTTAATATTTCAAGCAAATACCGAGTTGAGAGATATGAAGTCTCCAACAAGTTCTATAGCTAAAAGATGGAGGAGAATCGCTCAACTAGTGAGCATGTGCTCAGATTGTCCGGTACTTCAATCGCTTGAATCAAGTGGGAGTTAATCTTCCAGATAAGATAGTGATTGACAGAATTCTCTAGTCACCATCACCAAGTTAGTAGAACTTCGTGATGAACTATAATATGCAAGGGATGACAAAAGTAATTCCCAAGCTCTTCGTGATGCTGAAATCGACGAAGGTAGAAATCAAGAAAAGAGCATCAAGTGTTGATGATTGACAAGACCACTAGTCTCAAGGAAAAGGGCAAAGGAAGAAGGGAACTTCAAAAAGAACGGCAAGCAAGTTGCTACTCGAGTGAAGAAGCCCAAGTCTGGACCTAAGCACGAGACTAAGTGCTTTTGCTACAATGGAATTGGTCATTTGAAGCGGAACTACCCCAAGTATTTGGCGGATAAGAAGGATGGCAAAGTGAACAAAGGTATATTTGATATACAGGTTATTGATGTGTGCTTTACTAGTGTTTATAGTAGCCCCGAGTATTTGATACTTGTTCGTTGCTAAGATTAGTAACTCAAACAGGAGTTACGAATAAGCAGAAACTAGTTGAAGGGAAGTAACGATGAGTGTTGGAAGTAGTTCCAAGATTGATATGATCATCATCGCACACCCCTATACTTTCGGATTAGTGTTAAACCTAAATAAATGTTATTTGGCGTTTGCGTTGAGCATGAATATGATTTGATCATGTTTATTGCAATACGGTTATTCATTTAAGTAAGAGAATAAATTGTTGTTCTGCTTACATGAATAAAACCTTATATGGTTACACACCCAATGAAAATGGTTCCTTGGATCTCGATCGTAGTGATACACATATTCATAATATTGATGCCAAAAGATGCAAAGTTAATAATGATAGTGCAACTTATTTGTGGCAATGCCGCTTTAGGTCATATTGGTGTAAAGCGCATGAAGAAACTCCATGCTGATGGGATTTTGGAATCACTTGATTATGAATCACTTGATGCTTGCGAACCATGCCTTATGGGCAAGATGACTAAAGACTCGTTCTCCGAACAATGGAGCGAGCAAATGACTTATTGGAAATAATACATACTAATGTATGCGGTCTGATGAGTGTTAAAGCTCACGGCAAGTATCGTTATTTTCTGACCTTCACAGATGATTTGAGCAGATATGGGTATATCTACTTGATGAAACACAAGTCTGAAACATTTGAAAAGTTCAAAGAATTTCAGAGTGAAGTGAAGAATCATCGTAACAAGAAAATAAAGTTTCTACGATATGATCGCAGAGGAAAAATATTTGAGTTACGAGTTTGGCCTTCATTAAAACAATGTGAAATAGTTTCACTACTCACGCCACCGAACACCACAGCATAATGGTGTGTCCGAACGTCGTAACCGCACTTTATTGGATATGGTGCGATCTATGATGTATCTTACCGATTTACCACTATCGTTTTGGGGTTATGCATTAGAGACAGCTGCATTCACGTTTAATAGGGCACCATCTAAATCCGTTGAGATGACACCGTATGAACTATGGTTTAGCAGTAAACCTAAGCTATCGTTTCTTAAAGTTTGGAGTTGTGATGCTTATGTGAAAAAGTTTTCACCTGATAAGCTCGAACCCAAATCGGAGAAGTGCGTCTTCATAGAATACCCAAAGGTAACTATTGGGTACACCTTCTATCACAGATCCGAAAGCAAGATATTTGTTGCTAAGATGGATCCTTTCTAGAGAAGAAGTTTCTCTCGAAAGAAGTGAGTGGGAGGAAAGTAGAACTTGATGAGGTAATTGTACCTTCTCCCTTATTGGAAAGTAGTTCATCACAGAAATCAGTTCCATGATTCCTACACCAATTAGTGAGGAAGTTAATGATGATGATCATGAAACTTCAGATCAAGTTGCTACCAAACCTCGTAGGTCTTCGAGTAAGATCCGCACTGGAGTGGTACGGTAATCATGTTCTGGAAGTCATGTTACCAGACCATGATGAACCTGCGAACTATGAGGAAGCGATGATGAGCCCAGATTCCGCGAAATGGCTTGAGGCCATGAAATCTGAGATAAGATCCATGTATGAGAACAAAGTATGGACTTTGATTGACTTGCTCTATGATCAGCAAGCCATGTTATATAAATGGATCTTCAAGAGGAAGACAGATGCTGATAGTAGTGTTACTATCTACAAAGCTCGACTTGTCACAAAAAGGTTTTCGACAAGTTCAAGGTGTTGACTACAATGAGATTTTCTCAATCAGTGGCGATTCTTAAGTCTGTCCGAATCATGTTAGCAATTGCCACATTTTATGAAATCTGGCAAATGGATGTCAAAACTACATTCTTTAATGGATTTATTAAAGAAGAGTTGTATATGATGCAACCAGAAGTTTTTGTCAATCCTAAAGGAGCTAACAAAATATGCAAGCTCCAGCGATCCATCAATGGACTGGTGCAAGCATCTCGAGTTGGAATATACGCTTTGATGTGTTGATCAAAGCATATGATTTTATACATACTTTTGGAAAGGCCTGTATTTACAAGAAAGTGAGTGGGAGCACTACAACATTTCGATAAGTATATGTGAATGACATATTGTTGATCGGAAATGATGTAGAATTATTCTGCAAAGCATAAAGGAGTGTTTGAAAGGAGTTTTTCAAAGAAGGACCTCGGTGAAGCTGCTTACATATTGAGCATCAAGATCTATAGAGATAGATCAAGACGCTTGATAAGTTTTTCAATAAATATATACCTTGTCAAGATTTTGAAGTAGTTCAAAATGGAACAGTCAAAGAAAAGTTCTTGCACGTGTTGCAAGGTGTGAAATTGAGTAAGACTCAAATCCCGACCACGGCAGAAAATAGAAAAGAGAATGAAAGTCATTCCCTATGCCTCACCATAGGTTCTATAAAGTATGCTATGCTATGTACCAGACCTATTGTATACCTTGCTCTGAATTTGGCAAGGAGTACAATAGTGATCTAGGAGTAGATCATTGGACATTGGTCAAGAACATCCTTAGTGAGGACTAAGGAAATATTTCTCGATTATGGAGGTGATAAAAGGCCCGTCGTAAAGAGTTACATCGATGCAAGCATTTTACAATAATCCAGATGACTCTAAGTCTCAATCTGGATACATATTGAAAGTGGGAGCAATTAGCTAGAGTAGCTCCGTGCGAGCATTGTAGACATAGAATATTTGCAAAATACATACGGCTCTAAATGTGACAGAACCGTTGACTAAGCTTCTCTCACGAGCAAAACATGATCATACCTTAGTACTCTTTGGGTGTTAATCACATAGCGATGTGAACTAGATTATTGACTCTAGTAAACCCTTTGGGTGTTGGTCACATGACGATGTGAACTATGGGTGTTAATCACATACAGATGTGAACATTAGTGTTGAATCACATGATGATGTGAACTAGATTATTGACTCTAGTGCAAGTGGGAGACTGAAGGAAATATGCCCTAGAGGCAATAATAAAGTTATTATTTATTTCCTTATATCATGATAAATGTTTATTATTCATGCTAGAATTGTATTAACCGGAAACATAATACATGTGTGAATATATAGACAAACAGTATGTCACTAGTATGCCTCTACTTGACTAGCTTGTTAATCAAAGATGGTTATGTTTCCTAACCATGAACAAGGAGTTGTTATTTGATTAACAAGGTCACATCATTAGTTGAATGATCTGATTGACATGACCCATTCCGTTAGCTTAACACTTGATCGTTTAGTATGTTAATGCTTTCTTCATGACCCATACATGTTCCTATAACTATGAGATTATGCAACTCCGTTTACGGAGGAACACTTTGGGTACTACCAAGCGTCACAACGAATCGGGTGATTATAAAGGAGTACTACAGGTGTCTCCAAAGGTACATGTTGGGTTGGCGATTTGAGATTAGGTTTTGTCACTCCGATTGTGGAGAGGTATCTCTGGGCCTTCTCGGTAATACTCATCACCTAAGCCTTGCAAGCATTGTAACTAATGAGTTAGTTATGAGATGATGTATTACGGAACGAGTAAAGAGACTTGCCGTAACGAGATTGAACTAGGTATTGGATACCGACGATCGAATCTCGGGCAAGTAACATACCGATGACAAAGGGAACAAAGTATGTTGTTATGCGGTTTGACCGATAAAGATCTTCGTAGAATATGTAGGAGCCAATATGGGCATCCAGGTTCCGCTATTGGTTATTGACCAAGAATAGTTCTAGGTCATGTCTACATAGTTCTCGAACCCGTAGGGTCCGCACGCTTAAGGTTTCGATGCGATGTTATATTATGAGTTTATGAGTTTTGATGTACCGAAGGAGTTCGAGTCCCGGATGAGATCGGGGACATGACGAGGAGTCTCGAAATGGTCGAGACGTAAAGATCGATATATTGGACGACTATATTCGGAGTTCGAAAGGTTCGAATGATTCGGGTATTTTTCGAGTACCGAGAGTTACGGGAATTCGCCGGGAGAAGTATTGGGCCTTATTGGGCCTGCGGAAAGAGAGAGGGCTGCCTAGGGCAGGCCGCGCGCCCAAGGCCTAGTCCGAATTGGACTAGGGAGGGGCCGCACCTTCTTCTCTTCCCTTCCTTCTCTCCTACTCCTACTAGGAAAGGAGGAGTCCTACTCCCGGTGGGAGTAGGACTCCCCCTGGTGCGCCTCCTCCTTTGGCCGCCACCTCCTCCTTGCTCCTTTATATACGGGGCAGGGGGCACCCCATGACACACAAGTTGATCTACGGATCGTTCCTTAGCCGTGTCGGTGCCCCTTCCACCATATTCCACTTCGTCATATCGTCAGAGAGCTTAGGCGAAGCCCTCACGCCGGAGAAGTCATATCGTCATGAGCTTAGGCGAAGCCCTGCGTCGGTGGAGCATCGACATCGCCACCACGCCGTCGTCTTGACGAACTCATCCCGACACTTTGCTGGATCGGAGTCCGGGATCGTCATCGAGCTGAACGTGTGCGTAACTCGGAGGTGCCGTCGTTCGGTGCTTGGATCGGTCGGATCGTGAAGACGTCGACTACATCAACAGCGTTGTTATAACGCTTCGCTTTCGGTCTCACGAGTGCGTGGAGGACACTCTCCCTCTCGTTGCTATGCCATCACCATGGTCTTGCGTGTTCGTAGGAAATTTTTTGAAATTACTACGTTTCCCAACAGGTGGAGGGATCCCGCATTGTAGCGGCGCAATGTGCTAAGGACGTTATTTTTGAATGAATACTTTCATGTTGTCCTGTCCTGTATGGTGAAACAAGGCTGATATGTAATATAATGTTTGTTATTTTATTTTTGTTTTTAAAATTTTACCTCCTGTGCGGCCATTTTTATTAAATATGAGGGTTGGCCAGTCGTCGGCTTCAGCCCCCACGTAGGTAGTAACGGGGGTGTTCGGGATGAATCTAAACACTCTTGATCCAAGATTTTGGTCCTTGAAGGAGGTGTTTAGAGCAACGAACCAGGCAATCGGACTATGTGGCTTTATCACCCTCACTTAGCCATAGGAGTTTGACAATAAAAATGTAGGCGCAGCCCCTAGTTAGCATTTAATCCGGACTAGGGTGTTGTAAACACCTGATCAGATGAAGGCCGATTCATCGCATAATGCAGAAAAAATCACAAAAGATTTTTAACCTCCGAATAGCTGACCAGCTCTCGCCGCATCATGAAAGTCAGTTTTCGGCTTTCTCTACTGAGGTGCTCATCCGGATAAACCAGGACAAAATCGCAGTAGTTCTCCCTTTACTCCCTAGCCGATATAGCGGAACGTAAGGTAGTATGCACAGGAGCCGGGCAACCCAACTATTGACCAAAGACATGATTCGGAGCCGATCCATATGATGCTAAAATTCGGGGTGCCAAATTGTACTGTAAAAAGTGTTCGGACTTTGTTGTCGTAGTATGGAGCATAATGAAGCCCCTGGCAAATTAAAGCGTACCGAAGTGTACGGGTGCAATTGATTAGAATAGCAAAATAAAATGAAGTAGTAAGCTAGTGCCACAAAAGCTAGGCTGCAAACTGTTTCCATTATAATTTGATTAAGACGTCAAAGCGTATTTACACAAATAGTGCGATAAGCAACCTGGCTATTTAACATGCCAAGACCAAGGGGGGGCTGCGTGCGGGTCCTGAATATAGATAGAATGATCGTCGAGAAGAACATCTACAGATTCCCCACACGTCTGAGCTACTTGCCGTCTTGATGTATCCTTCCTTCGAAAGGACCGATGAGCAGGCCGCCGCGAGGGGCCTATGGAAGAGAAACCTGAAAAGGATTAAAAAAAGAAAAGTGAAGGTATGTGTGTCCAGGGAAGGTCGAGCCGTATTATGGACCACAATCTGGTTATGCCTCCGTCTCTGCCCATGGTATTTTTAGTGCGTAATTATGTACGCGCGGTACGTATGCTACCACTTGGTCGGGACTGAGAGGGAGGTCGAATTGCTAGTCTAACTCCTGACGAGCCGAACTGTCATGCTGCGGAGTAGTCCGGACTCGTTTGACAGTGTCCTGGAGCTTGGCCGCTGAATTAAAGTTCTGCCTTAAAAGGCCGCTCTGTACTTCCGCTGCCAGGGCCGCGGTGTGCTCCTCGGTACGGAGGGAGCGCTCCGTGTTTCCATTGACTGTTATGACACCGCGTGGTCTGGGCACCTTGAGCTTGAGATAAGCATAGTGTGGCACCACATTAAATCGAGCAAACGCGGTTCGTCCGAGCAGTGCCTGATAGCCGTTGCGGAAGGGACGATATCGAAGATCAACTCTTCGCTTCGGAAGTTGTTCGAAGATCCGAAGACGACCTTCAATGTGATTGAGCCCGTGCAACGGGCTTCTACACCTGGTATAACTCCTTTAAAGGTAGTTTTGGTGGGCTTGATCCTTGATGGATCGATGCCCATTTTGCACACTGTATCCTGATAGAGCAGGTTGAGGCTGTTGTAGCCGTCCATGAGGACTCGTGTGACGTGGAAGCCGTCAATGATTGGGTCAAGGACTAGTGCAGCTGAACCGCCATGATGGATACTGGTCGGATGGTCCCTGCGATCGAAAGTGATCGGGCAGGACGACCATGGGTTGAATTTTGGGGCGACTGGCTCTATCGCATAGACATCCCTGAGCGCGCGCTTGCGCTCCCTCTTGGGGATATGGGTAGCGTATATCATATTCACCGTTTTAACCTAGGGGGGGGACTTCTTCTGTCCCCCTGTGTTCGGCGGGCGGGGCTCTTCGTCGTTGTTCTCACTTTGCGACCCCTTCTCCTTATCCTCGGCATTCAACTTGCCGGCCTATTTAAAGACCCAACAACTCCGGTGGGTGTGATTGGCTGGTTTATTAGGGGTGCCGTGGATCTGACATGGACGATCGAGTATGCGGTCCAAGCTGGAAGAGCCCATATTGTTCCTTTTGTATGGCTTCTTCCGCTGACCGGACTTGGAGCCACTGAATCCGACATTGACCATCGTGTCATCTGTATTGTCACCACTGTTTCGACACTTATGTCTATTACGCCGGGGCTTGCCATTGCTATTCTTGGCTTCAGATGTGCCAGGTTCACTTGCATTATTATTGCTACGGACTAGCCAACTATCTTCGCCCGCGCAAAAGCGGGTCATTAGTGTCATAAGGGCTGCCATGGACTTCGGCTTTTCCTGGCTGAGGTGTCGGGCGAGCCATTCATCATGGATGCTATGATTAAATGCCGCTAGGGCTTCGGCATCCGGACAGTCGATGATCTGGTTCTTTTTAGCTAAGAACCTAGTCCAGAATTTCCTGGCTGACTCTCCGGGCTGTTGGACTATATGACTTAAGTCATCTGCATCCGGAGGTCGGACGTATGTACCTTGGAAGTTGTCGTGGAAGGCGTCTTCCAGGTCCTCCCAGCTGCCAATGGAGTTTTCGGGTAGGCTGTTCAACTAGTGTCAAGCTGGTCCCTTGAGTTTTAGTGGGAGGTATTTGATGGCATGAAGATCATCACCGCGGGCCATATGAATATGGAGAATAAAATCCTCAATCCAGACCGCGGCGTCTGTTGTCCCATCATTTGATTCGATATTCACGGGTTCAAACCCTTCTGGGCATTCGTGCTCCATTACTTCATCGGTGAAGTAGAGGGGGTGTGCGGCGCCTCTATATCGGGCCAAGTCGCGACGTAGCTCATATGGAGTCCGTCTGCGGTTTTCGGCCCGGGGGTGATTATGCTTGTCGCGTCCGGCTAGATAGCTGTCTCGCGTGTCGGGGCGCGCCCCCGCGATCCGTAGATCGATCTGGTCTGACCTTGCCTATTGTCCAGGTCCTACCGCAGGTCATATGTATATCTCCGAGCTGTTGTGTCTCTACCTTTACAGCGAAGCAGTATGGGCTGGTGTTTGGCTTGAGTTGCCGCTTTATCCCGGTCACGTGGTGGTCGGTCAGCTGTGTTACGCGCTGACGGTACGGGGTCCAGTGCCTCGACGTCTAATTGAGGTAGAAGTTTATGCTTCGGGTAACTTTTGGTTGGGCGCTCGAGGCTGTATTCCTCGGCTGCCAGGACATGGGTCCATCTGTCGTTGAGAAGATCTTGATCAGCTTGGAGCTGCTGCTGCTTCTTTTCAGGCTCCTTGCAGTGGCGATTAGCCGGCGCTTAAAGCGCTCCTGCTCGAGAGGTTCTTCAGGCACAATAAAATCCTCGTTGCCGAGGCTCACCTTGTCCTCGGAGGGTGGAAGATAATTACTGTCATCCGAGTCTTCACTTACGGCTTGTTCATCAGGGCTGACTTGCCCATCTTCCCGTTCGTCTTGTTCAAAAGTTGGCTCGATGGGGTCTTCTTTGTCTTCGGCATCATCCAGAGTATTGTTTTCTCTTGTGTCGGTATCGCTATCTTTTCCGCGGCGTCGCTTAGAGCGGCGTCGCTAACGTCGGCCCTTTGGATGTATCTCAGGAGGTTTGTCCTCGACTACTGAATCTTCCTTGTCATCGCCGCTATTTTCTTTGGGTGTATCCACCATGTACACGAAGAGGTGGCCGTCCAGCATCTGGTAAACGGCGGGTTTTGGGCCTACTCTTCTCCGGCATCGTCGTCCATATCGTCGATGTCTTCGGAGCCGTAATCGAGCATGTCGGTTAAGTCCTTGACAGTGGCTATAAAGTGGGTGGTGGGTGGGACATAAAATTCCCTGCTCTCAGCCCCAAGTCCGGGCTAGGCATAGTTCGGACGTTGCTCCTTTGTAATGGCAAGGGATCGCATTAAGTCCAGAGCCTCGCTTAAAGGCGAGGTTTGGCCCGAGAGAAAAGAGCCTGTGGAGTACGGCGAGAGGGAAACTCCTTGGCCGAACTCACACGATGTTGACTCCGAGGATTCGGAGCCAGTATCCGGAGACGGGTCTGGCTCCAAGATGGCTGCCAGCGACACTACTTCCTCCGGCTCTCCCACAATGGGCCTTGTCGGTGTCAAAACCGGCGGATCTCGGGTAGGGGGTCCCGAACTGTGCGTCTAGGCGGATGGTAACAGGAGACAAGGGACACGATGTTTTACCCAGGTTCGGTCCCTCTCGATGGAGGTAAAACCCTACATCCTGCTCGATTGATATTGATATTGTGGATGTTTACAAGAGTGGATCTACCACGAGATCAAGGAGGCTAAACCCTAGAAGCTAGCCTATGGTATGATTGTAAGGGTTGTTGAGGTTGTCCTATGGACTAGAGCCATCCGGTTTATATAGACACCGGAGAGGGCTAGGGTCACATAGAGTCGGTTACAATGGTAGGAGATCTACATATCCGTATCGCCAAGCTTGCCTTCCACGCCAAGGAAAGTCCCATCCGGACACGGGGAGAAGTCTTCAATCTTGTATCTTCATAGTCTTGGAGTCCGGTCGATGATGATAGTCCGGCCGATGATAGTCCGGCCGATGATGGTAGTCCGGCCATCCGGACACCCCCTAATCCGGGACTCCCTCAGTAGCCCCCAAACTAGGCTTCAATGACGATAAGTCCAGCATGCGTGTAGTCTTCGGCGTTGCAAGGCGGGTTCTCCTTCAAGTTATACGTACCTGCCGAACAGTGTCCAGCTTCCTCATCAATGTTGCGCGTCTTGGCTTCCACGCCCAATAATGGCCTTCTTCCACGTGTCGTGCGAATGTGAAAAGCCATGGTGTCTTTTATGTTTTACCCCCTAGTTGTGCGAACAATCTGCCTATAAGGGAGGCAAGAATCCAGATCCAAATCACCATCTTCCTCTCGCAAATACTCATCGGAGCGCTTTCGACCAAGAATCCATTCCATCATGGACCGTCAACGTGGCTCCTCTTCTCGCGCTCCCGGCCCTTTGCCAGGAGATTGGAGGAAATGCTCTGTTCGCTGTGAGCTGGTGAAGCTCCAAATGGGGGGATATCTCCCTCCGGCCTTCATGGTTCCGGTTCGAGCCGGGCTGGCCACCTACAAAGGTGGGAAGCAAGCGGAGGTTACCCCAAATCCCAACAAAGGGGAGAGGGTATGCTTCGTCCCCTATCTGATAAGGGGGCTCGGATTTCCTGTACATCCATTCCTCCGCTGGCTCACAGTTCTACGGACTCCAGCTTCATCACCTCACGCCTCAATCCAATTTATTATGGGTTATGTAGCTCTTTGCGAGCTTTTCCTGGGCGTCGAGCCCCACTTGTATGTGGAAGAGGTTGTTCTGCCTTGTACCCGCTCTCACGAGGGGTCCATATATCAAGTGGGCGGCGCGAAATATGGCGCATTGCCAGACCGGATATCCATCCGGAACCCCTAAGAAGGCGTTCGAAGACTGGCCTTCAGAATGGTTTTATATAGAAGACGCTCCGCTGCGGACCCTGTTCGGATCGGCCTCCCGGAGTTCAGCAATGCTCCTCTGAAGAAACGCCTCAGTTGGCGTCCGCGGAGCCCCCATCTGGAGGAAGACAAGAGTGTCCATTATTTGATGGGCCAAATAAGGTTACTGGCCCATGCCGGGTTGACCATGATTGGAATCATGGCAACATGCATTACGTGAAGTGCAGCCACTACAATGAGGCCACCCCATGTGGGATTTCAACGGGGAGGACGATGCCACCCGTCATGGTCGCAAAGGGCCGGATTCGGCCGAAGATCTGGTGACGATCTTGTCCGGCCTGTATAAGGGGGAGAAGGAGGATTTCCTTTGGAAGAACCCGTTAAATGGGTTTTCCATGAATAATCCCCGGCCTTGGGTAAGCGAACACTTAGCGTGTCCGACCCGTGCCTTTCAAAACTTAAGTTTCTTATGGTGTGTTATTCTTGCGACGCAGGAACAGCGCCGGACCGTGGAGGGCATGCTAAGTCCGGCTCCGCAGCCCGAGGATCCAGAGAGATCCCGGGATCCGGCCTCCGAAGAGGATCCGGACATAAAGGTGGAGCTAATTGACGGGGTGTTCCACCAGCTCAGCATGGACAATGCTTTAGTCGCCATCACGGCCGACTATCCCGGACTATATCCGGCTTCCTAGGTGATTGCGGCGAAGCCACGACACCGTCATTCCTTCCTTGCTTATTTCGACCACCGTATATGATGGCCTTTGTGCAGGAGGCACCCCTAGGGCAAGCCGAGCCAGGTGGCTGACCAACAAGGGCCATCCGGACGATGAGGCGGAAGAGGAGCTGGCGCGCGACTGAAACGTCGCCGCAAAGGTGTAGCTCACAATTCAGTATTTAGAAACAACGTTCCTAGGAAGCGTTTGAGTGCTCATGACTTTTATAGGGAAAAAAGCGTCCGCCGGATCTGCGGGCGTGGAAGTTGTCAATCCAACCTCTACCAGCGGGCTCCCGCACCTGGTCGAGGGGGAGGCGGCGCAAGCGCGAGCGACGTTCCTCCGACGGAGGATGCCGACAGACTGTCCGCCACCAAGTCTGAGGTGGAAAGTGCCCTGAATCACAGGCGCCGCCGGACAGTATTTCGTGACGCGTGCTTCTCCCCCGAGGCGTTGAATGCCTTTAACACGGGGGACGCGCACCTTCGTGCTGCTCAAGATAGTTTTATCAGAGCCACGGAGCAGTATGTAAAAGACATACGGGTAAGAGAATTTAATAGTTATATATGCCAGTAGCCCCCGAGACTTAAAGTAGTTATATTGAACTGATTTAAGAATCATATGAAACGTAGGATCTTACCGAGAAGAATACCCAACTGTCTCGGGAGCTGCAAGAGTGCAAGGCCCAACTTGAGGCCGCATTATGCAGCGCGCAGGAGGAAACGCAAGGACCTCTCCAGTAGCGCATTATTTGTAGAAAGATAAGTAGCGTTTGGCCTTTGCGCAAGTCTAAAAAGCGACATTGCGGTGCTGCGGACAATATCCGGACAGGCAAGAACCTGCGCTAACTAAAGGCGGCGAGAGGGTGCTGCATAAGGTGCAGCATGAAAGGAACAAGCTCCAGGATGCCCATGCCCAGCTTGGAGAAGAGCTGAAAGGCGCGTTCCGGCGGTGTCGAGCTCCGTTAAGGAGAATCAGCGGCTTCGTCGCGGCATATATAGTAAGTGCTTGGCGAATTCCTTTGAAAAGAAGAGTTCGCGAGGAAGTCAATTTGATGAATATGTCTGCAGGTATGCTCACAGTCGCCCTGCGGAGAGATGCCCGTAACAATGGGTGATCAACTTCCCGGTTGTTGCAACTGATCGAGCGAGTTCGGCAGGCTATGGCGGCGTCCTCCAGCGTTATGGCCAGCCTTCTCCATACCCGAGGGTCTTGGGGAGCTTGCGGAGAAGCTGCAGGAGTGCGGCAGCGCTTCCATATATGGAAGATTTCGACCTGCCGCCAAGGTGCCAAGGAGGCACAGGCCATGGTAAAGATCGGTACAAGAAGGCGGACCCAACCACATGGCGAAGTCGGACTGTGGGGCCCGATGGGAAGGAGATCCTGTGAGTTTAGTATCGGCCAAGTGGAGTTGGCGCTAAATTTTCCCAACAGGACTGTAAATTAGACAACTTTGTTAGATGGGATTGAGGAAGAATACAATCGATCGATTTGACAATGTATTATAAAATGACATACAAAATGCCTTCTAGCGGATTGTAGATCGTTTGTCTTTTCCGACCTTTTAACCCGACCTCGGGACCCTAGAGTGCAGGTGTGTCGAATACCTTCTTGGTTATAAAACAACCGGGTATGCATGGAGACCAGGCGTAGGGGTCATCGGTGCTTTATCGGACAAGTGCCCAACTAGTTATGTTATATTACATGGGTAGTAAGAAACATCTTCGGGGAGAATAGTTCCGTTAAGGGTTCCTTTCCTTGGGGGTGGCATGCCCTAAAGTGCATGTCGGACTGCAAAAAAGCGAAAAAACATCTGGGGCAGATAAATAAGTGGATAAAAATCATCTTTTAAGTCACCGACCGAATATTCCCTTAAAACGCTAGCTTTCGGCTTCACCTACCGAGGTACACATCCGCTGACCCGGCAGTAACAATCGCAGAGGTGCTCCTTTACCTCCTAGCCGAACAATCGGGAGCGTGGGGGTAAGCACAGGAGCCAGCAACCCAGCTTGGCCAAAACTTAAGTCATATCGATGCATATAATGGTGAATAAAAGGTACATGTGGAGGCTTGACACATGTCTGGGCTTGAAGCCCGTATAATTAAGCTTACGGTAAAGAAGCCCCGGAGTAAAATGAGTGCGGATAGCACATCAATTCTTGCGAGAACGTTGCAAGTAGGCCCTTTAAGGCTTGGATGAATAGGGTTGGGAAGAAAAGATAAACAAAAGGCAGCTGAAGTAAAAAATTTGGATGGGGGAAGGGGCGAACTCTTAGTCGGCGCTAGGCATAGAATCGTCGGAGGCGGGCTGCGTTCCATGGGTTCGGCTCGAGTCGGTTATCCGATGCATTTAAGTGGGCGATGCGCTCCGCGGTCAGGACTTGATCGATGATGAAGGGCCTTCCCATTTGGGCTTGAGCTTGTCCTTTTCTTGTCCGGCAGAGCGTAGAACCAGTTCGCCAGCGTTGTAAGTCTTGGCCCGTACTTCTCTGCTTTGATATCTTGAGCCTGCTGGCGATAGAATGCGGAGCGAGCCTTGGCGACGTCGCACTCTTCCTCAATGTGTCCAAGCTGTCCTGCCAATCCAACTCGGCTTCTCTTTCTTCGTACATGCGCTTTTCGAGGTGAGTCATGAATGATGTCGCAGGCGTAACTGCTTCGCGCCTATACCATAAAAATGGTGTGAATCCGGTAGTACGGTTAGGCGTTGTCCGCAGCCCCAGTCTGGTCGAGCTCCTCTACCCAAAGTCGTGTCAGATTTCGTGAGGACCGCACTAGTCCGGGTTTGATGCCGCTCATTATTAGACCATTTGCTCGTTCCACTTGACCGTTGGTTTGAGGATGATAGATCAAGCATAATCGAGCTTGATGCCCATATTTTTGCACCACGATTTAACCTCATCGGCGGTGAAGTTCGTGCCGTTATCGGTGATGATGCTGTGGGGACACCATAACGGTGTACTACCCGGATATAAAGTCTATCACTAGTCCGGACTCTGTCGTTTTAAGCGGCTTGGCCTCTATCCATTTGGTGAATTTATCCACCATGACTAATAGGTACCTTTGCTTGTGGGTTCCCCCTTTAAGTGGTCCAACCATGTCAAGCCCCTGGACCATGACGGCCGGTAATGGGTATAGTTTTGAGGGCGGTGGGTGGCATATGGCTCTAATTAGCAAAGAGCGACAACCGACGATCTTTGGACTAAGTCCCGAGCATCTGCTCGGGCCGTCGGCCATAAAATCCTGTCGGAATGCCTTTCCTACAAGGGCCCGAGCTGCGGCGTGGTGTCCGCCTAGTCCGCATGAATTTCAGCCAGAGGTTTTGCCCTTCTTCTTCGGAGATACACCTTTGAAGGACTCCGGTTGTACTTTTCTTATAAAGTTCTCCCTCATAGACCTTGTAGGCTTTAGATCGCCGGACAATGCAGCGGGCCTCATTTTGGTCTTCGGGAAGCTCTTGCCTAAGCAAGTAGTCAAGGAATGGTTCTGTCCATGAGGCAATTACTGCCATTATGTCGTGGGCGGAAGGTGTTATATCATCGGCTGGATCGCCGGTTGGTGCGGCTTGTTCCGATTTGTTAGTTCCGGACTCCTCTTCCCATAGTACGGATGCTTGAAGAGCCGTTCCAGGAAGATGTTAGGAGGGACAGCGTCGCGTTTTGCGCCAATGCGTGCCGATCGTCGGCTGCTTGGTTATTATCCCGGGCTACGTGATGGAATTCAAGTCCTTCGAACCGGGCTGACATTTTTAGGACAGCGTTGCGATATGCTGCCATTTTCAGATCTTTGGCGTCAAAGTCTCCGTTTATTTGGGATATTGTGAGGTTTGAATCCCCGCGCACCTCTAGGTGTTGGATGCCCATGGAGATTGCCATCCGGAGACCATGTAGAAGGGCCTCGTATTCGGCTGCGTTGTTGGAGTCCGTGTACATTATCTGAAGTACGTATTGGACTGTGTCCCGGTCGGGGGCGTTAATCTGACGCCAGCCCCAGATCCGGCTAACATTTTAGAGCCGTCGAAGTGCATAATCCAATTGGGTATCGTCGTATTCTTTAGGGAGTTCGACTTGGTCCATTCAGCGACAAAGTCAGCCAAAACTTGTGACTTTATAGCTCGCCGAGGTTTGTAAGATATATCAAATGGTAAGAGCTCAATGGCCCATTTTGCAATCCTGCCTGTCGCGTCGCGGTTGTTTATAATGTCGTTAAGTGGTACTTGAGGCCATTGTTATCGAACACTCTTGAAAGTAGTGTCGAGCTTCCGGGATGCCATGAACACGCGTATGCTATCTTACGATAGTGCGGGTAACAGGACTTGCATGGGGTTAACACGGTGGATCGTAGTATACTGGTTTTGAAGAGGGAATTATGCCCTTCATTTCTCGTTCGACGGCAGTACCGCGCTTACAACTTGATGCGTAGCTGCGATGTATAACAACATTGGTTCGCCCAAGTTGGGCGCAGCCAGACCGGTTGTTGCCAATATGGCCTTTATTTCTTGAGTCGGCGGTGGCAGCATCCGTCCACTCGAAGTGTTGATGCGCCTAAGGAGGCGATAGAGGGTAATACCTTTTCTCCTAGACGGGAGATAAAGCGGCTTAGAGCCGCCACGCATCGATCAATTTTGTATTTGCTTGAGGTCTTTTGGGATATCTAGCTGTGACAGAGCTCAGATTTTGGCTGGGTTTGCTTCAATTCCTCTACGGATCGATGAAGCCAAGCAGACTTTCCGGTGGTACAAAACGCATTTTTCGGATTCAGCTTGATGTCATATGCTCGAGGTTGTCAAATGTGAGCCTCAAGTCGTCTACTAGAGTTTCGGCGTGTTTAGTTTTGACGACTCGTCGTCTCGTATGCCTCTACTGTTTTGCCGATCTGGGTAGCGGACATGTCCGAATCATGCGCTGATATGTTGTGCGGCGTTTTTAAGTCCGAAGGGCATCGTGTTGAAGCAGAATGGTCCGTATGGAGTAATGAATGCCGTTATGGCTTGATCCGCTTCCGCCATCTTGATTTGATGATAGCCGAGTATCGTCCGGGAAGCACAATGAATCGTGCCTGCGGTGGCATCGATGATTTGGTCGATCTTGGGGGGGAAGGGATCCTTTGGGCATGCTTTATTTAGGTCTTTGAAATCGACACATAGGCGCCAGGATTTGTCCTTCTTTGGTACCATTACCAGGTTTGCTAACCAATCCGGGTGCTCGATGTCTCTGATGAATCCGGCTTCTAATAGTTTGGCTAGCTCTTCTCCCGTTGCCTGTCTTTTGGGTTCGGAAAATCGTCGAAGGGCCTGTTTGACTAGCTTGAATCCTTGTAGGATGTTTAGGCTGTGTTCTGCCAATCTGCGTGGGATTCCGGGCATATCCGAGGGGTGCCAGGCGAAAATGTCCCAATTTTCCCGAAGGAATTCTCGCAGTGCGGCGTCTACATCATGGTTCAATTGTGCCCCGATGGAGGCTGTCTTTGTCGGGTCCGTTGGGTGGACCTGGAATTTTACTATTTCATCTGCTGGTTTAAAGGAGGTGGACTTGGATCTCTTATCGAGTATCACATCGTCCCTATTCACCGTAGAGCGCAGCGTGGTGAGTTCCTCTGCCGCTAGGGCTTCGGATAGTGCCTCTAAGGCTAATGCGGCTGTCATGTTTTCGGCGCGGAGTGCTATGTCCGGATCACTAACGAGAGTGATTATTCCGCGGGCCGTGCATTTTGAGCTTCATGTACCCATAATGGGGTACGTCTTGAAAAATTGTGAATGCCTCTCGTCCTAGTATAGCGTGATATCCGCTGTTGAACGGGGCCACTTGGAACGTGACTTCTTCGGATCTGTAATTGTCCGATGAGCCGAATACCACATCGACTGTTATTTTTCCTGTGCAGCGCGCCTCCCGGCTAGGGATTATTCCTCTAAAGGTTGTGTTGCTTCGCTCAATGCGGCTCCAGTCTATTTCCATTTTTTGAAGGGTTTCCTCGTAGATGAGGTTTAATCCGCTGCCGCCATCCATGAGGACTTTTGTAAGTCGAAAGCCGTCCACTATTGGACTAAGTACCAGTGCGGCTGGAGCTCGGGCTGTCCGGAATTTAGGTTCGTCGCTGGCGTTGAAGGTGATGGCTGTGTCGCTCCGTGGATTGGTTGTTGCTACTTGGTAGACTTAGGCGAGGCCGTGGATTGTTCGTTTCCGCATATTATTTGATGCGAAAGTCTCGAAGACTGTTGATACCGTACCGATGTTGTTGGAGTGGTTTTCCGGGGCTAGAAGCTCCTCTCCACTTTTGGCCACCTACCGTAATATCCAACATGCTCGAAGGTTATGTGTTGGGACGGCGCCTTCTATACTGTGAATTTTACAAGGTCCGCTAAGCCATCCCTCTAGTACGGTTCTGTGCCCTTTATGGGGTCTTTGCTTTTTGGTTTTTGTATCTGGTGCCTGAGTGTAATGCACCCTTTTGTTGCGGACTAGGGTTGTATTCGGGGCGGATTGTCCCAAAATTATTTTCGGTTGTCCGGAAACTCTCCATCGCCTGATACTTTCAGACTATGCACGCCAGTCGGCGAGCGTGTAATTTCACGACGGTGGCGGCGTTCAAGAGTCCTCGTCTGTGCAATTATTGCAAAAATTGAGATTATGTTTTCCTCTCGGCAGTCCTTTATCCTGTCCATAACCGGGAGGAATCGCCCGATAGTGATGTACTGTCTCAGCGGGCACTTGCCGAATTAGAGATAGATCGCATATGTCTGGGCGGGTGGGTGGAATTAAGTCCGGAACCCTACCCATCTCAAGGCTTGAAGGCCGAGAAGTTTCCGAATTTGGAAGCTTGGATTGCTGGACGTTGTCCAACGAGTCTGGTCCGATGCCTGACTTTAAGTTCAGTGCTTGATCGAAGTCCGTCCCTCCGTGGGAATCCGGCGTGGGGGGTTCGGAAGCCCGGACATGACTAGTTTTCAATATAGGAGAAGCGTTGCCGCATTGTTCCTCTACCACTGCAACGTGGTGGGTGACCTGGGGGGAGTTAATCTCTCTCAGATCGGTTTTAAGCCCAATCTGTTTGTAGTCCATGGCGACTCCTGGCGGCGTCGCGATCCAAGAGCGCTTTCTGACGAGATCTCTATTGGATCCAGCCGCTCGGCGAATTCCGAGCTGACGTGAAAATTGCTTTTGACGACTTGAGAGGTCATTGTAGAAGCGGTGGCGGACAGGCGGTCATAAGAAAACCACCTAGCGGATTGTTTGGCGGCGGCCGTGGCTCCTTTGGCGAAAATACCGTCCTTGAAGGCGGGAGGAGGCATCCTTCCTATCGGTGACGGCACGAGGAACTCCCAAAGAAAGCACCAATGTCGGTGTCAAAACCGCGGATCTTGGGTAGGGGTCCCGAATCGTGCGTCTAGGCGGATGGTAACGGAGACAAGGGACACGATGTTTTACCGGTTCGGCCCTCTCGATGGAGGTAAAACCCTCGTCCTGCTCGATTGATATTGATATTGTGGATGTTTACAAGAGTGGATCTACCACGAGATCAAGGAGGCTAAACCCTAGAAGCTAGCCTATGGTATGATTGTAAGGGTTGTTGATGTTGTCCTACGGACTAGAGCCATCCGGTTTATATAGACACCGGAGAGGGCTAGGGTTACATAGAGTCGGTTACAATGGTAGGAGATCTACATATCCGTATCGCCAAGCTTGCCTTCCACGCCAAGGAAAGTCCCATCCGGACACGGGGAGAAGTCTTCAATCTTGTATCTTCATAGTCTTGGAGTCCGGTCGATGATGATAGTCCGGCCGATGATGGTAGTCCGGCCATCCGGACACCCCCTAATCCGGGACTCCCTCAGGCCTAATGGCCGCAGATAGTTCGGCGAGCTCAGGGAACCCGTCTTCGGACATGGCGATACGAACCAGATCTAAGGCCAGAGCGGAGGTTGAGGGCGTGAATCCTTGGAAGATCAAGTCTCCTCAGATATTAGCGACATAGTCTAGGTTTCCAAAACTAATATGGTGATCTGGGGCGTAGCTGTCGATCTGCTCTAGATGGCCAAGAGAGTTGGCCCGCAGTACGAAGCCACCGAACGCAAAGATCTGGCCGGGGAGGAAAACCTCCCCCAAGGCAGCATTGTTGTAGATGATTGATGGAGCCATCAAACCTTTTGTTGATGACACAATGAAACTCTCAATGAAAGCACCAATGTCGGTGTCAAAACCGGCGGATCTCGGGTAGGGGGTCCCGGTCTGTGCGTCTAAGGTCGATGGTAACAGGAGACGGGGAACATGATGTTTACCCAGGTTCGAGCCCTCTCTATGGATGTAATACCCTACTTCCTGCTTGATTGACCTTGATGAATATGAGTATTACAAGAGTTGATCTACCATGAGATCGTAATGGCTAAAACCCTAGAAGTCTAGCCTGTATGATTATGATTGCCTCTACGGACTAAACCCTCCGGTTTATATAGACACCGGAGGGGACTAGGGTTGTACAAAGTCGGTTACAGAGAAAGGAATTTCCATATCCGAAGGCCAAGGAGAGTCCCATCCGGACACGAATGAGAGTCTTCGGTCTTGTATCTTCATAGCCCATTAGTCCGGCCCATGTCCAACAGGCCGGACGCCCGAGGACCCCTTATTCCAGGACTCCCTCATTGACCACTAGAGTGAGGATGATAGGGTGATGCAATTCTATGGTTAACATCATACGTGGCAAGCATTTTACGGAAGGCACCATGAATAAAGTGTGAACCACCATCAGTCATTAAATATCTAGGGACTCCAAACCTTGGGAAAATAACTTCCTTAAGCATTTTAATAGAGGTGTCGTGATCAATACTACTAGTTGGAATAGCTTCTACCCACTTAGTAACATAATCAACAGCAACCAAAATATGTGTATATCTGTTAGAGGAAGGAAAAGGTCCCATGTAATCAAAACTCCAAACATCAAATGGTTCAACAGCAAGTGAATAATTCATACACATTTCTTGACGCTTACCGATATTACCTATTCTTTGACATTCATCACAAGATAAGACGAACTTACGAGCATCCTTCAAGAGAGTAGGCCAATAAAAACCAGATTGTAATACCTTGTGAGCAGGTCTGTCTCCCGCACGATGCCTTTCATAAGCTTCGAAGTGACATTTCCATAGGATTTGTCCCTGTTCATGCTCAGGTACACAATGTCTAATAATACATCTACTCCTTTATAAAGATGCGGGTCGTCCCAGAAGTAATGTCTTAAATCATAGAAGAATTTTTTATTTTGTTGATATGTAAAGCTAGGTGGTAAATATTTAGCAACGATATAATTAGCATAGTTAGCATACCAAGGAGTGTTATGAGAAACATTTATTGCAGCTAACTGCTCATCAAGAAAACTATCATCAATAGGTAGTGGGTCATCAAGGACATTCTCCAACCTAGACAAGTTATCAGCCACGGGATTCTCTACTCCTTTTCTATCAGTGATATGCAAATCAAATTCTTGTAGCAAGAGAACCTAACGAATAAGCCTAGGTTTAGCATCTTTCTTTTCCATAAGATATTTTATAGCAGCATGATCGGTGTGAACAATAAATTTAGAGTCAACAATATAAGATCTAAATTTATCACAAGCAAACACCAATGCTAGAAATTCTTTTTTGGTAGTAGCAAATTTCGTTGTGCACTATCTAGAGTTTTACTAGCATAATGAATAACATTTAATTTCTTATCAACTCTTTGTCCTAGAACAGCACCAACAGCATAATCACTAGCATCACACATAATTTCAAAAGGCAAGTTCCAATCAGGTGGTTGAACAAAAGGTGCAGAAATTAAGGCTTTCTTGAGTGTTTTGAAGGCTTCTAAACCATCATCATCAAAAACAAAAGGAACTTCCTTTTGCAAAAGATTCGTAAGGGGCCTAGAAATTTTAGAAAAGTCTTTGATAAATCTCCTATAGAAACCAGCATAACCAAGGAAACTACGAATACCTTTGATATCTTTAGGACATGGCATTTTCCCAATTAAATCAACCTTAGCTTTGTCCACCTCAATACCTCTTTAAAAAAAATTATGGCCCAAAATAATACCTTCATTAACCATAAAGTGGCACTTCTCCCAATTCAAGACAAGATTTGTTTGCTCACATCTCTGCAAAACTCGATCAAGATTGCTTAAACAATCATCAAAAGACTTCCCATAAACAGAAAAGTCATCCATGAAAACTTCAACAATCTTTTCACAAAAGTTAGAGAATATAGCAGTCATACATCCTTGAAAGGTAGCAGATGCATTGCATAAGCCAAAAGGCATATATAAGAATAAGTTCCAAAAGGACAAGTAAAAGTGGTCTTTTCTTGATCAGGATGAGAAACAGGTATTTGTGAAAAACCAGAATATCCATCAAGGAAGCAAAAATGTGTGTGCTTAGATAATCTTTCTAGCATTTGATCAATAAAAGGTAGAGGGTAATGATCTTTTCTAGGTGCTTTGTTTAATTTTCTAAAATCAATTACCATTCTATAGCCTGTAACAATTCTTTGTGGAATGAGTTAATTCTTATCATTAGGAACAATAGTAATACCTCCTTTCTTAGGGACACAACGAACATGACTTACCCATCTACTATCAGCTATAGGATAGATTATACCTGCTTCCAAAAGTTTTAATATTTCCGTTCTTACCACTTCCTTCATCTTCGGATTTAACCGACGTTGGTGATCAACCACGGGTTTAGCATCAGGTTCCATATTAATCTTCTGCTGACATAGAGTGGGACTAATGCCCTTTAAATCATCAAGAGTATATCCAATAGCAGCTCGGTGCTTTCTTAGAACTTTCAATAATCTTTCTTCTTCATGTTATGAAAGGTTAGCACTAATAATATCAGGATATATCTTCTTCTCATCAATATAAGCATATTTCAAAGTGTCGGGCAATTGTTTCAAACACAGGATCACCTTTAGGTGGAGGAGGACATCCTAGAGTTTCAATAGGCAAATTGTGTTTAAGCTGAGGACGTTGTTCACTGAAAATCTTATCTAATTCATTTCTTTTATGCATATGTAAATCATTTTCATGGTCTAGCAGATGTTGTTCTAAAGGATCAGTAGGAGGCATAGCAATAGAAGCAAGACCAATTATTTCATCCTTACTAGGCAATTCTTTTTTATGAGGTTTTCTACTAAACTTGGAAAAATTAAACTCATGAGACTCATCACCATAGCTAACACCGATAATTTGTTTCTCACAATCTATTTTAGCATTGATGGTGTTCAAGAAAGGTCTACCAAAGATAATGGGACGAAAATCATCTTGTGGGGAACCAAGAACAAGAAAATCAGTTGGATATTTTATTTTTCCCACACAGGACTTCAACATCTCTAACAATCCCAATTGGTGAAATAGTATCTCTATTAGCAAGTTTAATAGTAACATGTATAAGGTAAAGGGAATAGCACTCACGCTAGCACCTAGGTCGCATAAACCATGATAGAAGTGATCTCCTATTTTAACTGAGGCAATGGGCATGCCAACAACAGGTCTATGTTTATCCTTTTTATCGGGTTTGGCAATTCTAGCAGCTTTGGCACAGAAGTAAATAACATGCCCATCTATATTTTCTTCCAGGAGATCCTTAACCAGAGCAACACTAGGTTCTACTTTGATTTGTTCACCAGGTTTAGGTGTTCTAATATAACTTTTGTTGACCATGGTTGAAACTTTAGCATGTTCCTTCATCCTAACAGGGAAAGGTGGTTTCTTAATATAAGTAGTAGGAACAACTGGATCAACACTATAAATAATAGTTTCCTCTTTAGCTAGTACTGGTTCTTTAGTTTCTTCTTTAATAGGTGGGTGATATTTAAACCACTTCTCCTTATGGAGATCACATGAGTAGCAAAAGATTCACAAAAGGAGGCTACTATCTCAGAGTCAAGTCCATATTTAGTGCTAAACTTTTGAAAAGCATCGGTATTCATAAAAGATTTAACATAATCAAACTTAAGCTTAATACCTGACTCATTTCCCAATCTTCAGAGTTGCGTTTAATTCTTTCCAAAAGATCCCACCGGAATTCAATAGTCTTCTTCATAAAAGAACCAGCACAAGAAGTATCTAGCATGGATCGATCATTATGAGAAAGCCGAGCATAAAAATTATGGATAATAATTTCTCTTGAGAGCTCATGATTGGGGCATGAATATAACATTTACTTAAACCTCCCCCAAGCTAGAGCGATACTATCTCCTTCACGAGGCCAAAAATTATATATGTAATTCCGATCACGATGAACTAGATGCATAGGATAATTTTTTTGGTGAAACTCCAATTTCAATAGATTCCAATTCCAAGATCCAATATCATCGCATAGCCTATACCATGCCAATGATTTTCCCTTCAAAGATAAAGGGAAAACCTTCTTATTAACTGTGACGCCCCAAGACCGGAGCTTCAATTGCCTTCCAGGGTTTCCGGGTTTCGCCGTGTGTTTCATTTGTGCCTGCCCTTTTTTATTTTTGCATTGCATCATGTCATCATGCCATCATCTCATAAATCTTTTGCAACTCAACTAAATAAAATCGTATGGATCCTTGATCCATTTAAATCGAGGGATATTCACAATGGTGATTTCTCTTTATAACATATCCTCCCAATATTTAGGGAGCTATATTAAACCATTCCATAACACATTTGCGCGGTTCTTCAAATTCCCTTTTTATCCAACTCAACTTTTTTCTTCCTTTGGTGCCTTTTTAGTAAAATTGAGTTGCAATTTTACTTTATCCACAAATGTTCCAAATCAGCCCATAAATCACATCTACTGTGTAGGGCCATCTCCTATAATTTCAACCCATTTGGAGTTCAATCGAATGGGTTTCGAAATTCAAACATGTCGAGTTAAATTCAACATGTGTGGATTTTACATTCTCTAAAATCCTCGGCCATTTTGTTAAATTCCTCACATTTTTATGAGTCCGGAAAATTATCCCCACGCCGCAAATCTTTCCCTTAACCTCTCTTTCTTTTCTTTCTTTTCTCTTTTCTGTTTTATTTTTCTTTAGTGAGAGAGAGAGCCCAGCCAGCCTCTTAGGCCCGACCATCTAAGCCGCCCAAGGCCCAAGGCGCCTAAACCCTAGGCCCCTAGCCCAGCCTCCCCGATCCATCTCTCTCCTCTCGGTCCCCTGCCCGCCACCACACACGCGATCGACAGGAGAGCCTAGCGCTCGATCCCTCTCCCTTCCTCGTACTGCGCCCGAGCCCGATCCCCTCGTTTTCCCTCTCCCGATCCCATCACCCGCTCGACCTCCCTATTCGTCCCGATCGGCAACAAGCGCCACCGAGCCCTCGTGCCTGTGAATGCCCTCCGCCGCCCGCCTCCGTTCACTGGTGTCCCTCGCCCATGGACCTTTCTCGCGACTGTTCCTCTGCTTCCATGCCGCGACCACCTAAGCCATGGCGCTCTGCCGCCCCTTGTCTTGCCCGCGAAGGCGACCACCTGCAGGTCGCTGCTCGCGCCATCTCTGTCTTCCTCCTCGCCTGTTCTCCTGCCCTTTTTCCTGCTGCGCCTCTGCTCCGTCGCCGGACTGCTGCCCTCCGTCGCGCCCATCCATCCTTCCATCTCCCTGTGCCGCGCCTCGACGGCATGGAGGCCCGAGCTTCGGCTGGCAGCAGCCGCAGCTACGTGGCGCCCCACCTCCAAACGGTCGCGCGCCGATGGCCATGTCTCCGCCGCCTCCTGCCTAGTCTGCATCCCGTCGCTCGCCGTGGCCTTCGGCCCGAGCCACCACGACCACGTCGCATCCTTCATGGTTGCCGTGCTGTCGGTTTTTCATGCCTCGTCCTGCTGCTGTGGGTGCCTCGCGAGCCGCCGATGTCCTCGCGAGCTGCTCTGTCCGATAGGGCTCCCCTCCAAGACGAGCTGGCTGCCCCGTTGGCCTTGCTGCCTTTGTCGTGGCCAAGTCAACCCAGACGCCCGGAGTCCATCTTTGGTTGCACACCAAGTCGGCCATGCCTTGCTGCCTCCTGTACACTGTTGGTCAACAGTGGATGCACGCCATGTACTTCGACTACAGCCGATGCCCCGAGGACACCGAGTACGACTACACACGGCGATGCGTCAAGTTCCACTACCGTCGACCCCATGGACCGCCAAGTTCCTCTACAGATGACTCGATCGTCTTCAAACGTGTACAACTACCGTCGCCAAGCCCGCGAGTGCGACTACTTCCCATGATGACCCATGAACGTCTACTTCCTCTACATTGCACCGAACCTAAATCGTCCCGTTTGAACGCTTTGAAGGTATAACCCCGAGATGCCGCCCGTGGACCGAATGCATGTGTTGTATGAGATGCTCGAGTTTTGCACCGTGATCGAATCGTCCTTGCGATGCCCCTCTTTTGCCATGCCACCGTCCTGTGGGAACCCGGTAATCGGGATCACCCCACCATCTTGCATGACTCGCTCACGTCCACACTTTCCTTTGCACCGGCATCTCAATCGAGTCATCGGAATCGGAATGTTGCCGTGGCACCATTTTCCGTTGTCGTCGCCGTGGCACCCTTTTTTGTTCCGCCATGGTGACCAAATTCTTCATAACATGCTCTTGTCAACATTTTCATAAAACTTGCTTAAAACATGCATATGTCATCCGCATCATGATAACAACAATTAAAATGTTTATAATTGTTGTTTGCATTAATTTGCTTAAATGCCATGTTAAAATGATTTATTTCATAACTAAATAACCGTATCTCGGATTTAAATAAATTATATATGTAAATGGGGTAGAAAAATGCATAGATTAACATGGTAGCATTACTTTGCATGTTTAACAACATTAAAATTGTGTTTAGGGCAGAACAGTACCGAATATTAAATATGCACATGAGGATTTTCCGGATTCGTTGTTTGTTATATCCGGCCCCATTTAAATTGCCTAGATAGGTAGTTTTTATTATGCTTCACCTCTTGCCATATTAACACCGTTTAACCCGGACATGCATCATAGTTGATTGTGCATCATGCCATGTTTATGATTGTGTGTTTACCATGTTGTTTGCTTCTTTCCGGTTTGCTTCTCTCGTTAGCTTCGGTTCCGTTCCGGAGTTGTGAGGATTCGTTCGACTTCGTCCGTTTTTCTTCTTCATGGATTCGTTCTTCTTCCTTGCGGGATTTCAGGCAAGATGACCATACCCTCAAAATCACTTCTATCTTTGCTTGCTAGATGCTCGCTCTTTTGCTATGCCTATGCTACGATGCCTACCACTTGCTATATCATGCCACCCAGATTGCCATGTCAAACCTCTAACCATCTTTTCCTAGCAAACCGTTGATTGGCTATGTTACCGCTTTGCTCAGCCCCTCTTATAGCGTTGCTAGTTGCAGGTGAAGATGAAGTTTGTTCCTTGTTGGAACATGGAGATGTTGTTCCTTGTTGGAACATGTTTCCGTGTTGGGATATCACAATATATCTTATTTAATTAATGCATCTATATACTTGGTAAAGGGTGGAAGGCTCGGCCTTATGCCTGGTGTTTTGTTCCACTCTTGCTGCCCTAGTTTCCGTCATACCGGTGTTATGTTCCTTGATTTTGCGTTCCTTACACGGTTGGGTGATTTATGGGACCCCCTTGACAGTTCGCTTTGAATAAGACTCCTCCAGCAAGGCCCAACATTGGTTTTACCATTTGCCACCTAAGCCTTTTTCCCTTGGGTTCTGCAGACTCAAGGGTCATCTTTATTTTAACCCCCGGGCCAGTGCTCCTCCGAGTGCTGGTCCAAATTAGAGCCACTTGCGGTGCCGCCCCGAGGCAACTTGGGGTATCGTCGGTTGTCGTACGTACTGCTCATCCGGTGTGCCCAGAGAACGAGATATGTGCAGCTCCTATCGGGATTTGTCGGCACATCCGGGCGGCTTTGCTGGTCTTGTTTTATTGCTGTCGAAATGTCTTGTAGCCGGGATTCCAAGACTGATCGGGTCTTCCTGGTAGAAGGAATATCCTTCGTTGACCGTGAGAGCTTATAATGGGCTAAGTTGGGACACCCTGCAGGTATTATCTTTCAAAGCCGTGCCATGCGGTTATGAGGCAGATGGGAATTTGTTAATATCCGGTTGTAGAAAACCCGAAGTTGACCTTAATTAAAATACACCAATGCGTGTGTAACCGTGATGGTCTCTTCTCGGAGTCCGGAAGTGAACACGTGTTGGAGTTATGTTTGACGTAATTAGTTTCGTGGATCACTTCTTGATCATAGTTGTTCGACCGTGCTGGCTTCTCTTCTCGCTCTCTTTGCGAATGTAGCCCCCATATATGCTAGCCGCTTGCTGCAGCTCCACCTCACTACCTTCTCCTACCCTTAAGCTTAAATAGTCTTGATCTCGGGTGTGAGATTGCTGAGTCCCGTGACTCACGTGATACTTCAAAACCAGTTTGCAGTGCCGATGAAACCGTGCAGGTGGCGCACCCGAGCTCAAGGAGGAGCTCGATGAAGATCTTGTTCATTGTGTTGTTTCGTTTCAGTTGATCAAGAGTGGAGCCAGTTGGGACGATCGGGATCATGTAGCATTTGGGGTAGTCTTCTTTTATTTTGGTTCCGTAGTCGGACCTTGATTGTATCTGTATGATGTAATGCTTTACTCATGTATTGTGTGAAGTGGCGATTGTAAGCCAACTATGTATCTCTTTCCCTTATGTATTACATGGGTTGTGTGAATATTACCTCACTTGCGACATTGCTTTCAATGCGGTTATGCCTCTAAGTCGTGCTTCGACACGTGGGAGATATAGCCGCATCGAGGGCGTTTCAAGTTGGTATCAGAGCCATCCCCGACTTAGGAGCCCCCTACTTGATTGAATCGTTGACTTTGTTGAGTCTAGAACAAAAAATGTTTTGAGTCTTAGGATTATATATATCGGAGAGTAGGATTCTTTTTACTCCTCAGTCCCTTCGTCGCTCTGGTGAGGTATCCTGACGTAGAGTTTTGACTCTTTCTCTCCTCAAATTTCACTAAATTTTTTTTAGGATCACGCGGGTATCTTGGAATCGTTCCGATGGTTTTGTGACGAGAACATTGTTCTTGGTGCCTCCTGACATTTAGGGGTTGTGGCAGTGTCCCGGGGAGTTGAGCTCCGAGGTGTTGTCGTCACAATTTTATCGTTGCAGTCCTGGAATACCTGAGTTTTGCCGACATCAAAAATCTCTTTTATGCAGTTGTTGGTGAGATAACCTCGATAACCCAGTACTGGGGCGAGCTCGAGAGTATTGCCATGACTCATATAACGGATGCTTTTCGAAGGTCGAGGTAAACGATTTCTGAAGTTTTCTTGGTTATGTGTTGAAGGATGGATACAGCTGGATCTAGGTATTGTTAGTTTGGGTGATATATTTTGTGTCCCCTGTATCCCCAACACCAGATTGCATAACCAGAAAGTTTTGGGAGTTTATAGGTGGGAATTCAAGTAGCTCCTAGAATATCTTTCCGACAGATGCATGATATGGGATTGGGTAAATCTCTATCATATGTATTTGTTCCGGCTTATTCTGCAAGCCAAATCCTTTGTTTTTTGTTCCGTTTTGTGGTATTCAAGTTGCTTCAATGCCAAGTGTTGATTCCATACCTCATTCTAAATGGTGTTCTCATATTTCTATGTCAATACTAATCCTTCTTGATCACTGAGCTTGTCATGTCAATTCTTTTCTCAACCGGCGTGCTTCTCTTCAAGTAAATCCGATCATTGCAACCTTCGCAAGATCAATTCTAAGCTTTTTCTCAACGGTGTTCGTTTCATCCGACCCAAGTTGTTTTTGTTTTCCCACCCTCCCACCCCTTTTTCTTCAAGGACTCAGATTTCTTAATCAAGCATCCATTTTACTGATGTGAAGTCTCTTCATTCTTTTCCTCACTGCTCTTATCCGGTGATTTCTCATGAAGACGCTAAGGAAGTTTCAACCTTATCATTGTTCCATTCTAAGTTTTCTTCTCCGGTGGATTTAGTTCAAGATTTCGGTGTTGATCTTATCCCTTTTCCTCTTTTCACAATGATTTCCCATTCCGATGCACCAATTAATCATTCACTTCTCGCTATTCATTTGGTTGGGAGTGATGAAGATATCTCAGAAGATTCGTGTTTCCATTCTTAATCCGTTCAAGCTATCTGGAGATAATTATGTCATTCAAGCCATTTAATTCAACCGGCGCAGTCTCTCTTTAAATCGTTCAATAGTGGTTCTTTTGAGTGGGCCCTAACCCACAGGTCTTTTTCCAGGATCTTACCTGACTCTGCTAATTCTTTCCGGAGTTATTCTCAAATTCTTTGCAAAGTTTGATGTAAGGATGAATTATCATCAGTCAAATGTCTTTCTCCAAGATCTTTCAAATTCTTTTCATTGTTGGTTCAACCTTTCTAATTTTCATCCCGGAGTATCTCAACAATTCATGGCGGTGTTTCTCATTGTCATTCTCAACATTTGAAGACTGAAGAAGAGTTTCTCTGTAATCTTGCTCCATTCTCTTCAAGATTCATGGTTCTAGTTTGATGCCATCCTCTCATAATTGTTTTAGATTGTGAGAATTCTTTTCACCCATCCGGAGCAATTCAGGAGTCTTTTCAGTTTGATTCTCTGGAGCCCATCATCTCAGAATTATTCATTCCAGCTTTCAGCTCTCGTTCTCCAAATCTTACCGGTGCATCGTTCAAGTATTCACTAATCAGTTCATGATCTCTCTGTTCTCATGTATCTAAATTCTGTCAAGCATCTTTATTCGTTTTCTAATTCTTCACGGTGAATTGTGCCTTTGCCACTTTCATTTTCAATTCTTACGGTGGTTCTTTCAACAGTTCTCTTCCTTCGTTATTATATAGATTCTTTCGTCTTCCCAAATCCTACCGGCGGATCGTTGAAGACCTTCCCAAGTTGAGCAATATCTCTCTTCAATCCTTTTTTTTTCAACGAGAATAAGTAGTATGCCTAATCCATTGCTTGTCATCAATCTAAATGGTGAAGGATACGCATAACATAATTCTTGTTCTTGTTTCATCCAAGTGATTAATTCCTTCTTTCGAAGTTTGTTCATGATGAATAAATTCTCGGTTTCAATTGTTTTCATCTTTTCTTTTCCCGGAGTTCCAAGCTTCGTCTTATCACTGCAAGGCTTCACCTTGTGTTTTCAACTTCTCTTTCTTTCTATCACCCTTTTGTTTACCGGAGTTCATCATGGAGGCTCTACATGGTGCTTCCTCAAGGATTCTTTTCGTTCTTCAATTGTTCATCAAGATTTCTCTCGGAGTTAAGATCCGTCAAGCCATACTCTAAAATAAACATGGTGCTCAACACATGTTTTGTTTTGAGGAGTTCAAGCATTCTTCATCTTGCATTCCAAAGTGCAATTCTTTCGACCTTATCTTTTGAGGTGGTGTTATGTCATTTTGACAGTTTCATTCATGTTTCATGATTCACTTGTTGTCAAGAATGAGATATTTAAATCCATCAATCTCTTCCTTGGAGTTATCTTGGTTTAGATTTCACTTAAAGCCTTCCCTAAGGAATGTTGCTATTATGGTGCTTATCAATGATCCAAGTTTTCCTCCTATCCTCTCAATGAAAGAAGTTTTCATCTTCTTGTTGATCTTAATCCAAGCAATTGTTTTTCGTTAGTGGCAGAATTTCACCTCAAGTGTTGAGATGTTTCAATAAGCCCACTACAAGCTTATTCTTTTCGTTGTTGGTTTTTTTCCGACAACTCCGTTATAACCTTCTTGGAAGGGTGCATTCCAAGCTCATTTGGGGAAGAAGTTAGCATTTTCTTCTCCATTCCTTTATTCCAATGATCTATCTTCAATTTTTCTTCCGGAGGCATTGTGTTGTTGCTCTCTTTGACCCATCATCTTGTTTTGTCAAGACCATGTCCTTTTCCTTGCTTATCGATTTAATCGGAGTGTCATGTTTTCATTCGAGTTCTCTCATCTTATCAAGTTTTGCCTCCCTTCTTAACCGGAGTGTTGTCTGAAATCTTTCTTACCCCTTGTGCCATTTTTTTCAATAGTTCCAGAGGCAGTGTTTGTTGATTTCATCAAGTATCCTCTTTTCTTTCATCAAGTATCCTCTCATCTTGTCAAGATCATGTTCAATTCCTTCCATTTTCAGTCGGAGTGCTGTCCAAATTATATCATTCTTATTGCTTCTCTATCTTGTTTTAACCGGAGTGGCTTCAAAATCTATCTTGTCCCCTAAGCTCTTGGTTCTCATCATGTTCTTTGTTCTTCTCTGCTAACAAAGTGTTCACAATCTCGTTCATCTCCATTGTATTCTTCTTTCAATTTTTCAACCTCTCAAGGTTCATGGTTTCACTCGTTTGTCAAAGAAGCAACTTAGTTTTACCTCTTTCTTCTTCCGTTTTCCTATCCGGTGCCATCCTAGATCTCGGGACGAGATCCTCTCGTAGTGGTGGAGTGTTGTGACGCCCCAAGACCGGAGCTTCAGTTGCCTTCCAGGGTTTCCGGGTTTCGCCGTGTGTTTCATTTGTGCCTGCCCTTTTTTATTTTTGCATTGCATCATGTCATCATGCCATCATCTCATAAATCTTTTGCAACTCAACTAAATAAAATCGTATGGATCCTTGATCCATTTAAATCGAGGGATATTCACAATGGTGATTTCTCTTTATAACATATCCTCCCAATATTTAGGGAGCTATATTAAACCATTCCATAACACATTTGCGCGGTTCTTCAAATTTCCTTTTTATCCAACTCAACTTCTTTTCTTCCTTTGGTGCCTTTTTAGTAAAATTGAGTTGCAATTTTACTTTATCCACAAATGTTCCAAATCAGCCCATAAATCACATCTACTGTGTAGGGCCATCTCCTATAATTTCAACCCATTTGGACTTCAATCGAATGGGTTTCGAAATTCAAACATGTCGAGTTAAATTCAACATGTGTGGATTTTACATTCTCTAAAAATCCTTGGGCCATTTTTGTTAAATTCCTCACATTTTTGCGAGTCCGGGAAAATTATCCCCACGCGCAAATCTTTCCCTTAACCTCTCTTTCTTTTCTTTCTTTTCTCTTTTCTGTTTTATTTTTCTTTAGTGAGAGAGAGAGAGCCCAGCCAGGCCTCTTAGGCCCGACCATCTAAGCCGGCCCAAGGCCCAGCAGCGCCTAAACCCTAGGCCCCTAGCCCAGCCTCCCCTCGATCCATCTCTCTCCCTCTCGGTCCCTGCCCGCCGCCACACACCGCATCGACAGGGAGAGCCCAGCGCTCGATCCCCTCTCCCTTCCCTCGTACCTGCGCCCGAGCCCGATCCCCTCGTTTTCCCTCTCCCCGATCCCATCACCCGCTCGACCTCCCTCTTCGTCCCGATCGGCAACAGAAGCGTCACCGAGCCCTCGTGCCCGTGAATGCCCTCCGCCGCCCGCCTCCGTTCGCCGGCGTCCCTCGCCGCGGGACCTTCCCTCACACTGTTCCTCTGCTTCCATGCCGCGCACCGCCCAAGCCATGGCGCTCTGCCGCCTTTGTCTCGCCTTGCAAGGCGACCACTGCAGTCGCTGCTCCGCGCCATCTCTGTCTTCCCCTCGCCGGTGCTCCTGCCCTTTTCCATGCTGCGCCTCTGCTCCGTCGCGGACTGCTGCCCTCCATCGCGCCCATCCATCCTTCCATCTCCTCAGTGCGCGCCTCGGCGGCATGGAGGCCCGAAGCCGGTGGCAGCAGCCGCAGCTACGTGGCGCCCCACCTCCAAACGGTCGCGCATCGATGGCCATGTCTCCGCCGCCTCCTGCCTAGTCTGCATCCCCGTCGCTCCTTCGTGGCCTTCTGCCCGAGCCACCACGACCACGTGCGCCTCCTTCATGGTTGCCGTGCTGTCGATTTTTCATGCCTCGTCCTGCTGCTGTGGGTGCCTCGCGAGCCGCCGATGTCCTCGCGAGCTGCTCTGTCCGATAGGGCTCCCCTCCAAGACGAGCTGGCTGCCCCGTTGGCCTTGCTGCCTTTGTCGTGGCCAAGTCAACCCAGACGCCCGGAGTCCATCTTTGGTTGCACACCAAGTCGGCCATGCCTTGCTGCCTCCTGTACACTGTTGGTCAACAGTGGATGCACGCCATGTACTTCGACTACAGCCGATGCCCCGAGGACACCGAGTACGACTACACACGGCGATGCGTCAAGTTCCACTACCGTCGACCCCATGGACCGCCAAGTTCCTCTACAGATGACTCGATCGTCTTCAAACGTGTACAACTACCGTCGCCAAGCCCGCGAGTGCGACTACGTCCCACAATGACCCATGAACGTCTACTTCCTCTACATTGCACCGAACCTGAATCGTCCCGTTTGAACGCTTCGAAGGTATAACCCCGAGATGCCGCCCGTGGACCGAATGCATGTGTTGTATGAGATGCTCGAGTTTTGCACCGTGATCGAATCGTCCTTGCGATGCCCCTATTTTGCCATGCCACCGTTCCGTGGGAACCCGGTAATCGGGATCACCCCACCATCTTGCATGACTCGCTCACGTCCACACTTTCCTTTGCACCGGCATCTCATTGTGCATCATGCCATGTTTATGATTGTGTGTTTACCATGTTGTTTGCTTCTTTCCGGTTTGCTTCTCTCGTTAGCTTCGGTTCCGTTCCGGAGTTGTGAGGATTCGTTCGACTTCGTCCGTTTGTCTTCTTCATGGATTCGTTCTTCTTCCTTGCGGGATTTCAGGCAAGATGACCATACCCTCGAAATCACTTCTATCTTTGCTTGCTAGATGCTCGCTCTTTTGCTATGCCTATGCTACGATGCCTACCACTTGCTATATCATGCCACCCAGATTGCCATGTCAAACCTCTAACCATCTTTTCCTAGCAAACCGTTGATTGGCTATGTTACCGCTTTGCTCAGCCCCTCTTATAGCGTTGCTAGTTGCAGGTGAAGATGAAGTTTGTTCCTTGTTGGAACATGGAGATGTTGTTCCTTGTTGGAACATGTTTACGTGTTGGGATATCACAATATATCTTATTTAATTAATGCATCTATATACTTGGTAAAGGGTGGAAGGCTCGGCCTTATGCCTGGTGTTTTGTTCCACTCTTGCCGCCCTAGTTTCCGTCATACCGGTGTTATGTTCCTTGATTTTGCGTTCCTTACACGGTTGGGTGATTTATGGGACCCCCTTGACAGTTCGCTTTGAATAAGACTCCTCCAGCAAGGCCCAACATTGGTTTTACCATTTGCCACCTAAGCCTTTTTCCCTTGGGTTCTGCAGACTCAAGGGTCATCTTTATTTTAACCCCGGGCGGTGCTCCTCCAGTGCTGGTCCAAATTAGAGCCACTTATGGTGCCGCCCGAGGCAACTTGGGGTATCGTCGGTTGCCGTACGTACTGCTCATCCGGTGTGCCCTGATAATGAGATATGTGCAGCTCCTATCGGGATTTGTCGGCACATCCGGGCGGCTTTGCTGGTCTTGTTTTATTGCTGTCGAAATGTCTTGTAGCCGGGATTCCGAGACTGATCGGGTCTTCCCGGTAGAAGGAATATCCTTCGTTGACCGTGAGAGCTTATAATGGGCTAAGTTGGGACACCCCTGCAGGGTATTATCTTTCGAAAGCCGTGCCCGCGGTTATGAGGCAGATGGGAATTTGTTAATGTCCGGTTGTAGAAAACCCGAAGTTGACCTTAATTAAAATACACCAATCTGCGTGTGTAACGTGATGGTCTCTTCTCGGTGAGTCCGGAAGTGAACACGGTGTTGGAGTTATGTTTGACGTAATTAGTTTCAGGATCACTTCTTGATCATAGTTGTTCGACCGTGCCTGGCTTCTCTTCTCGCTCTCTTTTGCGAATGTAGCCCCCATATATGCTAGCCGCTTGCTGCAGCTCCACCTCACTACCTTCTCCTACCCTTAAGCTTAAATAGTCTTGATCTCGCGGGTGTGAGATTGCAGAGTCCCCGTGACTCACAGATACTTCCAAAACCAGTTTGCAGGTGCCGATGAAACCGTGCAGGTGACGCACCCGAGCTCAAGGAGGAGCTCGATGAAGATCTTGTTCATTGTGTTGTTTCGTTTCAGTTGATCAGTAGTGGAGCCCAGTTGGGACGATCGGGGATCTGTGTAGCATTTGGGGTAGTCTTCTTTTATTTTGGTTCCGTAGTCGGACCTTGATTGTATCTGTATGATGTAATGCTTTACTCATGTATTGTGTGAAGTGGCGATTGTAAGCCAACTATGTATCTCTTTCCCTTATGTATTACATGGGTTGTGTGAAGATTACCTCACTTGCGACATTGCTTTCAATGCGGTTATGCCTCTAAGTCGTGCTTCGACACGTGGGAGATATAGCCGCATCGAGGGCGTTTCATTAACTTCATCTCCGGGTAAACCTGCAAGCTTAAACAATCCACAAATTTCTTCCAGATATATCAAGTGCATATCAGGATGTTCGGTTCCGTCTCCTGCATAAGGATTAGCTAGCAGTTTTTCTATCATACCCGAAGGAATTTCACATTCAATATTTTCAGTAGGTGAAGTAGGTTGAGGGGCGACTAATTTTGGTTCCGGTCGAGGTGAAGATAGCCCGAACAAACCCCTCAAAGGATTGTTTTCCATAGTAACAAGTGACAATAAATTTTAGCACATAGTAACAATTTTTCCTTACCAATTTCCACTTACCAGGAGCGCTTCACTCCCCGCAACGGCACCAGAAAATAGCCTTGATGACCCAGAAGTATATGGGATCAATTGTAGCCTTTTCGATAAGTAAGAGTGTCGAACCCAACGAGGAGCAAAAGGAAATCACAAGTGGTTTTCAGCAAGGTAATGTCTGCAAGCGCTGAAATTGTAAGTAATAGAGTAGTTTGATAGCAAGATAATTTGTAACGAGCAAGTAATGATAGTAGTAACAAAAGTGCAGCAAGGTAGCCCAATCCTTTTTGAGGCAAAGGACAGGACAAAACGGTCTCTTATAATAAGCAAAGCGTTCTTGAGGATACACAGGAATTTCATCTAGTCACTTTCATCATGTTGGTTTGATTCATGTTCGCTATTTTGATAATTTGATATGTGGGTGGACTGGTGCTTAGGTGATGTTCTTACTTGACAAACCTCCTACTTATGATTAACCCCCTCGCAAGCATCCGCAACTACGAGAAAAGTATTAAGAATAAATTCTAACCATAGCATTAAACTTTTGGATCAAATCCGTCCCTTGCGGAATAGCGCATAAACAAGGGTTTAAGCTTCTATCACTCTCACCACCCATCATCTAATAAGTACTCCACAATGCATTCCCTTAGGCCGAAATATGGTGAAGTGTCATGTATTCGACGTTCACAGGACACCACTAAGGGAATCACAACATACATACTATCAAAATATTGAACACATATCAAGTTCACATGATTACTTACAACATGATTTCTCCTGTGACCTCAAGAACAAAAGTAACTACTCACAAGCAATAAACATGCTCAAGATCAGAGGGGTATTAAATAGTATATTGGATCTGAACATATAATCTTCAACCAAATATGGTAATCAACTACAAGATGTAATCAACACTTCTAGTCACCCACAAGCACCAATCTATAGTTCCGGTACAAAGATTGAGCACAAGAGATGTACTAGGGTTTGAGTGGAGATGGTGCTGTTGAAGATGTTGATGGATATTGCCCTCCCCAAGATAGGAGAGTTGTTGGTGATGATGATGACGATGATTTCCCCCTCCGGGAGGGAAGTTCCCTTCGAGGAATCGCTCTGCTGGAGGGCAAAAGTGCTCCTGCCCAAGTTCCGCCTCGAGACGGCGGCGCTCTGGTACGTCTCTGTCGTATCTATAATTTTTTATTGTTCCATGCCAATATTATACAACTTTCATATACTTTTGGCAACTTTTTATACTATTTTTGGGACTAACATATTGATCCAGTGCCCAGTGCTAGTTCCTCTTTGTTGCATGTTTTTTGTCTCGCGGAAAATTCATATCAAATGGAGTCCAAGCGGGATAAAAACTTACGAAGATCTTTTTTGAAATATATGTGATTTTTGGGAAGTAGAATCAACGCGAGACGATGCCCGAGGGGGCCACGAGGCAGGGGGCACACCCCAGGGGGTGGGCGCGCCCCTGACCCTCTTGGCCACCCCGTAAGGCGGTTGGTGCCCTTCTTTCACCACAAGAAAGCCAATATCCGGATACAAATTGTGTTAAAATTTCAGGCCAATCAGAGTTACGGATCTCCGGGAATATAAGAAACGGTGAAAGGCCAGAATCTGAAACGCAGAAACAGAGAGAGACAAAGAGACAGATCCAATCTCGGAGCGGCTCTCACCCCTCCCATGCCATGGAAGCCAAGGACCAGATAGGAAACCCTTCTCCCATCTAGGGAGAAGGTCGGGGAATAATAAGAAGGGGGGCTCTCTCCCCCTCTCTCCCGATGGCACTGAAACACCGCCGGGGCCATCATCGTGCGACGGCGATCTGCACCAACACTTCCGTCATCTTCACCAACATCTTCATCATATTCCCCAATCTATCTACAGTGGTCCACTCTCCCGCAACCCGCTATACCCTCTACTTGAACATAGTGCTTTATGCTTCATATTATTATCCAATGATGTGTTGCCATCCTATGATGTCTGAGTAGATTTTCGTTGTCCTATCGGTAATTGGTGAATTGCTATGATCGGTTTAATTTGCTTGTGGTTATGTTGTTGTCCTTTGGTGCCCATCATATGAGCATGCGTGGATCACACCATAGGGTTAGTTGTATGTTGGTAGGACTATGTGTTGGAGGGTAAGAGTGACAGAAGCTTCAACCTAGCATAGAAATTGATGCATACGGGATTGAAGGGGGACCAATATATTTTAATGCTATGGTTGGGTTTTACCTTAATGAACGTTAGTAGTTCCGGATGCTTGCTAACAGTTCCAATCATAAGTGCATAGAATTCCAAGTCAGGGATGACATGCTAGCAGTGGCCTCTCCCACATAAAACTTGCTATCGGTCTAGTAACGAAGTCAATTGCTTAGGGATAATTTCTCAACTCCTACCACCACTTTTCCACACTCGCTATACTAACTTTATTGCTTCTTTACCTAAACAGCCCCTAGTTCTTATTTACCTGCTTTATTATCTTGCAAACCTATCCCGTTACACCTACAAAGTACTTCTAGTTTCATACTTGTTTGAGGTAAAGCAAACATTAAGCGTGAGTAGAGTTGTATAGGTGGTCGATAGAACTTGAGAGAATATTTGTTCTACCTTTAGCTCCTCGTTGGTTCGACACTCTTAATTATGGAAAGAGGCTACAATTGATCCCCTGTACTTGTGGGTTATCAAGACCTTTTTTCTGGCGCCGTTGCCGGGGAGTTATAGCGTGGGGTGAATATTCTCGTGTGTGCTTGTTTGCTTTATCACTAAGTAGTTTTTATTTTTTGTTCTAAGTTGTTCTCTATCTTTAGTTATGGATATGGAACACGTAATACCAAAAAAATTAGGCGTACTTGCTACTCATGGAGATGGTGAACCTCCTAAAACCCTCGATGCTCATTATGTGAAAGATATTATGTACTACTTTGATAATCCTCAGAAAACCCCATTCAACTTTATAATGGGAGTAATGTTGGATCAACGTGAATACTTTAGGAATTATCGCTTGACTCAAAAAGGGGAACTATTATGGGATGAAATTCATATATTGAAGTGGTATGCTTGGGATCTATGCTCTAGATATGATTATACTTGTTGCTCTAGGATGAATGCTCCACATCTTCCCTTTTCATGCAAATTTAAGGATAATGAAACCTTAGCTTCTTATGCTAATGGTATATATGATTATTATGATGTGGAACGAATAGAAGAATGTGTTGCTTTTAAGGGTGCTTATGAAATTGAATGACTGTTTCTGGAGTATGAAGATTGTGATGATGTTGTTTATAGATCTCAAAATTTTGCTATATTTGAATATTGCTATGAGAACTATGAAAATAATGCCGATATTGATGCATTTCTTGAGAAAGTCTCCGCTGTCCAAGAAGACACTAATATTTTGCAGGAGTCTATGGAAGAAGAAATTAATGACATTGTGAGCTCATTGGATGAAAAAGATGAGGAGGAGAGCGAAGAACAAAAGGAGGAAGAGCGGATTAGCTACTCGTGCCCACCTTCTAATGAGAGTAACTCTTCAACTCATACATTTTTTAATTTCCCTTCGTGCTTACTGAAGGATCATTGTTGTGATAATTGCTATGATCCCTTTGATTATTTTGAAATACCCCTTTTTGATGAACTTTATGCTTGCTATGCTTGTGGCCATGATGCCAATATGAATGATGCTTATGGAGATGAACTTGCTATAGTTCCTTATGTTAAGAATGAAATTGTTTCTATTGCACCCACTGTAGATATGCATGTGCTTGCTGCTCCTACTTGCAATTATTATCTTTTTGAATTCTCCAAACTACACTATATTGGAGAAGTTTGTGTTTATTAAGGATTATATTGATGGGTTGCCTTTTACCGTTGCACATGATAATTTTGATGAATACAATATGCATGTGCTTTCTGCTCCTACTTGCAATTATTATGAGAGAGGAACTACATCTCCGCCTCTTTATGTTTCCAACACGATAAAATTGCAAGAAACTTCTTATGCTATGCATTGGCCTTTACTTGAGGTGCATGAATTGTTCTTGTATGACATGCCGATGCATAGGAAGAGAGTTAGACTTCGTCATTGCTTGATATATGTTGCTTTGTGCTCACTACTAAATGTCAAATCATTGTTAATTAAAATTGGCTTTGATATACCTTGGGATCCGGGTGATCCATTACTTGAGCATTTTTTTCCTAGCTTAATGGCTTTAAAGAAAGCGCTGCCAGGGAGACAACACGGAAGTTTTAGAGAGTCATTTATTTCTGTTGAATGCTTTCATAGAGTATAAGAAAATAAAAATAAAGAGGGGAACCCAAAACTTTTCAAAAAGGAAAGTGAAAGTGAGAGAGAGAAGCATTGATGAAGTGGGGGAGCTCCTTGAACTTTGTTCATGCTCACGGAAACTTTGTGAATCTTTATTACAGAAACTTTTCAACAAAAATATTATCCCCTTGTACAATTCCATTGTATTATAAAAAGAATGTGCTAAGATTTGCCTTTAGGATGATTGTATTGCTTGTTGGTTTGTGCGGAGCAGAAACAGAAACTTTGGTTGTAGCGCGTGAATTTTCATTTTTTACTGGAATATAAAATGTTTCTGAAACTTTTTGCAAAGTCTTGCCATACAAATTGTTTACGTTGTCCTAATTTTTCAGAATTTTTGGAGTACCATAAGTATGGTAGTATTCAGATTACTACAGATTGTCCTGTCTAAGACAGATTCTGTTTTTGATGCAGTATGTTGCTTGTTTTGATGAAACTATCGATCCTATCGGTGGTATAAGCCATGGAAAAATTATATTATAGTAGCCACAACGCAAAAACAAAATATGAATTGGTTTGCAACAGTACTTATAGTAGTGATTTGCTTTATTATACTAACGGATCTTACCGAGCCTTCTGTTGAGTTTTGTGTGGATGAAGTGATCAAAGATTGAGGAGGTCTCGTTATGAGGAGAAGGAGGAGAGGCAAGAGCTCAAGATTGGGGATGCCCAAGGCACCCCAAGTAAATATTCAAGGAGACTCAAGCGTCTAAGCTTGGGGATGCCCCGGAAGGCATCCCATCTTTCTTCAACAAGTATCGGTATGTTTTCGGTTTCGTTTCATTCATGTGATATGTGCAAATCTTGGAGCGTATTTTGCATTTAGTTTTCACTTTTCTTTGATGCACCATGCTGGTATGAGATAGTCCATGGTTTATTTATAGAATGCTCATTGCACTTCACTTATATCTTTTGAGTATGGCTTTATAGAATGCTTCATGAGCTTCACTTATATCATTTGAAGTTTGGATTGCCTGTTTCTCCACACATAGAAAACCGCCATTTGTAGAATGCTCTTTTGCTTCACTTATATTTGTTAGAGCGTGGGTAATATATTTTCTAGAAAGAATTAATACTCTCTGCTTCACTTATATCTATTTAGAGAGTTGACAGGAATTGGTCATTCACATGGTTAGTCATAAAATCCTACATAAACTTGCAGATCGCTGAATATGATATGTTTGATTCCTTGCAATAGTTTTGCGATATAGAGATGCTAATATGTGGGAGGTACTAGTGAATGATTGTGGTTTAGTAAAAATATTGGTGCTAAGGTTTGTGATTCCCGAAGCATGCATGTATGGTCTCCTAACTATGTAACCAAATTGGCGTCTCCTAACTATGTAACCAAATTGGCGCGCATTGTATTTTGATTGTTTATCTTTGCGTGAAGGTCGGGGGCGCGCGATTGTTAACTCCTACCAACCTCCCCCCTAGGAGCATGCGTCATAGTATTTTGCTTCGAGGGCTAATAGATTTTTCGCAATAAGTATATGAGTTCTTTGTGACTAATGTTGAGTCCATGGATTATACGCACTCTCACCCTTCCACCTTGCTAGCCACTCTAGTACCACGCAGCTTTCGCCGGTGCATCAAACCACCTTATATGCTTCCTCAAAACAGCCACCATACCTACCTATTATGGCATTTCCATAGCCATTCCGAGATATATTGCCATGTAACTCCACCGTTCCGTTTGTTATGACACGCACCATCATTGTCATATTGCTTTGCATGATCGTAAGACAGCTAGCATGATGTTTTCATGGCTTGTCCTTTTTTGATGTCATTGCTATGCTAGATCACTGCACATCCCGGTACACCGCCGAGGCATTCATATAGAGTCATATTTTTGTTCTAGTATCGAGTAGTAAGTAAATAAAAGTGTGATGATTATCATTATTAGAGCATTGCCCCATCTGAGAAAATAAAAAAAAAGAGAGAGGCCAAAGAAGCCTAAATAAAAAAAGGGGGGGCAAGAAGCCCGTCAAAAAAGGGAGAAAAAATGAGAGAAAAATAGAGAAGGGGCAATGTTACTATCCTTTTACCACACTTGTGCTTCAGAGTAGCACCATGATCTTCATATAGAGAGTCTCCTATATTGTCACTTTCATATACTAGTGGGAATTTTTCGTTATAGAACTTGGCTTGTATATTCCAACGACGGGCTTTCTCAAATTGCCCTAGGTCTTCATGAGCAAGAAAGTTGATGCACACCCACTAGTTTTCCTTTGAGCTTTCATACACTTATAGCTCTAGTGCATCCGTTACATGGCAATCCCTACTCACTCACATTGATATCAATTGATGGACATCTCCATATTCCGTTAATTTTCCTAGTCGATGTGAGACTTTCTCCTTACTTTTGTCTATCACCACCTTCTATTCCACCCATAGTGCTATGTCCATGGCTCACGCTCATGTATTGCGTGAAGAGTTGAAAAGGTTCGAAAAAGTAAAGTATGAAAATAATTGCTTGGCTGACACCGGGATGGGCATGAGGGGTACCTTGTGTTAAGAAAAGGGAGCATAAAAGATTATATGGTTTTGTAGGGATAACATTCTTTAGCATTGATATTTTGCAACACTTGATTGTTTGTTGGGATGCCCGAGTATTAAATTCTTTTATGTCAAATGATAGACTATTGCTTTGAATCACTCGTGTCTTAATATTCATGCCATGATTAGATTAGATGATCAAGATTATGCTAGGTAGCATTCCACATCAAAAATTATCTTTTTTATCATTTACCTACTCGAGGACGAGCAGGAATTAAGCTTGGGGATGCTGATACGTCTCTGTCGTATCTATAATTTTTGATTGTTCCATGCCAATATTATACAACTTTCATATACTTTTGGCAACTTTTTATACTATTTTTGGGACTAACATTTTGATCCAGTGCCCAGTGCCAGTTCCTATTTGTTGCATGTTTTTTGTTTCGCAGAAAATCCATATCAAACAAAGTCCAAGCGGGATAAAAACTTACGGAGATATTTTTTGGAATATATGTGATTTTTGGGAAGAAGAATCAACGCGAGACGATGCCCGAGGGGGCCATGAGGCAGGGGGCGCACCCCTGACCCTCGTGGCCACCCCGTAAGATGGTTGGTGCCCTTCTTTCTCCGCAAGAAATCCAATATCAGGATACAAATCGTGTTAAAATTTCAGGCCAATCGGAGTTACGGATCTCCGGGAATATAAGAAACGGTGAAAGGCTAGAATCTGAAACGCAGAAACAGGGAGAGACAAAGAGACAGATCCAATCTCGGAGGGGCTCTCGCCCCTCCCATGCCATGGAAGCCAAGGACCAGAGGGGAAACCCTTCTCCCATCTAGGGAGAAGGTCAAGGAAGAAGAAGAAGAAGGGGGGCTCTCTCCCCCTCTCTCCCGGTGGCGCCGGAACACCGCTGGGGCCATCATCGTGCAACGGCGATCTACACCAACACCTCCGTCATCTTCACCAACATCTTCATCACCTTCCCCCATCTATCTACAGCGGTCCACTCTCCTGCAACCCGCTTTACCCTCTACTTGAACATGGTGCTTTATGCTTCATTATTTTCCAATGATGTGTTGCCATCCTATGATGTCTGAGTAGATTTTCGTTGTCCTATCGGTAATTGGTGAATTGCTATGATCGGTTTAATTTGCTTGTGGCTATGTTGTTGTCCTTTGGTGCCCATCATATGAGCGCGCGTGGGTCACACCATAGGGTTAGTTGTATGTTGATAGGACTATGTATTGGAGGGCAAGAGTGACAGAAGCTTCAACCTAGCATAGAAATTGATGCATACGGGATTGAAGGGGGACCAATATATCTTAATGTTATGGTTGGGTTTTACCTTAATGAACGTTAGTAGTTGCAGATGCTTGCTAATAGTCCCAATCATAAGTGCATAGAATTCCAAGTCAGGGATGACATGCTAGCAGTGGCCTCTCCCACATAAAACTTGCTATCGGTCTAGTAACATAGTCAATTGCTTAGGGACAACTTCACAACTCCCACCACCACTTTTCCACACTCGCTATACTAACTTTATTGCTTCTTTACCTAAACAGCCCCTAGTTTTTATTTACGTGCTCTTTATTATCTTGCAAACCTATCCCGTTACACCTACAAAGTACTTCTAGTTTCATACTTGTTTTAGGTAAAGCAAACGTTAAGCGTGCGTTGAGTTGTATCGGTGGTCGATAGAACTTGAGGGAATATTTGTTATACCTTTAGCTCCTCGTTGGGTTCGACACTCTTACTTATTGAAAGAGGCTACAATTGATCGCCTATACTTGTGGGTTATCATGCTCCGTCCCGACAGTCATCTCCTTATTTTTTTTCTAGGTCAAAATGACTTATATACCAGAAGATGGGCACCGGAGGTGGGCTGGGCTGAGCACAACCCACCAGGGCGCGCCTGGGGGACCAGGTGCGCCCTGGTGTCTTGTGCTCACCAGGTGGGCTCTTCCGGTGGTTATTTGCTCCACTGTTTCTTATTTATTCCATAAAAAATCCTCGTGAAGTTTCAGCTTATTTGGAGTTGTGCAGAATCGGTGGCCTGACATAGCTTTTCTAGGTCCTGATTTCCAGCTGTCGGAATTCTCCCTCTTTGTGTGTACCTTGCATATTATGAGAGAAAAGGCATTAGAATTACTCCAAAAAGCATTATTATGCATAAAACATCATAAATAACAGTAGGTAAACATGATGCAAAATGGACGTATCAGTGTCTCGATTGGACCTGGTGTTTCTGGAACTTGCGGCGGCTGGAATTGATTTTTGTCGACTCCCCTAGGGTTTTGGGGATATTGGGGTATTTATAGTGTCGACGTCCTGGGAACAGGGGTACCCAGACTTGTCTGCCTGCTGCCCATGATGTCACTCCATCAATGGCTTGGTACGGCCCAGCATCGACAACAACAGCTCAAGACCCTCGCGAGGGGCCAACCAAGACATCCCTGGGGGTGGCCTCACTAGGCTGGCTCCCGAGGAGCAGAGATATCTATGCAAGGTGCACCTCGCGAGGTTCGCGTGACGTGAGCCATGATGACCAAGGCTAGGCGGGGGCCAGCAGGCGCAGCGTACCAGTTTCCCCTTTGGTGCCAAGGGGGAAAGCGCGGGAGCGGAGTCCCAAGGAATCAGGCAAAGGTTTCCAAATCAGTGCAACAAGACAAAGGAATGCCAGGACGACAGGACGGAGGTCATCCTGGAGCCCGGGGCAGCATCACCACCAGAGCCTTTGGTAGGCGAAGACTACTTTTGTCAGGATAGCTTGTACTAGTTGTCCCCCTTCAAACTTGGCCCTTGTGGGATCCCTTCCCGCCTAACATTTGTGAAGAGGACCAATGCCACTATAAATAGGACCTAGCCACCACCGTAGCAAGGGGGGCGATTGAGACCATCCTCACATTCACCAGCTCATCGAGCCCAAGAACACCTCAGCTCCGGAGGTTGTTCATCCACTATACTAGTTCATCCATAGCCCCACGAGGCAATCCACCACACACTGGAGTAGGGTATTACACCGCAAGGTGGCCTGAACCAGTATAACCCCCTGCGTCTCTTGTTCTTTGAGTTCATCAAGCTAGGCCGTGGGATCGTTGAGCGTGCGAGCTAGGGAGAGAGTGTTCTTCATGCGCACCCCAGAGTTCGAACCTCACAAGGGTTTGCCGGAACCCGAAATCCGACATTTGGTGCGCCAGGTAGGGGTGCGCCGAATCCTTTCTTCCGTCGACCAATGCACCACTGCTCCACATCTTCCATGGCTGACGCTCGTTGAGCTCGTGCTGAGCGACGGGCCTCCCTCGCCGCCCGCGTCGCCCAGACGGCTCCCGCCGGCGGGCCCCCTGCCGTTCTCCATCACCTGCCGCCAACGCTACCACTGGCCCGGCGGGGCACGAGCATCAAGCCTCGTCGCTGCACCCCTCCGTGCGGCGGGATGGACACACCGCCACCCCGTCACTGACTCCGGCCGGCTCGTCGTCTCACGCTCGTCACGGGCCTGCGGACGCGCAGGCCATGCCAAGACCGCGCTCCGCTCGTCGCGGCAGCGTGCGAGCACCAAGACCAAGCACCACCTCCACGACGGGCTCCAGTGGCCACAGTGGGTTGTCGAGCCTTCACTCCCGAACTACGCAGTGTCGTCTGGCCCAGGAAGTTCAAGCCCGACCTGCCTCCACGCTATGACGGCACCCCCGACCCGGCTGAGTTCCTGCAGCTTTACGAGCTGAGCATCGAGGCAGCCAACGGCAACGAGAAGGTTATGGCGAACTGGTTTCCCATGGCTCTCAAAGACGGCGCACGCTCTTGGCTCCTGAACCTGCCCGCAGGATCGATCTCCTCCTGGGGCGAGATGCGCGAGCATTTCGTCGCCAACTTCTAGGGTACTCGCGACCGCCCGCCATCCGCGGGTGACCTGCGGCGCATCAAGCAGCAACTGGGGGAAACTCTGCAGAAATACATCCAGCGCTTCAACAGCCTCCGCCTCAAGATTCCCAAGGTGACGGATGAGGCCATCATCTCAGCGTTCTCCGATGGCGTCCGTGATGTCAAGATGAAGGAGGAGCTCGCCATCCACGAGGACCTGTGTACAGCCTTGGAGCTATTCAACATAGCGACCAAGTGCGCAAGAGCTGAGGAAGGGCGCCTTTCCCTCGTCGAGCTCCCAGCTGCTGACCCAGAAGACAAGAAGGCCAAGACCAAGGATGTGAAGCGCAAAGGGGCGGCTATGCTCGCGGCCGAACCAGAGATGAAGCACGGCCGCGACCACCCAGAATCATCCAAGGGCAGTCGCCCTTCTGCGCCTTCCACAACGTACACAGCCACAACACCAGTGACTGTCAGGAACTCAGGGCCATCCGCGACGGGCGTTTCAGCCGACGCCCAGAATGCAATGACCGAGGCTAAGGCCGTGGAGGAGGCCGAACTGGAGGGCGCTGGGACGATCGCGGCCCCGCCAGGAGTGGCTCGATCAGCCTCGTGATGACCCCTGGCATGACCAGCCTCGCGAGGGCTCCTGGAGGGACCAGCCTCGTGAGGACCGCCCTCAGGGCAAGGCCGGCCTGCCTCTGCTGCCACCACCACCCAGGAGGAACAACGACCAGGACGAGGGGGCTGGGGGCTTCCAGGAGCCTCGCGCCATCGCCTGCATCTTGGGCGGTGCGCAGGCCCCAGCCTCTCAGCGCATCTTCAAGCAGTTCGCCCGAGAAGTGAACGCGACTCTCCCTAGGCTCGAGGCCACGCGGCCGCTCAGGTGGTCCAAGTGCACTATCACCTTCAGCTCGGCAGACCAGCTCAAGTGTACGGCAACCGCCGGCGCACTCCCGATACTCTGCTCCCCCGTCATCAGCAACGTCCAAGTCACCAAAACCCTCATTGATGGCGGTGCAGGGCTCAATATTCTCTCCGTTGACATGTTTGACCGCCTCCAAGTGCCATATGACCAGCTGCAGCCCACCAAGCCTTTCTCAGGAGTGACCGATGGCTCCACCACGCCAATAGGGCAGATCCGTCTCCCAGTCACCTTCGGCCAACGCGACAACTACCGCACTGAGCTCATCGACTTCCACGTCGCCCATGTTCGCCTTCCATACAACGCCATCCTAGGGTATCCAGCTTTGGCCAAGTTCATGGCAATGACTCACCACGGCTACAACGTCCTCAAGATGTCAGGGAACCGTGACATCATCACTATCGCGTGCGAGGAGAAGGACGCGGTGTGCTCCCTTGTGCACGCATACCAGGCCACAGTAGCCGAGGACCCAGACAACAAAGGTGCCATCTACCCTCCTGAGACTGTCCCCAAGAAGAAGAAGCAGCTGCTCCGCCAAGAGCCTCAGGAGAGCGATGTCTCCAGCGGCACCACCTCAGGACCTGCGCCCATGGATGGGGTGCCTCCCTCCTTTGCATAGGAAGGCATGCCCGGCACCCTCCTCGGGCTGGGCTCAGGGGCTCTCTTCTGGAGGGCCTCTGACCTAGCCAACGTCACGAGGGAGGCGCTCGGGCACCACGTGGAGGCGTGCTTCACCGCATGTTTCCCTCATGAGGGCACGAGGCATGGAGTGCCTGGTGCTTAGGAGTTCATCACCAAGGCAACCAAGGAGCTTCAAGAGGCAAGAGCCATGCGCGGCGACCGCCGCCCACCACCTGGAGCAGCTCCACATCCTGGCGAGGACAGTGACCTGCGCGTTTGCATCGACATTCCAGGGATCAACAGGGCCGCATCCCAGGAGCGCTTCTGGCCATCTCACGCTGGTCGGTGCGAGGGTCCACCCCACAGCTATGTTCGCATGCCATTTGGCCTGCCGAACGCGCCTGCCACCTCCCAGCGTCACCTGCGGAATGTTCTGGCGGCTCAGGAGGCCAGACATCACGCGGTCCTGGTGGAGAGGCTCAGGGCCCAGGAGGTTCGTGAGGAGAAGCTTCCCCAAGCGCGCGTCTTCAGCTACTTCAACACCTCTTCAGCAACAGTGCCAGGTGACTCTATTTCAGTTTATTCAGTTGGGGGCGCCCCTCGGGCTGCATTATCCCCAAGTCGCAGGGCCTGTCCCTGCGACATGTATCCTTTTGCACCTTTAGCTTACTCTACTGGGGGCGCCCCTCGTGCTGCATCATCCCCAGGCCGCGTGGGTCTGTCCCTGTGGCATGTATCATTCTCGCATTACCTGAACTAGCTCGTCTCCTTTCATGAGTTGCTTCACGATTATTATATGCATGTCCGATACTTCGATACCATGAACTTCGTGCACACTTGCAAGACGACCCACGACCACCTCATGATTAAGGACTGGCACGGCGTCTGTGCTCGGGTCCGTCCCTGCAGCATCGCTAAACCCAAGAGGCTGAGCTCTGGCTCGCGGGCCAGCTCCTGTGTACGTCACCTCCCATGGCCCTTGGTGCCTTGTTCTCGCATGAGCTAAACGCGGACGGAAAAGCCAAGGCGTGCGTCCTGGTGCCTCGACACCACGGGAGCCGCGCACCGGTTGTCTTTCTTCAGGATTTTTCGCATGAGAAGTCTGGGCACGACGTCTCTGCTCGATCGGGTTCGTCCCTGCAGCGTCGATAAACCCAACGACTGAGCTCTGTCTGGCGGGCCGGTCCCGTTCACGTCACCTCCTGGGGTCGTTGGTGTTTGGCCTTCTCATGTGATCACCTCAGGAGATTCACTCGGTGCAGGTTGCCTAACCATCTCGAGGGACCACCACAGTTGTCAAGAATCAAATTCAGGTGCAACCTGCCTTGAGGTAGGGCCTCGTGAGTCCCGCGCTGGCTCACGAGTGCCCAGACACACCTCGTCTAGCCCTGCCATGCAAGCCACGTGTCAGGGCGGGGCTGTACATGCCCCGGGGGCTCCACTCAAAGGGAGGCCTCACCCACGCGCCAGTGGAAGCACCATGCTCTGCGCTGGCAGTCGACACGGTCGAGGAGTGGCTATGCCCGTGCAAGTGTGGAAGCGCTATGCTCCACGCTGGTGATAAACAACTAAGGGTGGCCCGATGGCCGTATCAACCTCAAGGAGCCTCCGGGCTTGGTGTCCAGCCTCTTCGCAACGCTTACCTAGTCCTCGCGCACCCCTCTCGAGTGGGACCTCAGCAAGGAAAGGTATGGAGGTCTGTTCGTACATCAAGGGGGACTCCTGAGCATCGCGACTCAGGAGCCTAACTGGTCACGTAGCCCCTCACCCCCTAGCATCGTCCTAGCAATCCGGACGAGTCAGCGGCTGCTGAGGTATGCGCGGGGTCGGGCCCTGCCAACGCAGAATGCTAAGGCCTGGTTGCACATTTCCTTCCCGAAGGTTGTTCATACGTCAAGGGGGACTCCTGAGCATCGCGACACAGGAGCCTAACTGGTCACGTAGCCCCTCACCCCTGGCCTCGTCCTAGCGATCCGGACAAGCCAGCGGCGGCTGAGGTATGCGCGGGGTCGGGCTCTGTCGATGCAGAACACTAAAGCAAACGGGAAGGAAATCGCCGAATCCTAGCAATTATTACAAACTTACTGTTCTTCAAATACCAAACATAAGTTTTAACGCCTCCACAAGCCACGGTGCATGTTGCAGGAAATAAAAGCAGAGGGAAGTGCCACCAGCAAGCCTTCTCTCCAGCCTTGGGCGCTGTCGTCGGCCGCAAGGAGTGCCCCCTCGGCGCCGGTGTCATCGACGACCGTAGCTGCAGGGTCAGCGGCATCACCAGCAGGAGGCGCAGGGTTGATGGCGAGGAACTTCTCCAGCAGGGCACCCACCCGGCCCTTCACGGCTTCGGCAGCGGCTGCGCAGCGCTCTTCGTTCACAGGCTCAAGCAAGGCTCCAAGGTCGGTGCTCGAGTCGCAAAGATGGAGGTGGTTGAAGACGCGCGTCAAAGCCGAAGCGGAGAGCACGCGCCCTTCCCCCTCCACCATGGGGCCGATCCCATTAACAACGCCCTCGAGCGCCGTGACAAGTTGAGGGAGTAGCTCGGCAGGGCCTTCCTCATCAGTCACCAGCAACTCCTTCAAGCCCTTCCCTTAGAGCTCCCGCAGTGCCTCGCGGGACTTCTGCTCAAGGGATTTGAAGGCCGCACGATCTTCAACAAGAACCTTCGCCTTGGCTTCCAGCTGGGCCTTCTCCGCTTCCACCTTCTTCTCCAGCCCCTCCAGGCGGCTGCACTCCGCAACCTGCGCCCGCGCCGACTGCTCCAGCTTGGTATCCTGACCGGCGATCGCGTCTTCTCGAGCCTTCATCTCCCCCCCCCCCACACCTCGCGCTGCCGTGTCTCGGCGGCGCGCTCATCGCGTAGCTTCTCCAACTCGGCCTCCACCACCCGGCAGCGCTCCTTGGCAGCTTCAGCATCCTTCAACGCTGCATCGCGGGTGGTCGCAGCCAGGCCGGCAGCTCGTTCACCCTCCTTGGAAGCTGCTATGGCCTGGCTCCACGCCGCCCTAATGGACGCATCGAACCGCAACCATCCCGAGATCAGCTCCAGCCTCCCCGATGCCAGTCGGCGGTCGGCGCCTTGAAGGTCGTCCCGGAGCTGGGTCAGCATGGAAAGAGCCTCCTTCAGAGCGTCAGGCGAGGCAGAAGGATCACGGCCCAATGGCATGATGGCAATAGGAGGAGGCAGCATCGGCGCCAAGGCTTGCAGGTTGGCAGCAGCAGCAGAAGCCGGGGACTTCTGAGCCTTTGAAGCCTCAGCGGGCGAGCTGGGGGGCAGGCACCTCCAGAGCCTGCTTGGACTTGGGGATCGCCTTCTCTTGAGGACGGGCCTCCAAATCTCGCGAGGAAGACTTGGCTACTGAGGCACGCGGACCGCCACCGTCCTTCCGCACCAGCGGTGGCGCGGCCGCGGCAGGCTGCTGGGCTCCCGGGGTCGCGGCCCTCTCCTTCTTCTTCACCGCCGGCGGCAGCCTGGCAGTACAAGGGAGAAGCATCAAGAAACAGCGACAAGGATGGGAATGGAAGATCAAGGCGGAGCGCTTACTAGTCCATGGCGGCGTACTCTCTCACCCTCTTCTAAAGCACCAAGCATGAAGGCTTCGGGAGCTGGGGCGCCAGCGCGCGAACCCCAGGGGCAGATGAGGGTACGACGGTTGGATTTGCGGCCGCACCGGCAGGTGGCGAGGCAGAGGCATCGCCTCGGGTAATCAGCGTTGATCTACTCTTCTTCAAGACCCTGGCTTGCGGCTTCTTCGGGGGGTGCCCCTGGACCTCGTCGTGACCCCGGCAGGGTTCGGCGACTCCCTCACTGGGTGCTCGCCAGCCTCGTCATCATCAAGGAAGGTGCAGAGGAGATCTGCCATGCGCGGAGGAGAAGTCTCCCCTCCCCCTCCCGGGTCGCCTCCAAGTCTGACCTCTCCTCCTTGCCGGACTCTCCAGAAGACACCACCACCAAAGCCTCGCTGGGGGCTAGCGGGACAAGCCCGCGCTCGTTGAAGACAGGCATGGCGGCGGCAACCTCCGCCCCATCTGGGCGGTGGTACAACAGAAGATGGGTATCAAGCGGGTACCCCTGGTCCTCCCCGACCAGGAAATGGAGGGTCTCGTCCAGCTCCTCGTCGGACAAGGCATCCGGGCGCAGGCGGAGGTCACCTCCTTCTTCCATGAGCCTCCACAAGGGGCACGAGCGCGCCTGGAGCGGAGCCAAGCGCTGCGACAGGAACTCCTTGACGATCATGGCCCCCATCAGCCTTTTCGCCCTCGGGTCGTCCGGCTTCAGGTCGGCCGCCATCTTCTCCAACACCTGCTTCGCCCGGGGGTCGGCAAACTTCGTGCTAAGACATCCCTCGTGAGGCGAAGGCCTCCCCGTCTGCAGCGCCAGCCGAGGGTAGGAGCACTTGGCGTCCATCAGGAGCCACTTGTTCCTGAAGCCCTCAACTTTCTCCCTAGCTCTTGAGATATCATTGGTCCCGTTGGCCGCGACGAAGTTGGCGCACCCGGAACACTGGCCCTCCTTGTTCTGGAGGTAGAAGAAATGGTGAAGCAGTGCCATAGACGGCATCACCCCTACCAATGCCTCGCGGTAAAAGGCGAAGATCGACAGGAGGAGGATGGAGTTGGGATGAAGATGGAGGGCATGGAGATTATAATGGCTAAGGACAGCATAGAAGAAATCAGAGAAGGGGTAACCAGCCCCGCGAAGATGTTGTGCCAGAAGAAGGGATAGACAGAACTACCCGAGGCCGCCGGCTCGGCGGAGCTGACCCGAAGCGCCATCTCTCCCCCCTCATTGCTATCGCCCGCCGCCACCAAGAGCGCGGCAGCAAGGTTCTTCTCCGAGACTGTGGGTGCGCTCAAGGCAGGCTCATACCAGGAGGGCGGGTGCGTGGCCTTCGCCTTGTCGGGCATCATCGGCTGCAGGCTCGGGAAGAGGTCCGTGTGGATCTGGAGTCTCTTGGGGTGGAGAACAGGAAAGGGGATCTGGAGCAAGACGTAGGAAGGCAATGAAGGCTCTGTAGCATGCGCCAGCCTTTTGTCAGGCGAGGACGATTGCCGCGGTAGCATGGGGAAGCGGAAGCGCCCACGTCCAATCAGTCGCCACGCGTCAATCAAGGTCGCAAGCAGTTGGGGCCCGTGGCGCTCCGCACTTGCCCCTTGGCTTCACCTCGAACCCAAGTTCGAGCGCGCCTTGGGCCCGGGGGATACTATCGGCGTCCTGAGAACGGGGGTACCCATACTTGCCTGCCTGCGGCCCATGACGTGGCTCCATCAACGGCCTGGTATGGCCCAGCATCAACAACAACAGCTAAAGACCCTTGCGAGGGGCCAAGCCTCGCGAGGCGGATGACACCAAGACCTCCCTGGGGGTGGCCTCACTAGGCTGGCTCCCGAGGAGCGGAGATATCTATGCAAGGTGCACCTCGCGAGGTTCACGTGACATGAGCCATGACGATCAAGGCCAGGCGGGCGCCAGCAGGCGCAGCATATCAGTTTCCCCTTTGGTACCAAGGGGGCAAGCGCAAGCACGGAGTCCCGAGCAATCAGGCAAAGGTTTCCATATCGGTGCAACAAGACCAAGTACCGCCAAGACGGCAGGACATAGGTCATCATGGAGCCCGGGGCAGCGTCACCACCAGAGCCTTTGGCAGGCGAAGACTACTTTTGTCATGCTAGCTTGTACTAGTTGTCCCCCTTCAAACTTGGCAGGTGTGGGATCCCTTCCCGCCTAACATTTGGGAAGAGGACCAAGGCCACTATAAATAGGACCTAGCCACCACCGTAGAAAGGGGACAATTGAGACCATCCTCACACTTGCCAGCTCATCGACCCCAAGAACACCTCACCTCCGGAGGTTGTTCATCCAGTTTACTAGTTCATCCATAGCTCCTCGAGGCAGTCTACCACACACTGGAGTAGGGTATTACACCGCAAGGTGGCCTAAACCAGCATAAACCCCTATGTCTCTTGTTCTTTGAGTTCGTCGAGCTAGGCCGTGGGATCATTGAGCGTGCGAGCTAGGGAGAGAGTGTTCTTCGTGCGCACCCCAGAGTTTGAATCTCACAAGGGTTTGTCGAAACCTGAAATCCGACATATAGAGTAAAGAGGCGGTGCGGGAGGCCACCGAGGTGGGCACAACCCACCTAGGCGCGCTGCGAAACTTTTTGGTGATTTTTTCTGGACCAGAAGACACACAATGGGCCAAGAAAGTACCTGAGGGGTGCTCCGAGGGGAGCACAACCCACCAGGGAGCGTCTGGGGCCAAGGAAGCACTGAGGGTGCTCGAGGAAGCACAATCCACCAGGGCGCGCTTGGGCCCCCAGGCACGCCCTGGTGGGTTGTGCTCCCCTCGGAGCACCCCTCAGGTACTTTGGCCCATCGTGTGTCTTCCGGTCCTTAAAAAATCACCAAAAAGTTTCACAGCGTTTGGACTCCGTTTGGTATTGATTCCTGTGAAGTAAAAGACAAGCAAAAACAGCAACTGGCACTGGGCACTATGTCAATAGGTTAGTCCCAAAAAATGATATAAAGTTGCTATAAAATGATTGTGAAACATCCAAGAATGATAATATAACATCATGGGACAATAACAAATTATAGATACATTGGAGACGTATCAACATCCCCAAGCTTAATTCTTGCTTGTCCTCGAGTAGGTAAATCGTAAAAACAGAAATTTTGATGTGGAATGCTGCCTAACATGTTCATCACATATTCTTTTTTTTGTAGCATGGACATTTGGACTCTTATATAATTCAAAGCAATAGTCTAGTTTTGACATGAAGATTTCAATACTCAAGCATATCAACAAGCAACCATGTCTTTCAAAATATCAACACTAAAGCAAGTTATCCCTAGCCCATTATGCTCAATCATTGATCCATTCATGAAACACACTCACATATTAGCTACACCCAATGCTCAAGTACGATCATAGTGCCCCTTAGTTGGTGCTTTATAAGAGAAGATGGAGACTCAAATAAAAATAAAAATTGCATAAAGTAAAAGAAAGGCCCTTCGCAGAGGGAAGTAGGGATTTGTAGAGGTGCCAGAGCTCAAAGCGAAAAAAGTAGAGATAAAATATTTTGGGTGGCATGCTTTTCCTGTCAACGAAAATGATCGAGTAGTTCCCAATACTTTCCATGCTAGATATATCATAGGCGGTTCCCAAACAGAAAATAAAGTTTATTCCTTTTTCCACCATACTTTCACATTCCACGGCTAACCGAATCCATGGGTGTCGTCCGTACCAACACTTTCCAAGCAATTTATTATTTGACAACATAAAGTAAATTCATTTTTCATTTCGGGACTGGGCATCCCTAATACCTTTGCCGTACTCTCGTGCAATGACAAGTGAATAAACGTTCATCTTGAGAACAACACTCTAGCATGGAAAAATATCAACCACCCCCTACCGTTTCATGAGCGGTATGAGCACACAAAAGAGAAATTTATTTTAAAATTTAGAGATGGCGCATACAAATTTGCTTAGAACGGCAAAAGAATACCGCATATAGGTAGGTATAGTGGACTCATGTGGCAAAACTGGTTTACGCTGCATTTGGATGTCTATATTGGAAGCCTCCGTATTGTATTGGTTTCAATTCCAATTCAGCCACGAAATTGTAATGGACATGAATACGAATTCGGTTGTTTGGATGTTTATTGTATTAGCTCACGAAATTGTTCTGAGGTTTCAATACGGAACCATGTTTGGATGTCAAACTATGGAATTGATAGCAACATTAGTATATGCATCAAAAACAGAAGTTATATAATGTGTGACTATAATTGGATGATTATATAGCAATTTTTTATCAAATATTCTAGAAATCAAGGACGACATCATATAATATTGACGCAAAACAAAAAAAATATTTTACACCAACAAAGTACAACACATATAGTTTAAATAGGTGTTCCAAATTCTCAACGACAAGAAGGGGTAGTTTCAAATTTAACAATACAATTGTTCAAATAAGTTGCAGTTGAACAATACATTGTTCCAAATGTAACAAAACAAATAGTTTAGATAGGTCCAGGTTCAACAATACAAACAGGAACATCATACATAAGCATGCATCATATCCCAATTTTTAGGCCAACCTGCAAATACATCAGCGGGTAGCAAATGAATCAGAACAACAGGACAAAGGGGATTTAAGAAGAAGAATTAGAGCAGGGGCTGGGTGGAGCAAGGGAAGAAGGCTCCGGCGGCACAGAGGGCCACCACGGCTAGAGAAGAAGGGGCTGCTGAGGAGGGCCCAGGGAGAAGAGATGGGTTCCGATGGGAAGGAGGGGGAGGGCCAGCACCGGAGGGAGAAGAGATGGCCACCACAGGGCCAGGAAGGAAGGGAAGGCCGGCGCCGGAGGGGACTGCAGCCGTCGGCGGTTCAGATGGGATCTGGCCACGGCGGGCGGGGCAAGAGAGAACGGGAAGGGGTGGCGCCGGGGGAGGGGAAGGGGTGGCGGCGGAGGAAGAAGGGAATGGAAGGGCGGCCACCATAACCACGCCGCCGTGGTGCATCTAACTGGGCGCCGCCGTCGATCTGCGAGGGCGCCACTCTCTTCCCTCGATCCCTTCTGTCTCATGGTGGAGGCAGGAAATAAAGGCCCAAAATGTTTTGTTTTGCGGGGGTGAGGCAATTCGGCGGAAATCGGAGGTCCAGACCTCCGAATTGCAGCGATGGGTGGGCGCGTGTTAGCGAAAACGCCTCGTATTCATTTCCATTTCAGTCTGTTGTTTCAGAGTGCATCCAAACACCTGTATTGGGGTTAGCCCAATACCAAATCCAATTCAACATCCCAATACAGACATCCAAACACAGCATTAAGGATTTTGGATGCACCAGTAGTGATCATACTTAGCGCAAATGAAGGCTAGCAAAAGATTGAGAAGCATCCAACCAATAAATGAAAAATCTCATAAGCGAGCATTAAGCATAACTAACACCGAATAATGCACCACAAGTAGGATGTAATTTCATTGCATAACTATTGACTTTCATGCTTGCATAGGGAATCACAAGCCTTAACACGAATACTCTTACTAAAACATAATTACACATTAACATGACCCACATATCACTATCAACGTATCGCAAAATTATTACAAAGAATCAAGTTTATTTTGTCCAATGATCTTCATGAAATTTTTTATTATATCCCCCTTGAATATCTAACACTTTGGGACTAATTTCATATGTTGCTTTTGTAGCTCAACAAATCTAAGTGAAGAACATGTGCATAAAAATTTCTTCTCTCAAAATAATTTAAGTGAATCAAGAGATAATTTCTTCAAAAATAATAAAGCACACCGTGCTCAAAAAGATTTAAGTGAAGCACTAGAGCAATTCCATAGCTCAAAAAGATTTAAGTGAAGCATAGAGAGCAATTCTAACAAGTCATAGCATAATTTTGGCCCTCTCAAATAGGTGTGTCCAGCAAGGATTCATGACTTAAAATAATAGGCAAAACAAGCAAAGACTCATATCATACAAGACTCTCCAAGCAAAACTCATGATATGTGACGAATAAAAATATAGCTCCAAGTAAAATACCGATTGTCGTTAGAAGAAAGAGGGGATGCCACTCGGGGCCTCCCCAAGCTTAGTTGCTTTCTTCTCTTTTAGATAATAGCTTGGGATGCCATGGGGCATCCCCAAGCTTAGGCTCTTCTTACTCCTTATTCCTTCATCCATCGTGATCTCACCCAAAACTAGAAAACTTCAATCACACAAAACTCAAAAAAACCTTCATGAGATCCGTTGGTATAACAAAGCAAATCACTACTATAAGTACTATTGCAAACCCATTCATATTTTATTTTTGCATTATAACTACTGTATTCCAACTTTACTATAGCTTATACCCTCCAATACAAACCATAGATTCATCAAAATAAGCACACAACACAAAGAAAACAGAATCTGTCAAAAAACAGAACAGTTTGTAGTAATCAGAGAACTTCGTATACTTCTGTAACTCCAAAAATTCTAAAAAATTAGGACAACATGGGAAATTTGTTTATTAATCTTGTATAAATAAATCAGATAAAAAGCACATTTCTGTGATTTATGAAAAATATTTTACTGGGCCCAAAAGTTTCTGTTTTTCAACAAGATCAAATTAACTATCACCCAACATGATCCCAAAGGCTTTGCTTGGCACAAACACTAATTTAAACACAAAAAACACAATCATAATAAAGGCATAATTTTTCAAACACTCAAGAACAGAAAGAAAAAGACAAAAAAATATTCATTGGGTTGCCTCCCAACAAGCGCTATCGTTTTACGCCCCTAGCTAGGCATAATGATTTCGATGATGCCCAGATGAAAGATAAGTATTAAAGCACAAAGAGAGCATCATTTAACATGTGACAAACACACTTAAGTGTAACATACTTCCTATGCATAGGAATTTTATAGGCAAACAAATTATCAAGACATGAAATAGCTAGCAAATGCAAGGAAGAGGAATAAAACATAGACAATCTCAACATGAAGAGAGGTAATTTAGTAACATGAAAATTTCTACAACCATATTTTCCTCTCTTGTAATAATTACATGTAGGATCATACTCAAATTCAACAATATAGCTATCATGAACAATATTCTCTTTATGACCCACATGCACAAAAAGTTGACACTCTTCCAAAATAGTGGGATGATCATCAAATAAAGTCATGACCTCTCCAAGCCCACTTTCATGAAAAATTTCATAACATTGAACACTCTCCAAATAAGTGGATTATTTTTAGCTAAAGTTCACACTCCTCCAAACCCACTTTTAATATTATCGCAAGCATATTCATCATGAGGCTTAAATAAATTTTCAAGATCATAAGAATCATTATCACCACAATCATGATCATTGCAATTAGTGGACATGGCAAAACAAGCATCCCCAAGCTTGGGGTTTGTAACATGCCAAATTTTCAATTTGGAATGTTATACATAGAGCATCATTGCATATCATATTTTTCATTGCATTTTAATTGCATTTTTCTCGATCCTAGAAATTCTACACAACTCAAGGACCCACGGGGAGAGTTGGGGATTTTCGTTATTTTCATATTTGAGTTTTCTCAAATTTTGAAAATAGGATCGTTGATTTTAATTATTTTATCTTCAATTATTTCTATTACAAAAATATGAGAGAGGGAATAAAATGACTTTCCCAAAATAAAGAAATAATGAAGATTTAATAATAAAATCAAATAAGATTTTATTTTAAAGTTTTTCGCCTTTTTATTTGAATTTAGGAAAAATGCGCGTTTTTCAAAATTGCATTTAGGCCCCAAATAAATGTTCATTAAATCCGGCTTGATTTTAGAAGCCGGGGAAATTTTATTTCGGGATTTTTGGAGTCCGTTTAGTACTTCTTTTGATTTATTTTCTACGCGTAATGTTTTATTTAAAAAAAACGCGCACCGCCTTTCGGGTTGTACCGGCGGGACTCGCTTCGGGGGCGCTATATAAATAGCGGCCGCCCGAGCCTCAGCCCACCCGAGCCGCTGAAACCCTAGCCGCCCCACGCCGCCTGAGTCGCCAGACGCCTTCCGAGGTTCGCGCGCCTCGATTTACATGCGGTTTTTAAAATAAAAAAACTGATAGGTTTTTTTTTAGTTTTCTTTTTTTATTTTTTTATTTTTTTTATTTTTTTTCTTTTTCCGTTCGAATCTATTCATCGTTTTTTTTCTTCTTTTTCTCGGATTTAATCCGCGATTTTTCTGATCGCGATTCCAGATCCGATTTTCGTTTTAGTATAACTTTTCATTCGTTTATCGAATCAGCGATTCATGCGCTGAGTTTAAATCTCGAAACCCTCTTTCCGAATAATCTACTTCAACAAGTTTTGCATCTGTAAAATTTGACTTAGATCCAGATTAGTAAAACGAAGCTGTTTTCTTCCGCCGCTTGACTTTCGTTGCTTCGTTTGGTTTGAATCTTTTGCAAACCGAGTTCTTAAGTTGAACTATCTGGTTAGATCTATTCGAGTTTTACCTGTGCATTAGATGAGTACTTATCGTATGCTTGTTTGTTTGTCTGCGATAGAATACCGGTCGCGCTTTGTTACTTGAGTCTCTAGGTTTCGGATCATCGCAAGGCAAGTAACACTTTGATCATACTTTTCTCATACCCAGTTTTATGCATTAGATCTATCCTCAAACACATGCATGATTAGGATCTAATTAAATTGTGGGATGGGAAGTAGTTGAGATAGTACCTATTACCTGTTTTATTATTAAACCCTTGGGAGTTACTTCTACGTTTGCTTATTATGCCATGCTATGCTAGTAGACGTGGATTGGGTGAGTGTATCCATGACAGATGTGAGATTGTTATTTAATGGTATATTTAAGGTGGCAACTTAAACACACATCTGGGTGGATTGAGGCACTGGTTTCTATCAGACTTGCTGTATTTCTTCGGACCGCCACCCAGGCTCAAAGGGATCATGAGATTATTCAAACTAGAAACTTCCATGTGCAGCCACAAGCCATTATGGGCTCTGGCATAGTTGACTAAGTTGTGCGAACTCTTACGGGTAGACTAGCAGATGTAGGGGAAAGTAGGTGTACCGGTCTACCCACAAGTAAGGTGCTAGTGCTTCTGAAAGACTATGTCTCGGTCATCCGTTTCTCAAACACCTTGTAGTGCGAGAAACCAAACAGAGGCGATCGAGTCTTGTGGGGAAAAGTGCATAAACCTCTCTAGAGTGTATAAACTAATCATGGTTAGCCGTGTCCCCGGTTATGGACATTTTGAGTATCTAGTACCTGGATATCATGTGAATCTCATCATGTTACTTCTAATTAATATTGTTGGGTTTGTTAATGAGTACTTTTAATTGGGACTGAGAATGCTGTCAACCATTCTCAATGTTTCACAACCACCATGATAGTTAAATAAATTTATTCCTTTGCGTAGGGAAAAATTGGCTTTATGCAAAAATCAGAATCAGAGAGCTTTCCACCAGCCATATATGCATGTAGTATAGGCTTATCATTCCATTATTCTCTATGTGTTACATTGCCAGCATATTCCATGTGTCACCCGTTTCGGGCTGCAACGTTTCATGTTGTAGACTTTTCGAATTTACGAGTAAGGTGCTTAGGTCGTGGTTCTATACTCAGTGATGCCGTTGGAGTTGATGGACTCACTTATTCTTCCAAGCATTCCGCTGTTATCGTTAATAGATGGCCTTAAGCCATATTTATTTTATTAAGTTCTCTCTTGAGACATTCGATTATAATAAGTGTGTGATTGCTACTCTGTTATAAATCCTTCGAGTCTTGTGTGGTGTTAGCATTCTTGATCCGGGGATGACATCGAGCACGAGATCGATCGCTTGAGGTCCGGTCGCTCTGAGGTTTTGCATATCACTAACACAATTGACATTAATGGAACTTATAATAACAACATTGCAATCATGCTTTTTATTCAAGGAGCTATCATGAATCACTTTATAAATTCCTTCGTTTAACACTTCATCACAATTTTCAGATTCATAAATCTCAACCAGAACATCATAAAGATTATCTAGTGAACTCAATTCACTATCAATTGGTTCATCATAATTGGATCTTTTGAAAAGATTAACAAGTGGATAAGGATCCATATCAATAGATTTTTAGCAAGCAAATAAAAGGCACATGGTGACACAAGCAAACAAGATTGCACACAAAACAGATCTGACAAGAAAACGACGAACGAAAAAGAGGGCGAAGAAAACTGCAATTTTTTGTGAAGTGGGGGAGATGAAAACGAGAGGCAAATGGCAAATAAATAAAATTGCAAGGAGATGAGATTTTTTATTAGGAACCTGGTAGATGTTGATGATGTCTCCCCGACAATGGCGCCAGAAATTCCTTTTGATGCGGCTTGTACTAATACTGTATTTCCTCAAAGAGGAAGGGATGATGCAGCACAACTACGATAGGTATTTCCCTCAGCGATGAGACCAAGTAGGAGAACCACGCAACGCCACGTAAACAGCTCCTGCACACAAAGAACAAATACTTGCAACCCGACGTAAGAGAGGGGTTTTCAATCCCTCACGGGTAAAAAGATAGGTAAAATTGAAGTGGATTGGATAAATAGATCTCGCGGGAATGCGAGATAAAATAAATAAATAAAAATTGCAGCAAGGTATTTTTGTGTTTTTGGATTAAAAGATCTGAAAATAAAAGAAAATAAAAATAGATCTTGAAGGCAAATATAATAAAGAAGAGACCTGGGGGCCGTAGATTTCACTAGTGGCTTCTCTCGAGAAAAATAGCATACAGTGGGTAAACAAATTACTGTTGGGCAATTGATAGAACTTCAAATAATCATGACGATATCTAGGCAATGGTCATTATATAGGCATCACATCCAAGATTAGTAGACCGACTCCTGCCTGCATCTACTACTATTACTCCACACATCAACCGCTATCCAGCATGCATCTAGTGTATTAAGTTCATGGAAAATGGAGTAATGCAATACGAATGATGACATGATGTAGACAAGATCTATTTATGTAGAAATAGACCCCATCTTGTTACCCTTAATAGCAATGATACATACGTGTCGGTTCCCCTTCTGTCACTGGGATCAAGCACCGTAAGATCGAACCCATCACAAAGCACCTCTTCCCATGGCAAGAAAAATCAATCTAGTTGGCCTAACTAAAACAAAGATTCAAAGAAGAAATACGAGGCTATAAGTAATCATGCATATAAGAGATCAAAAGACTCAAATAACTTTCATGGATAAAAACATAGATCCGATCAGAAACTCAAAGTTCATCGGATCCCAACAAACACACCGCAAAAAAGAGTTACATCAAGTAGATCTCCAAGAGACCATTGTATTGAGAATCAAAAGAGAGAGAGGAAGCCATCTAGCTACTAACTACGGACCCGTAGGTCTACAATGAACTACTCACGCATCATCAGAGAGGCACCAATGAGGATGATGAACCTCTCCGTGATGATGTCTAGATTGGATCTGGTGTTTCTGGAACTTGCCGCTGCGGGAATTGATCTTCGTCGACTCTCCTAGGATTTTTGGGATATTGGGGTATTTATAGAGCAAAGAGGCGGTGCAGGAGTCCACCGAGGTGGGCACAACCCACTTGGGCGCGCCCTAGTGGGTTGTGCTCCCCTCAGAGCACCCCTCATGTACTTTCTTGGCCCATCGTGTGTCTTCTGGTCCAGAAAAAATCACCAAAAAGTTTTGCTGCATTTGGACTCCGTTTGGTATTGATTTCCTGCGAAGTAAAAAACAAGCAAAAAACTGCAACTGGCACTAGGCACTATGTCAATAGATTAGTCCCAAAAAATGATATAAAGTTGCTATAAAATGATTGTAAAACATCCAAGAATGATAATATAACTGCATGGAACAATAAAAAATTATAGATACGTTGGAGACGTGTCAACATCTATCGGGGACTTACGCGTTTCTCCTACTGGATTGATACCGTGGTTCTTAATTGAGGGAAATACTTATCTCTATTGTGCTGCATCACCCTTTCCTCTTCAAGGGAAAAACCAATGCAAGCTCAAGAAGTAGCAAGCGGCTACCGATTTAGATCACTGCTCCTCTGCCACTAGTGCTCGAGTGGCCGAAACTATTATTGCACTGCTTTTCTGCTACTAGTGCGTTCAATTTCGACAGTTAAGTTCATAGATGAGCGGCTGATGTATTTTACATCTAGCACTTTTTGGTGATGTATTTTATTTACATCATTTATTGAAGATGCTATTAGAATACCACTTCAGGTCAATGTTGTCTCTCGTCGTGCTTCAGCCTCACCGTCGTACACCTAACCGGAGCTGCTCCAACGACGAAACCCTCCATCACAGTGGAGCAGTACCCCCGACTCCATCTTCAGATGCCTAAGATCTTCTTCCCCTCCTCCGACAGCCACATCAGCCCCAGCATCCTCATCATCCTCAGCTACCAAGCCAATGATGCTGAGATCGACATGGATTCGCCATAGAGGTTGTACACTTGTTGCATTGCTTTTTTACTTTACATGTTATATATATTGTCCACTAAGCACGTGTATTAATGAGGAATACGATTAGTTTCTCCTATATGGCAAGCAGTGGGTACTAGGCAAGTCAGATATCCGTGATGGACTCTCGAAAGCCATCATTACTTATTTCTGCGCGTTGGAGTTGTGCATGTGTAGATGGGCCTGGGAGTTGAGCTAGTAGGGCGGTGGCCTAGGTCCAAAGTATTATTTGTTCCTTTAGTGTCTCTTTCAAAGAAAAACCGTAGGAATTTTAATATCCGCTTGGCCCTCCTTTTTAAATTCTTATTCATGAAGAACAAGACTAAGTGATAGTAGCATAATAGCATTATAACTATACATTTTATTGCGGTTTGACTTAATTTTACCATGCTTCTTTGCATTCCTATGAACCAAACACCCAGATTGACGAAAGTCTATATTTACAAATGCTTTGTTTTGCACGTGCTTCCTATCCTATTCCTGTGTATTTCCTATCCCTGCGTTCTTAGTATCCTCCAATGCAAACGAGCCCTTACAGAATTACTTCTGTTACAGATAGGTGTCGAAGAAAACCTTGTGTGGTTTGTTCCGCTCATGTCGCGTCGTAGTTCACCCCAGCTCAGCTGCTCCAATGATGGAAAGGTACAACACAGCAGGGATCTGCCCTCCAGACTGTCTTTCGCCGCCTCAGATCTTCTTCCACGCCGTCGGCAGCCACCACAACTGTATTACCATCATCAACTGAGCGGATGACCTTGATGACTACACGGGTCCGCAAGAGAGGTCACACTCTTTCGTGACTGCTTACGTTATGCATCGCTTAATATAACATGCTACTTTATCGTCCTCTTCACCTGTTAGTCTCCGAGTCAGCTCCAAACTAATGCTCAAACTTAAGTTTTTAAATGGTTGTGGGGTACAAATCGGCGCTGCAACGAATATTATCTGTTTACTACCTAGTTAATCTCGGGTGTTTGCTATGAGTTTCATGTTGGGTGGGAAACAAACAGTAAAGGAGCCATTATCTGTATTTTTTAACGGCAGCTATTACCTGCCCGCTATCACTGGTTTTGGGTCTATCCACAGGTTGCTACCATCACTCTAGATTCCTGCATGCACTCCTTACACAATCTCACTATGTTTTATTCCTATGCATGTCAGTTATTGCACACATTGGTATTGAACATCTAGAGCAAAAGAGACGAGCCTTGCGAAATAAAATTTCATGCATACGTCGCTCCATGGTGGGCGCAAAGGCAGCCCCCCTCCCCCCATTCCAGATTGTAATCAAGAGGAAGATAACTGTTCAGAAGGGGATTCAGAGGGAGCAGACCACTCCTATTTACCCCCTGGGGTCTTTGCTCTAACTTGCCATGCTGATGTTGGTCATATCATGCATTTGGTGCCTTGCATTGCTTACTTTATACATTAAAAATGGCATCTGCTTAGTCTAGACATGCTTTGTGTGAATGCCATCTGTTTACTTTCTATATCATATATGTGAATTCTGCAATACCATCTTGTTTAGCCCGACATCATCTATGTGAATTTTTCAATGCCATCCTGCTTAGCCAGTCATCTTATACGTGAATTATATCATGACATACTTTTTTTCATTACGTAGTACATTTTTCAACAATGTAAGTACATTCAACTACTCTTCCTGTGCATCAACCATTTGACACGGTGATGGAAAAATCTAGAGTGAAAACAAGGTCTTCAAAGCAGACAATGCTATCTCACGAAGCGCTTATCTTGCTGGTTACGGATAGCTCCTCAGAGAAGGATTCAGAGACAGATGACCAGTCCTATCCCCCCCCCCTCCGAGGTGTATTCTCTTAACTTGGCATGGTTATATTTCTCATATCGTGCATATGGTATCTTGCCTTGCTGTGTCATTTGCTTAGTTTAGACATTCTTTGTGTGAATGCCACCTGTTTAGTGTCTAATTGCCATATATATGTGAATTATGCAATGCCATCTTGTTGCAAGGCATTATATATGTGAATTATGCAATGCTATCTTGTTGCAAGGCATTATGTATGTGAATTATGCAATGCCATGTTGTTTAGCCAAGCATCATATATGTGAATTATATCATGCCATCCTTTTTTTGTATCACGTATTCCATTTGTCGACAATGTTCTTATATTCAACTACTCTTGCTGTGCATGAGCCACTTGAATTGGTGATGGAAAAATCTGGAGTGAAAACAAGGTCTTCAGAGCAGACAATGCTACCTGCTGAAGCAGATATCTTGCGGGTTATAGCTAGCTCCTCAGAGGAGGATTCGGAGATAGATGACCAGTCCTATTTCCCCCCCCCCCCCCCGAGGTGTATTCTCAAACTTGGCAGGGTTATATTACTCATATCATGCATATGTTGTCTTGCATTGCTTAGTTTTTACATCATATACAAAATAGTGAATGCCATCTACTTAGTTTAGACATCATATATGTGATTGCCATCTGCTTACTTGCTTAGTACATAAATCATATATTTGAATTATATCATGCCATTATGTTTACATAGACAACATGTATCTGAATTATGCCATGCCATGCCATCCCATTCAATAAAGACGTCATATTAGTTACATCATCTCATCCTTTTTACATGGTCATCATATTTTGAACTTTGTCATTCTACCCGTGAATTATATCATGCCATCTGGTTTCCATAGATGACATGTATGTGAATTATAGGATGCCAACCACTTTAATAGACACATCATATAGTTATATCATGTCATCCTGTTTACACAGTCATCATATTTTGAATTATGTCATTCTATCATGTTTAGTTAGCCATCATATATGTGAAATTATGGCATGCTCCTGTTTAGTTAGCCATCATATATTTGAAATTGTGTCATGCTATGTTGTCTGGTTAGACAACATAAATGTGAATTATTTCATGCCCTCTTTTATTCCCCACTATCCATTGCACATGTCTATCATACAATGTATGTACATTCAATTACTTTTCTTGTTTATCACCCATTTGAATTGGAGGGGGTGACATCAGTATTTAAGGGAGTAAAAACACGGTCTTCAGAAATTTCTGATAGTGCTAACTATAGATGCTGATAGAACCACGGTTGTACTTGCCCAAGAACCAGCCCGACCACACATAACCCACACTCTCGCAGATTGTACCCCTGCCCAATTGGACAGACAACCAGCTACACCTCTTCTAACCCAAACCCTAGCAGATAGTAACCCAGTTCCAATTGACACAACACCGTGTCCACCACAGAGCACCCAAACACGAGCAGTTAGTAAGGCAACTGCAGTGCCCAAAGTACGAGGACCACCACTCCGAACCCCTACTCAACGCTTAAAGCAGAAGAAGAATTGTTCTCAGGTCAGGTTCCGTAGCTATGGTTCATACTCCTTTTCTCTTGCATCACTATATTTACTCATACCAACTAATTTCAAATTTGAAGGATGCAATTGAAACTCCAATGGTGCAACAGGTATGTTTTAAACCGGTTTCTTTAACTGGTTTGTTGTTGTAACTTGCTCTATGTTGATTTCAGTTTCAATTGAATAAACAGTTATGTTCTCATGGCATGCACATTACAAGTGTTGTTAGTACTGTGTAGTTTTCGGCACTTATATTTTGTCTATACTGCTTTTTCTTAAATAGATATGATTTGAACTGTCTCTATCTTGATTTGGCAACATAAACTGGAATGATATAGACCATACAGTGACCATAGTACATAGATATATGTTTGTTTCATGATGTTATCCTATCGACCTTACTACTGAACTGATTTACCAAAATGAGTTTCATATACAACATGGTAAACCTGTGATTCGTCTGCTTGTTTCTCTTTTAGAATGCGGGCAAAATATTGGAGAAAAGTACCCCGTTATGTAGTGGTAAAGGAAGTAATGCAGATAAGGTTCATGATAGTGAGACATCCCTGTTGGTCTCCAAGAAATATGATAAAAACTATCTTGAAGACAGTGAGACAACTGGAAAGTCCTGTCTTGATGTAGTGTTCGAGTTACTGGCCACTACTGCTGGCACAAGCTCTTCGAACTTGCTGCCTGAATCAGTTTGGCTTATTTGAGTCTCAAATTCAAGTTGAAAGACATCGATCAGATGTGTTGCGACAGGAAGTCGAAGGACTGAGGAAGTCCCTGCAGAATTCAGATGCATACTTTCTGGTGCAACCACAAGCGCTCGAGGATTTAAGCTCCAAACAAGAGAAAGCTAATAAGCTTGCTAAGCTTCTTGCCAGCATGGTGGATACCCAGGATATTGTTTCTTGAGCTCTTGTGAAGTGGTTTCAGTTCTGGACTTGTTTTGCTGCGGCATTTTTTTGCACTGGTCGCCAACTTTGACAACCAGTGTATGTAACATGATGCTTTGTTCCCCGTATTTGCACAGGTGGAGAACTTTGATGCCCAGTGGATGTAATATGTGTAATAGCCGTAATAGCCTAGAGTAAGTTGCTAGCTTATCTATTTCCTTGTTGTCTTGTTTATTTGTTTGCTTGTAGTCAGTGCAGTTCTTTTTCTATGGTTTGCTAGTGGTCGCAGTAACCTATTTTTTAAAACTAGGCCACAATAACCATGGGCAGTATACGTATCGTTGCCACCATGGTCATGCTATCTGCTGTAGTGACCATGGGCCTTCTACGGTCTGTATGATCGATTGGACAAACATGGGCTAATAACGGACCGCATTATGGGCCGAAACAGGCTAGAGTGAGAATCATCCGTGCATGGGCCGACCATAACGGGCCGTTAATAGGCTGATGTGTATAATGGGCTTAATTCAATCGACAAGCATAACAGGTCATTAATGGGCCATATTTGATGACGCTATGAAAACAACCCAATGGATTAACAGGCCACAAACGGGCCAACTTTAACCATGGCCTGAATTTGGGCCACAACCTGAACAGGCCAGTAAGGACTATAAGTAATCGATTGCTGCAAATCAACCCAAGAATAAATGGGCCCTCAGAAGGCCGAAAGATAACACGGGCTAGAAATGGCCCAACGGAATAATGGGCCTTTAATGGGCATAAAACGATTTACTGTTCATTATGGGCCACTTTCACCACGGGACGGTAGTGGGCCAAGAGTTACAAAGGGCCTCATATGGGCCAAAAGACGTCATGGGCCATACATGGGCCAGAAGTTACAACGGGCTAAAATCATATTGGATGGCCCAAAAGACGCTACTGGGCCTAATTCGGATAGGCCATAATGGGTCGTGCGTTAGCGGGCTGTAAATGGGCTATATGCGAACAGGCCGTTAACAGGCTCCCAGTGGGCTGGCCCGTTACCTTTGACCAGGTCAAACGAGCCGACCTTTGACCTGAATGGGCCGCTATTGGACCAAGCCACGTGTCGACGTATCATAGGCGCGTCCCGTCCATTCGCTGGACGACCTCTGTCCCAATGCTGAGCCGATGCGTGAATCCGCTGGCGAATGAGAATTTTACACGTGGAAAATCCCCATTGGTTGTTGCTGTTAATGGGTTATCGGATCCAAAACCGGACCCGATAGCTTAACGGCGACCCGTTACGGTGGATGCCGCGTGTCGGTTACCCTTGACGAAAGCACTTCCATGACGCATCATTTATCGTCATGGAAGTGAATACTTCCATGATGATAATTTTGGTATTGTCATGGAACACTTCTACGACAACACAAGTATGACTATCTTGATTCTGTCATAAAATCGTCATGGATGTACATGCATGACAAAAAACATGACCTACTATGACAAACATGTATCATCACGGAAGTGTTTGTTTTGTAGGGATTGTTTGGAGGGCACCTGTGAATTCAGCTAGCCATGGGTTGTGTTTGTATGCTTGAGGGGGAGTAAACTTTACCATTCCGCTTGGGAACTGCCGATAATGTGTTTAGCATGGAAGATATTGAAAATCCTCGTTCGTGATGTTGACAGGAAAATCATACCTCTCAAAATGTATTCATCTCTGTTTTAAGCTTCGAGCTCTTGCACCTCTGCAAATCTATGCTTCCCTCTGTAACGGGCCTATCTATTTGCTTTTATTGTTGAGTCATCACCTACTCTTTCAAGCACCAATTTGGAGAGCATTATTGTCATTCTTATGCATCGAGTATAGTTAATGTCGGGTGTGACATGATTGGATCTCTTCTACCATGAATTACAATATTTAGTCGCTACTTGAACTTCAGAAGTGCTCTGCATTTATGTTTTCCGGTCTCAGAAAGGACTAGCAAGATACCATTTTATCATATTATATCATGATTGTTTTGACAAATTGTTGGCATCCGAGATATCTTATTATTGCTCGCTAGTTGGTTATGTTATTTTCATGAGTAAATGTGAGACCTAAGTGTTATCATTCATATGGTTAGTTCATAATCTTTGTTGAAAACTTGAGCACAAAAGCATATATACAACAACGAGAAGAAAAGAGTTTGTAAAAGTTTTTTCTTTATCACTTTCAGTTTGTCAGCTGAATTGGTTGAGGACAAGCAATGAGTTGATCTTGGGGGAGTTGATACGTCCTAAACGTATCTACTTTTCCAAACACTTTTGCTCTTGTTTTGGACTCTAACTTCATGATTTGAATGGAACTAACCCGGACTAACATTGTTTTTAGCAGAATTGCCATGGTGTTATTTTTGTGCAGAAACAAAATTTCTCGGATGGAACTGAAAATTTACAGAGAATATTTTCAGAATATACAAAAAATATTGGCGAAGAGAACTGCTGGAGGGGGGCACCCAGGAGCCACAAGCTCAAAGGGCGTGCCCTCTGAGCTTGTGGGCCCCTTGAGCCTCCGTGTGCCCTAAGTCCAACTCCATAAGTACCGTCTCGCGGAAAAAAAATCAGAGAGAAAGTTCATTCGAGGCTGATCTGGAGTCCATTCGAGGCTCCGAAGAGGGGGATTCGACGACATCATCATCATCAATCATCCTCCATCAACAATTCCATGATCCTCGCCACCTCGAGTGAGTAATTCCTTCGTAGGCTTGCTAGATGGTGATGGGTTGGATGAGATTTGTCATGTAATCGAGTCAATTTGTTAGGGCTTGATCCCTAGTATCCACTATGTTCTTAGATTTATGTTGCTATGACTTTGCTATGTTTAATACTTGTCACTAGGGCCCGAGTGCCATGATTTTCAGATCTGGACCCTTTATGTTTTCATGAATATATTTGCGTTCTTGATCCTATCTTGCAAGTTGTATGCACCTATTACGTGTTATGATCCGCATACCCGAAGGTGACAATAATTGGGATTCTTTCCGGTGATTAACATAGTATGAGGAGTTCATGTGTTCACGATGTTTTAACGCTTTGTTCGATTCTTTATTAAAAGGAGGCCTTAATATACCTTAGATTTCCTTATGGACCCCGCTGCCATGGGAGGGTAGGACAAAAAATGGCATACAAGTTCTTATTATAAGCATGTATGACTATATACGGAATACATAACTGCATTACATTGATGAATTGGAGCTATTGCGTATCGCTCTATGTTGTGACTATTATATGATGAATGTCATACAACACAAATATCCATCACTTCTCCAAAGCCTACGCTTTTCTCATATTAATCTTTGCTAAGTTACTATTGTTGCTGTTTTACAATCATCGCAAACTGCTACTATTACTATTCCTGTTACTATTGTGCTACTAAACACTTTGTTGCGGAAACCTTATATCCCAGGTGTGGTTGAATTAACAACTCAACTGCTAAGACTCATAAATATTCTTTGGCTCCCCTTGTGCCGCTAACAGGACGAAAGTCAGACCAGGCCAAAAATGGCCCAATTCCATCATGGTCTGTAGATGGGTTGAAAGTTTCATCGTGCAACAAATGGGCCCAAATGTAGCAGGACCTTTAACAGGCCGGAAACACACCCATCTGTAATTGGGCCCAAATAGATAGCGGACTGTTAACGGGCCAGAAGTGACCATGGGCCGCAATGATGAGAAATCCACAACGGGCCGATGACGGGCCGATTTGACACTATTCCTATGAGCTTACCTGCAAATGGGTCATGTGCGAGCGGGCTGTTAATGGGCCAACCCGCTAACTTTGACAGGGCAGCCCTTTTTAACCTAAATGCACTAGTACGCGTTGGTGCTATACAAAAGGGTTTTTAATCCCTTTCCGCGACGGCAATTGGAACCGTCGCCTAGTGAGTGATGGCGATAGGGGGGTCCTTCCCACACGACCCAGAAACCGTCGGGGATAGGGAGCCTTGATGCATACAGTTGTCCCTATATAACCATTTCCGATATCTCAAATATCCCAAACACTTCATCCTTGCTACTCGTTTGTGCTCGCGTTGCCATCGCAGTCGGAGTTTTGTGGTTTTACCTAAATCGAGGCAGATTCGAGCACGGAGTTTTCGAGCAGATTCGGGCATGGGAGTTTTACGATGCCCGCACATCACAAACAGTTCATGATTATAAACCGTGTACGATAGGTAGACAATCACACATATTTAGTTTTCCCGCACCGTATGCGATAGTGTCTGACATCACACACACTTTGCAAACGGCAACTGTGTGCATTGTTACACACATTTCCTCTCTGTGAACCGTGTCGGATTATGATGTATATCGCACACGCTGTGCTTTATTAACCGTGTGCGCCGTAATGACCTGCACACCCTAATTTTTCCCTAATTTAATTGCTGCTATTTAAAATTGTACCTAATTTAAACTTGAAAGTAGGCTTTAGCTTTATTCATATCCATCAGGTTCAAACAACCAATGCATTATTTGATTCACAGGTACATATGTTTAAGAATTACATAAGCACCAAATAAAGAATGATGAACCAGGGTTCTATACTTGTAGAATTACATATGGTAAAGAAAGAGGCGACAGACATTCCGGTTGTTGAACAAGGTGAAGTGAAATGGCCCTATTGTGCTCTCCTGGATGCAGATGGCATGCAGGACTCTAGTCCAACCCCTTGTGATGGCCGGCCGCCAATCATGTAGTTTGAGAGGTAATCTTGAGTAAACTGCTTCAGGATCCACTGCAAAGGAAAAAAGATTCAGACATTTTCATCTAACACAACTCATTACGGGTAGTAAAAAAAGGCTATATGGTTCTTACTTACCATCCTGCAGTTCACTGTTGTCTTGCATAAAGTGTAAAAAAATAGTCCGATTGATGTCTTTGGACCCATTTTAATAACAATCTTTATTAGTTTCCTCACTTGATGCTGGTTCATGAATATCTCATTGCCGCAGAAAGGGTCGAAGTGTGGAACTTCGGCAATGATATATGTACCTAAAAGCACCAAGTTAATAAAAATGATGTAGTACAACACTCCCTCCATCCCATTATATAAGATTTTATTACATGTATATCTAGACATTATCAGAACATTAAGGTAATACTCTTCCTTGTTGCTATGTAGCTTGGGATTGCATATTTAGTCATTCAGTACAACGTATGTTGCTATGTAGCCTCAGATATATTAAATATGGCCCTAGTTAACCTACTGATAAATGGGTTACAGATATATTCAGTGAAATGTCCAATTCGATGATTAATCCTTTATCAGCCCCAAGCTATATGGTACCAGCTACCGATATCCTGAACAGTGAGTACATATAAGTAATGCGATGAAAATAACCTCGATGGAAAACAACACTGTTCTCAATATTGTCCTGCATGAGTACATATAAAGGCATGTTAAGCACAACAGGCTAAACATCAACCAAATATATCCATGGTAGACAACATAATCTACAAATGATAGCTTCAGTGTGCAGGCTTAAGCATGCTAGTTAAGCAAAACAAGAAGTGGAAAGGTGTGATAACTGCATCATGCATAACATCTAAAAACAAGCAAATAGTCATTCAAACTGGTATTGTGCGGGTCTAAATTACACTAGTTATTGTTAAAAAACGAAAAGGCATGTTAACTGCAATATCCTTAACAACAACCAAATATCGTAATTCATAGTGGTATTGTTAAAACTGTTATTGATGAAATTGAACTGCACGGCAAATAGTTGCACATATAGAGTATCACATTGTGAAGAACTGAAATAAACAAGTCATAAGGCCATCTCTAGCCGATCCTTTAAAAGTTAAAGGACTAAAACCCTTAGTGGATATATATATACACTCCAACAATGTTTGGCCTTTTCTAGTCGATCCCCTAAACTTAACGCTGTAAGCTTCAATTTGATCAAGTTCAAAGCAGGTTCAACCAAAAGTAGCATTCATTCAAACATAAACATAGATAGTTTTCCATAACCGAACATAAAACATAAATTTAAACTAAGCTAAACTACTTTCGATCAAAGTAGAGGTCGAGCAATCCTTCCTCATCATGTACGATGTGCCGCGAGTCGGGCCCGGGCCGGTGCCGTTGTCGGGGTCATTGGGGAAGGCACTCCTCCACTCGTCGACGTCGATCTCCTCATCCTCAGGGCCCACCTCGACGCCCTCCATGCCACCGTCGCCGCCGTTGACCTCGTCATCGGAGGAGAGCGCGATAACCTCTCTGCCCTCCATGCCGCCGTCCTCGCCGCCTTCAACCTCGTCATCGGAGGAGAGCACAATAACCTCGCTGCCCTTCGCACTGGCAAAGATCGCCCGCTCCGCCTCCACGAGCTCTGGATGCTGCCGGCAGAGCTCTTGCATGTAGGCCTCGTCGGTGGCCTCGGCCTCGAGGTGCTCCCATGCCTCGCGGTCCTCCCGCGCCATAGCCGAGCTCACCACCCCTGGCTCTGGTGGAACGAGGTCGACCGGACGTGTGCCGAAGGGGAAATTGAGCCTAGGCGCCGCGTCGTGGTAGCGGACCTGCCAGCGGTCGAACTCCATGGCCTCGAGCTCGGCCATGTGGAAGTTACCGAGCCACAGGCGGGTGTGGATCTCCTGATCTGTAATCTAGGCGACCCACGCCCCCCACTGCCGCTGCCGGACCCCGAAGTAGGACCTCGTCGGCTACCGGGTCCGAGGGAGGACGGGAAAGTCTTCGAATCGGCGTAGGGGCGCGGCGTCGGGCGGATCGAGCCCGCGGAGGACTACGGGGACACCTCAGCGGCCACCTTGCCAGCGTCGGGCGAAAAGGATGCGATAAACCTCTTTTTGGCCATTGGCTCCTCGAGCTCCCCGGCACACAGGCAGAGGTTGAGGATGGAGGCGCCGGCGATGGAGGCGACCTACCAATGGTTTCGAGGGTTGTGTGTGTCTGTGTGAGCGGAGGTTTTGGGGAGTGTGTGGTGTGTGTGGGGGGGCAGGGGGCAAGGTGGTGTTTGAGGAAATACTGCGACAACTGAAAATTTTACTAGGCGGGAGTAACAAGGCGGGGCTATTGAAAATTTGGATCAAGGGCGAGCAGATATTTTTGAGATTACGAGGGATGCAGAGGCGGGAGTAAAATGCCGGGGCTACTGAAAATTTGAATCAAGGGACTGAAGCAGAGCGGGAGTAACAGACATCGGAAACGGTGCGCACATACTAATCGTGTGCTATCAAACATTAAAACCTTTCATGCGGTAGATATTTTCGAGATTACGAGGCGGTAATATTTTCGAGATTGCGAGGGATGCAGAGGCGGGAGTATTTTGGGAGCGAGCTAGTGTGCTTGACACACCGGTCGTGGACTGTAGCCAACGCACCTTCTCGCGTAAGCCATAGGCATACTATACACCGCCGGTGCTCTAGGATATTTTGTACTACATCTCACGCGGTTGGTGATAATAAGCTGTGTGGGATCTACTTGATTTTTCATCTTGATTTGAATTACATAATGGGGTCACAGTGGCAATGGACGGTGTTTGAATTGCTAGACCTTTTATCTGCAGTGAACATGCAACTATATGTGTGTCGTAAAGAATTGGAATTATTCAGGGTTCGTTTGGACATTTTATACATTAAACTGGTTTTCTAGCCATTTCAGGTGCACAATTCAAAATTAAACTACATGTGCATGCTCCGGTGCATATAAATTGGTTGAAAAATCAAATATGTGTCCTTGGGTGCATGCTTAGGTCCCATGCAAGAAATGAGAATGAATTTCAAACACCAGGGCACTGTTGATTGCCGGCAAAACGTTGAGATACTTGGTTTTTAAATTCTAGTAAATCCAAAACTCGTCTGAAATTCATGAAACTTGGCATGTTATCATGGAGCGGCATCAACATGTCGTGGTTAAAAATTTGTCCCATTTGGGGCCAGGTTTGGGTATAAGCTTCTCACAAACCAGAGCTTCTCACAACAAGCGTGATGGTTTCGGTACCGAACGTGCCACCTTTGGGGACGAAATGATATCCGTTGCCTCTTATTGCTTTCAAAAAATTTCTAGTGCCAACATAGAACAACAGGAGTGTTGTGTTAAGTTTTGGAATTTTTCGGGGTTCGTTTGGCCTTTTTTATACATTAATTGGTTTTCTGGACATTTTATGTGCATAATTCAAATTTGAACTACAAGCACATGCTCCAGTGCACCAAAGTTGGTTGAAAAATCACATGTGTGTCCTTGGGTGAATTTCTAGGTCCCATTCAAGAGATGGGAATGAATTTCAAACACCAGGGCACTGTTGATTGCCGGCAAAACATTGAGATACCTGGTTTTTAAATTCTAGTAAATCCAAAACTCGTCTGAAATTCATGAAACTTGGCATGCTATCAAGGAGCGGCATCAACATGCCGCGGTAAATTTTTGGTCCCAATTGGGGCAGGTTTGGGTATAAGCTTCTCACAAACCAGAGCTTCTCGCAACAAGCGTGATGGTTTCAGTAGGGAACGTGCCACCTTTGGGGACGGAACGATATCCGTTGCCTCTTATTGCTTTCAGAAAATTTCTAATGTCAACATAGAACAACAAGAGTGTTGTGTTCAATTTTGGAATTTTTGTGGTTCATTTGGCCTTTTTTATACATTAATTGAGTTTCTGGGCATCTAAGGTGCATAATTCAAATTTGAACTACAAGCACATGCTCCAGTGCACCAAAGTTGGTTGAAAAATCACATGTGTGTCCTTGGGTAAATTTCTAGGTCCCATGCAAGATATGGGAATGAAATTCAAACATCTGGGCGTCGTGGCTCGGCCGGAAAGATTGAGAAACTTGGTTTTTTAATTCCTGTAAATCCAAAACATGCCTGAAAAGTGAAAATCATGAAACTTAACATGGTGTCATGACATGGCACCAACATGTTGTGGTAATTTTTCTGTCCGATTTGCTAAGGTGCACACATTAACAATCAACAAAGTCATTTTGGAACAAGTGTTGTCACGTTACAAATTGGAAACACAAGTATTATTGAAACCATGGGTGTTCTACTTACCAATTACGTGCCGCCACGCGTCCCCTTTTTTTATTGGCTAGGAGGTGTCGTGCGGGGTAGCTATTTGAGTATGGGAGGCATGCGATCAGACCCCTGCGCGTGCTCATCGAGAGGAGCGCCCTTTGACCGCTACCCGTCGCGCACCTCCCTCCCAACGTCTCCATTAATGGCGCCCGAGCCCCTGTTCTACGGCGTGGCTATATGTCTCACTGGACTGAGATTTAAGAGAGAAAAGTGAAAATCTGAAAAGAAAAGTTTTGCATGGATCTTGATGTAAGATCCGACGGACCTATATAGCATCGACTGCGACTTTTAGCAAGCATGATGAATATAAGGACGATGACAGTGGATAATAATTGCCTTACATATTTAGGAACATAATTAAAAAAAGCCACATGCGGCAACGCCCGAAATACACAAGGGCAACAGAAGAAGGAAGACAATGATCTGGCTGGCTGATCTCTACTTTCTTGATGCGCTGCTGCAGTCCGCGGGAACTAGTCTCCGTGGCGAGCGGCGATGAGCTCTTTCTTGTCCTCAAGATGCTGCTTGAGAGCATCCACGGATTCCTCCACTAGCCTTCTGCGCTTGATGCGCAGCATGGCATTCTCGTCCATAAGTTTCTCGACGATGACGCCGGTCCTCTTCAACAAGGCAGTGGTCTCCTCCTGCTGCTCCGCACTTTCGACGATCTTGGTCGCGCTCGGCCCGAAGCTTCGCATTGCTCTCCTTTAGTTGTCGGATGACGCCGGTAGCCTGTTCAAAAGAGGCTTTCATGTCGTCCTGCAACCTCGCCCAGCCGGAGATCTGATCCATCTGGCTATGGACGATCGCATGCACGCGCCTGTAAGAGTCCTCACCTGCCCGCGAGAATTTTCCCTGGCCGCCGCGGCGCGGGAGGACATCTCTGCCGCATTCGCGGCGCGGCGGGACATCTCTTCTGCTTCCGCGGCGCGGCCGGACCAGTCTGCTGCATTGACGGTGTGGCGGGACCTCCGTGCTGCTTCGGCGGTGTGGCAGGACCTCTGTGCTGCGACGGCCGTGCGGCGGGACATATCAGCTGCTAATACGCTCCTAAGTGGGAAACCATTTAGGTTTTGATCAGTGTGAACAGGTTTGCAATTTGGAATGTGATGGGACGCGGGCTCAAAATTTACTGACGGTTATAAGTGCGGCACTATTCTCGGAAGGTCTAACGTGGGCACGTACGCCTTCTCGGCCGTGTACGTGGCGTTTGCACCATAGGGTGCACCGCAATAGGCAACATCTGCATAAGTCCTGTTCCAACAACCGTGCGCACTCGTTATTACCATCGCGCATGCTTCTTTTAATTAGAATGTGTGTGCCCATCTAGCGCACACACGTTGATCTATCTAACTGTTTCAGTTTGTTGTGGCTAATCGCAAACAGTTCATCCGTGTGAAGTGTATGCCATCAATCGCACACACTTATTTTTGCTAATAATCGCAGACACTTTGATCTGGCTGACCCGTTTCTGTTCTGTTGCCTAACCGCAAACAGTTAATCCTTCTAAAGCGAATGCCCTCAATCGCACACACGTTTATCTAGCTGCCCATTTCTATTGTTCCTCCTCATCAAAAACTGTTCATCCGAGTGAACTGTATGTTGTATATCCCACACGCCTTCATCTGGCTGCCCGTTTCTTTTGTTCCTCCTCAACGCAAACAGTTCATTGAACTGAACCGTATGCCCTGCATCGCACATGCAACTAAAATCTGAAGCATGTTTGATGGCTCCGGCATCACAAACGTTTTGCACCTTTTTTACGGTTCTTTTACACCACCTTTTGCGATTATTGCATCGCACACAGTTTCGTCGAAGGGTCTCTGATTGTAGTGTCGCGTCAGCAGCATCCTGTAGTAGTGATGGGCCACTATTGAGCCATGCCACATGTCGACGTATCATAGGCGCGTCTTGTCCATTGGATGAATGAAATTTGTTGCAACTCCGAGATGACACCTGGATCCATTGGCGAATGAGAATTTTTCATGTGGAAAATTGCCATTGGTCTGGGCTGTTAATGGGTTATCGAATCCAAAACCGCAGCCGATAGCTTAACAGTGATCCGTCACGATGGATGCCAGGTGTCTGTTACCCTTGATGAAAACACTTCCATGACGCACCAATTATTGTCATGGAAGTGGACACTTCCGTGATGATAATTTAAGTATTGTCATGGAACACTTCTATGACAACACATGTATGACTATCTTGATTTTGTCACAAAATCGTCACCGATGTACATGCATGACAGAAAATGTGACCTACTGTGACAAAGACGTATCATCACGGAAGTATTTTTTAGGCGTAGTCCTTTCAATAAGAGTGTCGAACCCAACGAGGAGCAGAAGGAAATAATAAGTGGTTTTAGCAAGGTATTCTCTGCAAGTGTTGTAAAGTAGTAGTAACACATAGTTTGATAGCAATATAATTCGTAGCAAGTACTCCCTCTATAAAGAAACATAAGACAATTTAGATCACTACTTTAGTGATCTAAACACTCTTATATTTCTTTATGGAGGGAGTAACAAGTAACCAAAGTAACAAGGTGTAGCAAGGTGGCTCAATCCTTTTATTGCAAAAGACAAGCCAAAAGTACTTGTAGTGATCAAAGCGTTCTCGAGGACACTTGGGAATTTTGTCTAGTCACATTAATCATGATTCACTGATTCATGTTCACTACTTTGATAAATTGTTAAGTGGGTGGACTGGTGCTAGGGTGTTGTTATTACTTGAACAAACAACCCACTTATGATTACCCCCTCGCAAGCATCCGCAACTATGAAAGAAGAATTAAGATAAATCTAACCATAGCATGAAACATATGAATCCAAATCGGCTCCTTACGGAATAGTGCATAAAGTAGGGTTTAAGATTCTATCACTCTTGCAACCCATCATCTACTTAGTAATCCCACAATGCCTTCCCCTAGGCCCAAGCATGGTAATGTGTCATTTAGTCGATGTTCACGCGACACCACTAGAGGAAGAACAACATAACACATCGTCAAAATATTGAATGAAAACCAACTTCACATGATTACTTATAACAAGACTTCTCCCATGTCCTCAAGAAACAATGGAACTACTCACAAATCATATTCATGTTCATGATCAGGGGAGAATAATACTCCCTCCGTTCCTTGATATAAGGTGTATAGATTTTTGAGAAAAAGTCCGAAATATAAGGTGTATTGCATTGCACCACTCACTTGGATAATTTTTTTAGGGATTTCTTTACATTTCCTTATATCGGGCAAGCTCCTCTATTTCCTCATGTCAATTAGTTAGGTGTAATCTCACCCAAAACTTGTGAAATTTTCCCTCCACGTGCATTCTTTAATTTCCGTGCCAAAAACTATACACCCTATATCTAGGAACGGAGGGAGTATATGATTAACAATCTGAACATATGATCTTCCACCAAATAAACCACCTGGCATCAACTACAAGATGTAATCAACACTACTAGCAACCCACAGGTGCCAATATGAGGTTTTGGGACAAATATTGAATACAAGAGATGAACTAGGGTTTGGAGATGAGATGGTTGTGGTGAATATGTTGATGGAGATGAGTCCTCCCATGCTGAGAGGAGCGTTGGTGATGACGACGGCTTCGATGTCACCCTCCTGAATGGAAGTATCCTCGGCGGAATCGCTACACCGGAGAGCAATGTTTTTGCTGTGTGAAATAAAAAATCCTTGTAATTATGACAGTGGCCTGATTCAACGTGCATTTTAAATTCAAAATGTGTGTGGGTGTGAGAGTGGAAGGAGGATTGTGCTTGGGTGAGCCATTGACATAGGTGGTAAGATTGTACTAGGGAGGGCGAGATGGTGGATGGAAGATATATGTTTGACATGATTGATTATTGAACCACTGGAATATACGTGCCCCGTTGCAAAACTCGGGTAATATGCTAGTAATTCTTAAAACGCATAAATAAGGAAAATGTAGGATTGCAATGTCGTGTCATTTATTTTATGACATGATTGATTATTGAACCACTGGAATATATGTTCCCCGTTGCAAAACTCGGGTAATATGCTAGTAATTCTTAAAACGCATAAATAAGGAAAATGTAGGATTGCAATGTCGTGTCATTTATTTTACTAGAATTCGGTTTTCTAGATTGCATCAAAGGAAAAACAAAAGGATTATTCCCAAGAGGCTTAAGTTTTTTGACCATCATCAAGAGAGATCCCATCGGTTTGGTCGTGGTTATGTTACTCCGGATCATGCCCGGCCTGTTGGAGTTGTGAGGTCAACTTGTTTCATCGCTGCAGTATTGCCCCCACAATGCCCCTAGATGCCCGGCAAGGCGTCCGCCAATGAGGAAAATGGTAATTTTGACTCTACTAACATTCATTCACCCGAGTCCATTCAACAGGTGGTTTATGTGGTTGATGCAGATGGTATGTTGGCGCTTGCTCCTAGGAGCCACTTTGTTAATAAACTTTGTGATTTCCTTGGTATCTTGGATGCCGCTAACCCTCGACTAGGCAACACGATTGGTTGCCTCATGAAGGAGAAAGGAATTAGGGGTAAAAGTGAGAAGGGTGGCTCTAGCCCTCAATATGGTATTCCGACATCCAAAAGGAGAAATCAATTAGGAGAAAAAGCAAAAAAGGATGGAGCTAGCTCTCGACTAGGCATCAAAAATAGAAAATAATTATGAGCAACAGTAAGAAGGATGATGCTAAATGGAAGGTGTATGCGGTTACATAATGCATGGTTCCTCGTTTTTTGGTTGTCAACATGGATTTGGTGGTTTCTATTATTTTTGTCGATGTGTTTTCCTTAAGTTGCAGCCAACCAATTGAGGATCCTTTGTGGTGTAGTGACCCACGGGTCGAGGGTTTAAGAAGAGTGGGTTCCATACTTTTATTGATCGCTTGGTGGTCGTTGGGTTTTGTTGTCTAGGAGTAGTATGCATACCTTGTAAGGTTGCTGCTTGTTTGTATTTTATCATGAAGTTTGTAACGGTTGTCGTTAGATTTTCGCTAATTAAAACATTTTTGTTTAACTAATGGATGCGTCAAATATTTAGTCTTCATTTCAAAATCAAAATTAGCACAACTGCTGAAGGAACCCAAGGAAAATAAAATTAGCCAGGTCCTGCAACTTTGCGAGATATAGGAAACATAGAAAGAAATCCAGTCCTTAGTAGATGCTGACCTTGTTGGAGATACTTTGGCCAGCCTCCCCTACTGCCATCTTGCTTTGACACAACAAGGGAATAAGGGCCTCCAATTAGAGGGTGCAGATGAAGCCATACAGGGTCAATGACAAAGTCGATGGGTGGTCGGCGACCCACCCATGCCTTCCCAGAGGCACATCACATAGTTTTTGTAGATCCACAACCTAGGTGGCGGAGGTCTTCATGTGCAATAAATCATTGATGCCACCCCCCAAGAGTGACAGATCAAAGGAAATCAAAGACAGAGTCACCCCCAATTCTTTTACTGCCCCACGATGTCTCGGGAAGAGGGGATGGAGATTTGGCACACCGCCAAGCTTATTGAGGGAGGGATTTGTTGGGAAATGAAGTAGAAAACAAAAAAATTCACCCTATGATCACCCAGGGACAATATGAAGATGCATATAGGGTTCAGAACGACGATCGTTACCGACTCCGGAAGTGCAGCGAAACTAGACGAGTCTGTGTAGGTCATACTTGGACTCCCTCAAACATCGAAGAAGATCCCGCGAACCGCCCTCGAACAATCCTTCGAACACAAGACGGAAAGCACGACCTCTCTACTTGGTTGCAAGCGTACGGTCTTCACGATCCGGCGATGCTTCGCCGTCCATAACTAATAGTCGCCGGAGAATTAGAGGGAGGAGATTAGAACCACACAGGGCTTCTAATTATGAGGAATAGAGGTGGCTAGGGCTATCTCTTATTAGTCAACTAGGACCAACTAGAACTAGAACTAGATCAACTAGAGGACGCTCCAAAACTTGTGTTACATAGGGTGGAAATCCTCTAGTATATACTTAGGGTAGAGGAGGGGGCGCCACAAAAGGGGAAAGGACCCCCCCCCCCTCTCCTTGCGCCGGCCAAGGGGGAAGGAGGAGTCCTTCCCCCACTACGAATTGGCCTCCCCATAGGGGAAAGGGGGGCGCCTTCCCTATTGGTCCCTTGTGGCCCAATTCCTTCTCCACCTCTTTGCCTTATTAGGCCCATTGATATTAAATTATATATATATATATATATATATATATATATATATATATATATATATATATATATATATATATACCTTCTAAACATTTTAGAGCAGTATATATATAATTTAACATCCCCAAAAACATTTTCCACCTACATATAATTAATCAGTAATAGTATGTATTCAGCGAAACCCTTCTAGTGACCCGGAAACGCTTCCGGAACCTCTCGGAACCATTCCAGATATTAATGAAGCAATTCCACAAATATATTATCATCACTCCCGTACCACTAACACTGAACAGATTGCGATTACCTTAAGATTGTGACCTTGTAGGTTCGGTAAATCATAGACATGAACGAAACCCCTTCATTCAATGACCGATAGCGGAACCGTGGACATCCATATCGGTCCCTATGATTACACGAATGATATTTGAGTGAACCTTTGGTTATCATCCGGTGTTCCATTGCTTCACGATACTTTACAAAACCCGGTGTGCATTGGTATCCTCCTGAGTCAACACCATGCTCAGTATACCGTTGCTCCCGTTACCGGTTTTGTTCTTCTTTCTCGTTAGTGTGTTCCGGCATCCCCGTGACGTAGTCACCTGTGTCTGGCCAGACGATGATGGATGTCGTCACACCGAGAGGGCCCTAAGAATATCTCTCCATCGTCGGAGGAGCAAATCCCACTCTCGAGCGAGGGAGGAGATTAGAACCACACAGGGCTTCTAATTATGAGGAATAGAGGTGGCTAGGGCTATCTCTAATTAGTCAACTAGGACCAACTAGAACTAGAACTAGATCAACTAGAGGAGGCTCCAAAACTTGTGTTACATAGGGTGGAAATCCTCTAGTATAAACTTAGGGGAGAGGAGGGGTGGCCACATGTGACGCCTGGGTAATCAAGCTACAGTAACCCTCTGGTAATGATGCCATGTCACCTCGATTACTGTTGATAATCTCGCGTTAGTTTAGAACCGATCCAAATTCAAATTTGAATTAAAGTCAAAACAATTAAAGTTTTCAAAAGTCAAAACTAAATTGTTCCTCATGTGTCAAATAATCCATAATAAATGTTGGTGAAGAAATCATCTTTTAATAAAACACTTAAATGCACTAAATAAACTAAAACAATGATAAAACAATTATCTAAAATGCTTTAAAAGTAAGAAGCAAATGCAAAATACTTTATTTAAAGTGCCAAAATATTTGGGGCTGTGACTTAATTAATACCACCAAATTAGTTGTCGCTTTTAAATTTTATAAAACTAAAATAAAAGAAAACAGAAAAGAAATAGAATAAAAAAATCAGAACAAAAAAGGAAAAGAACCCCCCACATTGGGCCTCGGCCCATTGCCATTGTTAGCCAGGCCGGCCCGGCCAGCCCCCCCCCCACTCCCTATCGCACTCCCCGAACCTAATCCACCCACCGACACCCACTCCCCCACTCCCCCTCGTCAACCCCCACCTCCCGATCCGATCTGGATCGGGGAAGGGATCGACGCCGCCCCGGACCGCCATCGCCCGCCGCCGCGTCCACCTCATCCATAGTCGCCTGGAACGCTGCCTCGGCCACCTCGTCGTCTACCCCGCCGGCCTGCCTCCCCCTACGCACGTCGTCCCCGTCCCCCACCTCGAGCACCGCTGCCCTTGATCCTACGAATCGTGGTGAGGACCCCGGTCCTACCCTCTCCCTCGCCCCCGCGCTCACCATGGCCCCGCGCCCGCCGCCGCGCCAGGCTCGCCCAGTCGCGCCACGATCAGCGCCACCGCACCCGACCTCCTCTCCCTCCTATGACGCGTCCGGGCGCGCCCGCGATCGCCGATCATACCGCCCAGCTCGTCGTGCCTCTCTGCAGCCAAGCCCCTATGTTGTTTCACTCGACGCAGCCGCCTCTGCAGCCCGCCTCCGATCACCCCTCTCCCGCCCCTGGACTCGCTGCGGTGCAAGCTCCCCAGCACGCCCACCTGTGCCTCGGTGCTGCCGAGCCCGTAACTGCTCTGGCCGATTTCGTCGTCACCCCTACCCACACGCCCTGGTGGTGGTGCTGTCGCCGCCGCCGCTGGCCGCTTCTCCCGTCGGCCGCCCCTGTCCTGTGTGCCGTCGCCATCCCCCGTCCTCCTCCCGGTTGGCGCCCGGCGCCGGCGCCCCGCCGTGGCCGAGGCCGATGCCGATTCTCACTCAGGCGTCCCCTAAGCGCCCAGACGGGCTGTGCCCTGTGCCCGTTAGTGGGCAAACCCGCTGAGCCCCTAGGGCCTATGACAAACGGGGCCCAGCCCCAGAACGTTTTATTAAAAAATAATTAATAATAATAGTTAATAAATAAAATATTAATTAACTAATTAATTAATCAACTTAATTAATCATAATTAGATTAATCTAATCACTAATTAACATAATTAACTGTTAGTTAATTAATCAGTCAATGACATGCGGGGCCCTCACATCAGTTTGACCCGTCAACATACATTGATCGCTGGCGTCATGATGACGTCAGCACACACTATTCTGGATAATGTTGAATTAAAATAATTAAGTAAATTCTAAAAATGATTTAAAACTTTAGAAAATCATATAAAATAAACCGTAGCTCAGATGAAAATACTGTCTACATGAAAGTTGCTCAGAACGACGAGACGAATCGGAACACGCGGCCCGTTCGTCCGCCACACATCCCTAGCATAGCAAACACGCAACTTTCCCCCTCCGGTTCATCTATCCAAAAACGCGAAACACCGGGGATACTTTCTCGGATGTTTCCCCCCTTCGTCGTTATCACCTCCTACCGTGTTAGGGCACACCTAGCACCGCACATTGTCTTGTCATGCACCGTCATGCTTATGTTTGCATTATATTTATTGTTTCTTCCCCCCTCTTCTCTCCGGTAGACTACGAGACCGACGCTGCTGCTGCCCAGTTCGACTACGGAGATGACGACCCCTCCTTCTTGCCAGAGCAACCAGGCAAGCCCCCCCTTGATCACCAGATATCGCCTATTCTTCTCTATACTGCTTGCATTAGAGTAGCGTAGCATGTTACTGCTTTCCGTTAATCCTATCCTGATGCATAGCCTGTCCTTGCTACTATTGTTGTTACCTTTACCTGCAATCCTACATGCTTAGTATAGGATGCTAGTATTCCATCTGTGGCCCTACATTCTTGTCCGTCTGCCTTGCTATACTATGGGGCCGTGATCACTCGGGAGGTGATCACGGGTATATACCTATATACTTTATACATGATACATGTGGTGACTAAAGTCGGGTCGGCTCGAGGAGTACCCGCGAGTGATTCACGGATTGGGGGCTGAAAGGACCTTTGCCCCGAAGGCCCTCTGGGTGGATCTTTGTGGCGGAGCGACATGGCAGGTTGAGACCGCCTAGGTGAGAGGTGGGCATGGCCCTGGTCGGTGTCCGCGGTTACATCATTAACACGCTTAACGAGATCTTGGTATTTGATCTGAGTCCGGCCATTTGGTCTATACGCACTAACCAACTACGTGGGAACAGTTATGGGCACTCGGCGTCGTGGTATCGGTAGAAGCCTTCGTGGACGTCGGCGAATGGCGCTACCGGATTGACCGGAACGCTGCTAGGCTAGGTTTGCTTCGGCGCGTTATAACGTCTTGGTGTGCTAAGAGCGATGTGCCTGACTCACAGGCGCTTAGGTTTAGACCGGCGTCTTGACCTCTCTGTTGGCCTAGGTGGGGCTGCGGCGTGTTGATCTTCCGAGGCGGGCATGACCCGTAAAAGTGTGTCCGCCAAATGGGATCAAGCGTGTTGGGTTATGTGGTGCACCCTGCAGGAAGTTTGTCTATTCGAATAGCCTTGATCTTGATAAGGGACGACTTGGAGTTGTACCTTGACCTTATGACAACTAGAACCGGATACTTAATAAAACACACCCTTCCAAGTGCGGATACAACCCGGTGGTCGCTCTCTAACAGGGCAACGAGGAGGGATCGCCGGTAGGATTATGCTATCTGATGCTACTTGGTGAACTTACCATCTACTCTCTTCTACATGCTGCAAGATGGAGGTGGCACGAGCGTAGTCTTCAACAGGATTAGCTATCCCCTCTTATTACGGCATTCTGCAGCTTCACCACCAATATGGCCCTTTACATATACCCATGCATATGTAGTGTAGCTCCTTGCTTGCAGTACTTTGGATGAGTACTCACGGTTGCTTTTCTCTCCTTTTTCCCTTTCCTTCTACCGGTTGCTGCAACCAGATCTTTGAATCCGAGGCGACGCCACCGTCGACGACGACTCCTACTACACTGGAGGTGCCTACTACTACATGTAGCCCGGTGACGACGACCAGGAGTAGTTTAGGAGGGTCCCAGCCAGGAGGCATGCGCCTCTTCGATCTGCATCCCGTTTGTGCTAGCCTTCTTAAGGCAAACTTGTTTAACTTATGTCCGTACTCAGATATTGTTGCTTCCACGACTTCGTCTATGATCGAGCACTTGTATTCGAGCCCTCGAGGCCCCGGCTTGTATTATGATGCTTGTATGACTTATTTTATGTTTTAGAGTTGTGTTGTGATATCTTCCGTGAGTTCGGATCTTGATCGTATTACGTTTGCGTGCATGATTAGTGTATGATTGAATCGGGGCGTCACACCACAAAGGGAAAGGACTCCCTCTCCTTGCTTGACCAAGGGAAGGAGGAGTCCTTCCCCACTAGATTCGCCTCCCCATAGGGAAAGGGGTGCCTTCCTATTGGGCCCTTGTGGCCCAATTCCTTCTCCACCTCTTGGCCTTATTAGGCCCATTGATATATATATATATATATATATATATATATATATATATATATATATATATATATATATATATATATATATATATATATATATATATATATATATATATATATATATATTCCTTCTAAACATTTGAAGAGCATTATATATATAATTTAACATCCCCAAAAACATTTTCCACCTACATATAATTAATCAGTAATAGTCGGTATTCAGCAAAACCCTTCCAGTGACCACGAAACGCTTCCGGAACCTCTCGGAACCATTCTAGATATTAATGAAGCAATTCCACAAATATATTATCATCACTCCCACACCACTAATACTCAATAGATTGTGATTACCTTAAATTGTGACCCCGTAGGTTCGGTAAATCATAGACATGAATGAAACCCCTTCGTTCAATGACCGATAGCAGAACCGTGGACATCCATATCGGTCCCTATGATTACACGAATGATATTCGAGTGAACCTTTGGTTATCATGCGATGTTCCCTTTGCTTCACGATACTTTACAAAATAGGGTGTGCATTGGTATCCTCCTGAGTTAGCACCATGCTCAGTATACCGTTGCTCTTGTTACGGTTTTGTTCTTCTTTCTCGTTAGTGTGTTCCGGCATCCCCGGGACGTAGTCACCTGTGTCTGGCCAGACGATGATGGATGTCGCTACACCGAGAGGGCCCTAAGAATATCTCTCCATCGTCGAAGGAGCAAATCCCACTCTCGAGCTATCCGGTCACTTGTCAAACTTTTCTATGAGCCTAAAAGTTGTCGTTACGATCTCCTTGTTATAGATGACATTTGAGCAACCCCAAAGCCCACCATCCAGTAAGAAGTGACCGAGACACTCTCATAGTCTGTGGAACTAGAACACATGCTAACCCTCAATGTTATAATAGATGATTTCAAACGATATAATCATAAAGTATAACAGACAAGTTTGGGTTGATTCAATATGATCGTTCTTCTAATGTCATACCCTCAATGTTGTTTTAGGACTGTCGTTACACTTAACAATATCCTAAGATCCGGAAAACGTGATCACCAACAACACTTGATCTAGTCTTAGAGGCGAGACCGGGAATCTATTGTTTATTGTTTATCATTTCACACGTGCATATGAGTTTTCCACTGAATCGCATATTGTAGGATCATAGCAGTTATAGCATGAAACATAAACTCTTAATTATGAATAATGGAAATATAATAATACAATATTATTGCCTCTAAGGCATATTTCCAATAGAATCGTTGAATCTACCAACCAACTTCTAGCTTCCTCCATAAGGAAAGAGCACAACAACCATCAACCACTATATGCATCGTACAATGAAGAACTGCAGACAAGCACAAAGCGACATGCCCTTAAGGTGAGTACTATCCTATATCTACTATGTACATAGGCTCCCCAAGCCCCCATCCCCCTCCCATCCTGGTTGACAACAATGACGGCCGAAAAGGGGAGAGGAGTCAGGAGAACGTTGGTGACTCTCAACGAGAATGGGAACGAGGGAGAGATAAAGAGGATAACATAAATGAGATCTTACAGAACCATATGATTATGTGATTAACTAATGGTGTTAAGTGTTATGATATTTTAAAATTATTCAACACTATGCCTATGAATTTGGGATGTCTGCTATGATCATGTAAAATGTCGCATTTCATGTTTCTTTCAACGGTTAGCTTCGAAGTCTTTGGACTCGAGCAAAATAACGAAACTCCTTGTGTGTGTGTGGGGGGTGTATTCTAGACAAGCTCTGGTGTGTCAACAGTCGTCGAGGGAGAGCCCACCGCCGAGGTCATGCTTTGGTGCTCCAGATAATGCCCAACCTGCTGGAGTTGTGTGGTCAACTTGTTTCACCAATATCAATGGTGCGGTGGAAGGTGGTCTCACTTGAGGTCTCAACTATAATTATGGTGCCCATAGTGCTTCCCCTCTTGATGCCCCTGCAAGGCGTCCGACAATGAGGAAAGTGGTAGTTTTGACTCTACTGACATTCATTCGCCCGAGTCCATTGAGTAGGTGGTTTATGTGGTTGATGCAAATGGTATGTTGGTGCTTGCTATTGGAAGCCACTCCTTAAAAAACACTGTCATTTCCTTGGCAGGTTGGCTGCTGCTAATCCTCGACTAGCCAAGATAATTGACTGCCTCATGAAGGAGAAAACAATAAGCGAGAAGGGTGGCTCTAGCCCTAATCCGATATTCCAACATCCAAAATGAGAAAACCAATTAGGAGCAAAAGCAAAAAGGATGACGCTAGCTCTCGACTAGCCATCCAAAAAACAGAAAACAGTTAGGAGCAAATGGATATGGGTGACGCTAAAGGAAAGGTGTGTTTTGTTACATAATGCATGATTCCCATTTTTTGGGTTGTCAACGTGGATTTGGTGGTGTCTATTAGTTTTGTCGATGTGTTTTCCTCAAGCTGCAGGCAACCGATTGAGGTTCCTTTGTGGTGTAGTGACCCACTTGTCGATGGTCTACAGAAGTAGCGGTTTGCGTGCTTCTGTTGACCGTCGTGGTGGTCGTTGGACTTTGGTGTCTGGGAGTAGTCTGCATGCCTTGTGCGCTTGTTGCTTGTTTGAATTTTATGGTCAAGTTTGTAATGTCTTGTGTGGTGGTAGTTTGTATTTTATGAGCTAATGGTGTTAAGTGTTATCAAATTTCAAAACTATTCAGCACTATGCCTGTGAATTTGGGATGCCAGCTAAGATCATGTAAAGCCTCACTTGATGCATCTTTTCATGTTTTAGCAATGGTTAGCTTCGAAGTCTTTGGACCTGGGCAAAATCACGGGACTCCTCGAGGGGTTTTCTTGTAAGTTTGGCTGAGCTCTTCCTACGCCCGTTGGATCCGTGATCCAACGACCCGGGAGCTCCAGTAGCATGAAAGCACGGGAGGGTTGGAAGCACATGATACTCTCCCCCCTACACTATGAGTATATTATTACCCAGTTCACAAAATCAGCCGGCTAAGATAACACAAAGATACGATAAAGTAAAGCCGGCATGCGACGCTGTGAGCTGATTAGGAGAACATTAATTACACCCAGTGGGATCATTCCTTCGATGGAAACGGGTAGGGTATTATTCATAGCAGCAGGATATCAAATGGATGTTTTCCCGTTTTTCCCCCTCAGGATATTTTTCCGCCGATCGAACAGCACAAACTCCAGCAGGAGAGAACCATTTTGGACACATCGAAACGAATCCAGCGGCGAACAGGAACCAGCCAGGCGGCAGGCAAGCGGGGTCCGCGCGCCACGCTGCGTGACGCGGACCCGCCGACGGCGTGGCCCACCGGACAGCCCCTCCGCCCACTCCACCTCCCCACCCCCTCCCGCCTGGCTCCTCCTCCACCTCGCTGGCCGCGCCCCTCCTCCCCCCGGGTATATAATCCTCCCCGCGACACACGCCCACGCACCGCCCCCACACACGCGCCACCGCAGACGCAACCCGCGGCACGGCCCGGAACCAACCTACCGACCCAACGAACGAGGCACGGCGCGAGCCCCCACCGCACCGCACCCTTCCGCAGCCTCGCCTCGCCTCGCGCCCTTCCGCCGCCGCCGCCGTGCCCTCCGTTCCGCGGCTCCGGCCAGCCGTCTCGTGGGCCCCGCGGGGATCGTACGCGCGCGGGAGGAGGCCGAGGGGTAGGGGCAGGCGGCGCGTGGGGCACGGCTGGAGGCGGAGGAGGGAGGAGGGAGGGAGGGGATGGAGAAGTACGAGGCGGTGCGGGACATCGGGTCGGGCAACTTCGGGGTGGCGCGGCTGATGCGCAACCGCGAGACCCGCGAGCTCGTCGCTGTCAAGTGCATCGAGCGCGGCCACCGGGTTCGTTCCTTTGTCTTCCTCCCCCCGTCCTCTTCGTTTATTTATTTATTTTTGTACTACATACATACAAGGAGGAGTAATCGGGCTGGCTGGCGCGGGTGGTGGATTAATTGCCGTTTTGGGGATCTGTGCCCTGCAGATTGACGAGAATGTCTACAGGGAGATCATCAACCACCGCTCGCTGCGCCACCCCAACATCATCCGCTTCAAGGAGGTTCGTGCAACAATTCGTCCACACGGACCAATTCTCTGTTTTTTAAAACATTTTTTTCGCGTTTCTGAACACAAATCGTCTGGTGTTTATGGGGTAGGAATGGCGCGGATGATTTTTTTTCCTGTAAAAAATTCTCTTAACTGCATGAAGTGAGGAATCTTCTGATTGCTACCTAATGTTTGATACCTCCCTTCCTTTTCCCCCTTTCCTGATTTCGCTTTACACAAGCCCCTTGTATATTTGTGTGGTTTGGGCATGGATTCTCATGTTACAGATGCATGTTGCTGAGAGACAAGTTCCCCGTGGCAATTATTCACCTGAAACATAAAGGCATATCTTTCTGTTTGCTTGTGATAGCACAAACTTTTGATGGAGGAAGGAATCAGATTGTGCTTTTAGCTTTAGTATTTACTTGTTCCTTGTCACAACCACACGTCCACACACATGATTTTAATTAGTTGTTCTGGGGGAAAATTCTCCAGGTGGTACTGACGCCAACAAATCTTATGATTGTCATGGAGTTCGCAGCAGGTGGGGAGCTGTTTGAGCGAATCTGTGATCGTGGGCGCTTCAGTGAGGATGAGGTCTCGTGATTTATTCCTCAATTTTATAATCTTATGGATTTGAGTGGAAGAGCAATACTTAATCTGGTTTTGCTTCACGCAGGCAAGGTATTTCTTTCAGCAGTTGATCTGTGGTGTGAGCTACTGCCATCACATGGTACGAACACGCAAGCAAGAGTATTGTTATAATAATTTACGCTCAAATCAGCAGCCCACTTTCCTTAAGCACAAATGACTAGTGTGCCTAGTCTTTCACCTTTCAAGTTTCTTTTATGTTTCACGGCTGGTTTCACTGTTAACCTTCTGCAGTCTTATGTATGAGCCAAGATCTAGTGTACTGTATTTCTATTAACTTGATTCTCGGGACAATCTTGTCATACACCAGCAAATATGCCATAGAGATTTGAAGCTGGAGAATGTTCTCTTGGATGGCAGTGCAGCTCCACGGCTCAAAATATGCGATTTCGGCTACTCCAAGGTTGTCCCTGAACCCACATATTGAACCTTCAAGTTATCGATGTCTGTAAATTCTCACAGAAACTGTTCTTCCCATTTCTGAATCAGTCATCAGTATTGCATTCAAGGCCCAAATCAGCAGTGGGGACACCAGCATATATTGCACCAGAGGTGCTATCCCGCCGTGAGTATGATGGAAAGGTGAGTTTGTATTTTTCTATTGTTATGCATTTACTGTATCTGGTTTCTGTTAGTCCTTTGCAAGATAATCTGTTAGGTCATTAGAACAAACCTCTTTTCTAGGCATTGTATGTGCAAATATCTCTTTCATCTTGTGGTTTTCACATGAGAAATATAGTATGCAAGTTTTACTAATGATTTCATTGAAATTACGAGTATTTGGGCATTTCGCCATGCCTTTCTGATTGGTTAAATAGTCGGTGCCTTGACACTATTTAAACTTCTCCATTGAAACCATTTAGTGGATGCACTTGCGTCATGATTGTGACGTTACATATGCTTGGCCCCTCAATTTAATCAAAAGTCCGGTTGAATGACGGGCACTCCAAGGCTAAAGGACTCCCTCCCAAAAGCTTGCATTATCCAAAAGCAGGGAAAATATTTTAGGAAATGCTTGATATTTAGCTTTATTATTAAGTTGTGATGGACAATACATTATATTATATTTAAAAAATACCACAAATATTGGACAAACAGATTATCTGAAATTCTCTTGGCAAGCTTCTGTTTGATGAGGAGTCATTGTCAGCATGAGGTGCTGGAACAACTTCTGTTTGGTTTGTCGAGGTAAGATGTACAACAAAGGATGTTGACATCGAAAAAGTGGAGTGGGCTATTTGGTGAATGCAGACCATCCATCCACAAAATAGGTTCTTATCCTCTAGATTCTACATGTTTCTAGATATGATTCACCTTTTAACTATTCATGGAGTTTTTGGATTCTAGTTTCTTGTTAAAATCATTTTGTCACAAATAGGTAGGTAGGTTTGCCTGGTAAAAGAAGTAAGTCCAGCACGGCCCCTATCGTGGCAAATTTTCTGCAGCCTACTTTCCTGCCTTGCTGTTTCCTTATATTGAATCCATTGTATTTTACGAAGTCTAACTTTTAGAGCATGGTAGATGCACCTAGATCTACAGAACCGTACCATACAACATATATATGCAAGAATGTCTTATTCCAGTCCACATTGTAGGAAATGTGATGCCATGGCTTCATACAAAGATACATTGTGTTGGCATATATTATGCAAATGGTGGCTGTATTCAGTTGCTTTTCATGGGAATGGAGTACTGTTGTGTCGCCATGTTTGTTTCACTTAGTTTTGCGATGATGGTGCTTCCCTGATTGACCCAGCGACTGCGGGGATGCTGGGTGGATTCATACACATGACTGCTCCATGAAATGAAGCCAAAATGACATTTGTAATTAGCACACGTGTTCAGTTCAGTTATTTTGCTTTAAACATTGGTATTTCTTACTTAGACTTCTTGAATGTAATATGCTTATGTTAGATGAGCTATGCTGACTGTGCTTCATATTTTCTTTCATGCTGCTGTACTGGCATGAATTATTAGTATGCTAGCACACTGAAACTTATTTTAACAATGCAAGGAACCTCTAGGCTAAATAGAATAGTGTAACAACAGAATGGAACTGCACCAAATGAAAGTGATTCAGCAATTAAGCATAAGTCCCATCAGGATGCTTTATCTTGACACTGCAGAGTCAACACAATTTTCCTGTGCGGTTACTGAATCTGAAGTTTAGCATCCTACAGTAAACCATGCCAATCATATAGTCACATAAGAGATTGTCAGATGTCGGTCCTGAACTTTGTATGTCGTCCTAATGGGTATTAGCTAGTATCTAGTGACATGAGAGTATTCTTCAGCTATACTAATTAGCAGCAATGGATCTTGTTAATGTAGCTTGCAGATGTGTGGTCTTGTGGGGTGACTCTTTACGTCATGCTTGTGGGAGGCTATCCATTTGAAGACCAGGATGACCCCAAGAATATACGCAAGACCATTCAGGTGACATTCTAGAATTATGCGACACAGATTTATCCTATTTTGGGTCGCGGTATTTCCTTTTGCACGTCACATGACTCTCATTATGGCCACTCTTCATCTACAGCGAATAATGTCTGTGCAATATACCATACCTGATCATGTCCACATATCCATGGAATGCCGACAGCTTATGGCCCGTATCTTTGTTAACGTCCCATCGAAGGTAATGACCTCAATCTGTATCTTTCGCCTTCTTCTTTTTAGGAAGTCACCATGTTTCATAGCAAGTGACATCGCGTTGACGTGATAATTTGAATGCTGTCCAGAGAATCACGATGAGGGAGATAAAGAGCCACCCATGGTTCCTGAAGAACCTGCCAAGGGAGCTCACAGAGACGGCGCAGGCCATGTACTTCAGGAGGGATAATGCAGTGCCTTCTTTCTCGGAGCAGACTTCAGAAGAGATCATGAAGATTGTCCAGGAGGCAAGGACCATGCCGAAGTCATCCAGGCCAAGCTATGGTTGGGGCGATGAGGGTTCGGACGACGAGGAAGAGAAGGAAGAGGAAGAGAGACCAGAAGTGACGGAGGAGGAAGAGGAGGATGAGTACGACAAGAGGGTCAAGGAGGTTCATGCAAGCGGAGAGCTCCGCCTGAGCTCGCTACGCATATCATGAAAGTATGCGGAGTAAGTTACCTGTAGATAATCGGCCTATCGTGGGACTTGTGCGCGCAGTGGGGTATGCAATTTTTGCTGGAAGTTTGCTTCTGTTTGGTTTTGGTTCCTGTAACATAATTTACATGGGACAATGGGGCTTGATGGATGCTGTAATATTTGGCTCTTGACAGAGAAACTTATGTACATATAAAGCATATGCTTGTATTCCCCGTGACCGGGAGAAATAGCTCACCTCAGGCTATCCAGCGGTTCATGTTTAAATCATGAGGTGTTGCCGACGCATTCTGTGGTTCGCCCTAAAACTGGCACTTTGTTCATTGCTTGAAGTGTTCCTTGCTGAAAGAAAACGTTCTTTACTTGCAATGCCAGGCGCAAGCAACTCGCGTTGTGAATGCCACTGGCACCAGCATGGGTGTTTAAGGTGGATACACACCCTCTTCGGAATGTCCCTTGGCTACTTTTGGTACAACAGTTTAGTTCCACCAACCCATCCTAAACCGGTACCAAATATTCCTACCAGTTGGTGCGGCCATCTCCACATGCTGTGATGAACGCAAGCACCACCTACAGCTACAGCTCCTAAACTGGTATCATGGGCACTTGTCTTTCTTTTCTCAGCTTTGCAGAGACATGCCAGGATTCAAACCTTCTTTAATGCCTCGACAGTCAACGAGCTTACCTCTCACGATATGCTTCTACTAGCACGGATATGCTCTATTTCGCAGTTGCTGCTCGATTTGCAACTAAATTTAACAAGTCTAAATAGAAAGTAAAAGAACCAAGATGCACTGTGCACAAGTACAGCTATGGTTTCTTGGAACATCAACATAGCATGGCATAAGTAGAAAAACGAAGACGCACGCTGTTCAGCTATGTTTAGCTAGAATTACAGGAGCCTTCGCAGAATACACTGCATGTCCTCTTTCCCTTTGAACATCAACACAGCATGGCATATAGCATTATCATGGATTCAGTAATTAGCCGCGAGCTTACAAAATACAACATGAATCACAAGCTATTCCTACTGCATTGACCCACTGTACTGCTTATTTACTCATCAGCAACAACCTCTGGCTGGAGCGCCGAAGTTACCTACGTTGAGGTGAACTGAATGCTACGGAGACGATAGGAATCGACATGTACAGTGCCAATATGCTTTGCCCGGTTATCATTTCTATCAACTAGCATGGATTAGTATTGTACTATTATTACTATCATAGTATACACTTGCACTTCAAAAAAAGTGAGATGACATTGTAAAACTAGTCAGTCACCTTTCGCGATCACAACAAACACGTCGTCTAGAGACCACTTCTTAATCTCTGACTTGTGCTCTGGATTAATGATTGCCTCATCGGTGTTTGCAAGCCGGTAGCCGATCACAATCTCGTCTCTCTCACGAGCCCTCACCATTATGTCCAGGAAACTCAACTCCTCCTGTTCGTACAGGTAAAACTCAGCAGACCGTATGCACATCTCGTTGCCCTGTGCCATAGGATTACCACGGTCAGATCTAAGGCAGGTCACTCACTGGGTAGTTAACTTTAAAAACTATCATCTGGTACATCATTAAATAGAGATGCTTCAAGTCATTGTTAACTGGTAGGTGTGGCTTGTACACATAGATTGTGGAAAAAGCATGTTAAAAGCACAATTTAGATAGTACCTCCTCAGCAAAAAGTTCCTCGAGAACTCTGTTAATTTGCTTGTCTTCTGCTACCATTGCTAATGCCATACTGACAAGTTCATTTGACAGGACGTAATCGCTGATTTTGGAGACAGATACAAGGTTTCTAGTTCTTGAGTCCAGTATCTCACTGATTATTATTGATTTGTCCGATGCATGCTGCATCTTCCGGATCCAGGAGCTGTGAGAGAAGCCATTGTGATGTAGAGGTGATTTTGACTCCTTCGACGGAAGACGTTTGGACTACAGAAGAAGGTACACATCAGTAATGCAGCGGTCATCTACCTGTGCACTGTCAGTTATATCTGCTACAGCCAGGCTGCTTGTTGCTCACCTGAACGTCACGAATTAGAAGAAGTGTAGCTAAGGACCGTGAATCCGATTGTACAATGGAGTCCTCCACCGACTCATCTGCAAGAATTAAAATCTGTGGTTTCAAAGTTAGCAATGGGTGTATTTCAGCATAGGTAAACTGAGAGTAAAAGAAATGCAAGCCAAGATGACTAACTGTTTTGGACAAGGTTGACGGTTTCATAAACAATCATTGTTTGAATAGAAATGTTCAGAGTACTATATTTGTCTCTATGATAGGGCATATACTCACAGAATCAAAGGTCTCAAGAGGCAAGCTTTCTAAGTGCCGCCTGATGACAGCATTCCCTTCTTTGTGTACAAGTTTAATGTTTGTTAGTCCAAGAATATCCATACCACCGTCAGTCAGTTTTGTCTCCCTCGCCTTCTCTGGGACCTCATTGAACATCCACAATTCAGAACCTGGAGCAAGAAATGCTTCTAGAACCTACACAACAGCACCAACATTCATATCCAACATGTGCGTAAACGTACATCGATCCTGGCGAAATGCGCAGGTTAACTTACCATTATCATATCGTGGATGTCACGTCGCCAACCACAGAACAAAATTTTCTCTGGATATTTAGGAGGGGTGGGAACGTTAGGTAGAAAACCCTTATGCACCTGGCAAGAAATAACATAGATCAAATAAAAATCAAAGTGAATAGGAATTTTTCATCTGGGCAGTATGACTGGCTTGATGATAGTTGGTACAAAGAGACTAAATATTACTCCCTCCGTTCCTAAATATTTGTCTTTCTAGAGATTTCAAATGGTTAACACATACGGATGTATATAGACATATTTTAAAGTGTAGATTCACTCATTTTGCTCCGTATGTAGTCAGTCACTTGTTGAAACCTCTAGAAAGACAAATATTTAGGAACGGAGGGAGTATACAACATTAAGCATAGCTCAGAAAATTAACCTCTGGTAGAGGAGCAGGTGCATAAGTATCATCATCTTCTGCTATAACAAGGATCTCATCACCTTCTCTTAAAACATAATCATCATCCGGATTCATTAATATACTTCCAAATCTTGATGCAAGCTTCACTCCACAGGGCACAGCATCAGGGAATGAGATTAACACATCCCCAAACCGCATGCCATCCAATTCTGGCCATCTTTTTATATAGAATTCTGCATTTTCAAATCCCAAAATATCCTCCCATATCTGCAAAAGAATATGGTGGGTTAGCAATCATGGAGATACATCCCAGGCAAAAATACAGGACCAAACAGCATTGCAGTTTAGTATGCTAGGCTCAAAGATTTTGTTTCTTTTCTTTCTTACTGCAGAACCAAGTGTTACATTGAAATGTACCTGTGCCAGGCCAGGTTGGAGTGCACACTGTATCATCAAACGTCCAATGACATCATGGGCAACAACTGTTTCAATTAGTTCACCTCCAACCAATTTCACTAAAGGTTCATTGTCAAGGTCACTCATCTCTACAACAATATGCCCCCTTAAGCCCTCTTTTACTCCAGTCAGGCTCAGTACGACACGCAAAGCTCGTGCATCACTCTGGAGGGGAATGGAGAAAATGAACGTTGAACAAATAATTATATGAGCTGTTAACCCCAAAATAGTAAAGGTGGATAGAAGAAAACACTAACTTGGTCTGCATTTTCATCAGAAGCTAAAACAATAATAGCACGTGCTTTGGAAACAGAAACCTGTGGGGAGGAAAGGGCATTTCAGGTAGATATTTAGATAACACATAGCATGAAAAGAAACCATCCGAGGAGTGTATTCATAGTGGAAGATCAGAAGAATAGCTCGGTACCTTCTTCAGATCTGCTAGGATTAGAGGACTGCCGCTTCTACATATTACAGATGTTCCCATGAAGTCAAATCCTAGCTTTCCTATGTCCATCTCCATCTCTTCCTTGTCTCTTTCTGCCAGGACAACAACTACACCACCACCAATGCTTTTATTCGCTATAGCTAGCTGCTTCAGAAGAGAGCCCTGCTCCACATAGTGAAAAAAGTAGTAAGCGTTGATCCAGTCTTTATCAATACCCAAGCAAGCAAATAAACCTCAGTGCTCAGTGCACAACTTCCCTAGGCAAGATTGGAGGTTAATGTACAAAATGAAGTGCATAAAGTGACTAAAAATGGTGAAAAAAGACCAACATTTAACTTCCGAAGTTGGTTTGTCTAAAATGGAATTTAAAATACAGAATTAAGTCTCGAAAGCATAATGTGCATTGAATCCTTGAAAACGAAATCCTACAAGTCAGCATACATTAACATTTCTTACAAGCCTACTTCAGAAACGCGCTACTAGGGGATCGTCAGGTTCTATATCACAGGACGCTTTACTAAGTTATCTGCTGCCTGACTGATTTGTTACTTATTAGTATTGATACGCAAGTAATATTTCACCAGAACATTACCAGCTTGTCGCTCCATCCGAGGATTAGTATATGGTTGACCTCTATCACCTCACTTTTCCCCTTACGCCAAGAATCTACCTTCTCCGATATCGCATCTGACACAAGCCCGAGCATCGTGGCAAACACCAGCATGCCACCGGCGCTAATCGACACAGACACAATCCTTGGACCCAGGCCAACCTGGTCAGCATGGTTTCCTGAATCTGCCACAAAAGTCCAAGAAAGCCAAAGAGCCTCAAGGAACCCACTGCCACTAACAGAATACAGCGCAATGCCGCCCGAGGCGATGAGAACTACAGTGGCGATCAGGAGGGCAAGCAGCTTAGCATACGGATGCCCTGAGAAGAACACATCAACCTTGTAAGCAATCCGCTTCTCGAGAGGCACTTCTTCCTCGGTGCTTCTCGCCCTGCTGGAATTTTCTTTCTTTCGTCGCAGCTGCTCAGCGTATTTAAAAAGGAATATTGGTATTGCCACAGCAAGCATCGGAGCTAATTTCCAGCTCTCGGAGCTAACAAAGCCGGAACCAGGGTCCCCCAGAACCCAGGATGTCTCTGCAGTTTCCTCACTGTCCACAGCATCAGCACCACCACTGCATGATCTGACCTTTTTCTGTAAGAATGCAAGTGGTTATAAGCTGTCAGCGAAATCAGTTATGGTGAAACCAACTGGCACCACACAAATTTTGACATGTGAAATAAGTACCTGGAGTCCCAGCACTTTCATCCACTGCCAGAACGCCAGGGAAGAGCTTGTAACGGTTACGACCAGCAACTGCAGCAATTAATTCGCGGGTAAGGAAATGGACCAGAATAGTAAGTCAGCTGTTGCAAACAAGGCTGGAGCTTTAAATGGCATTGCTTACTAGCAGGAGGCAGTACGGAGAGAGATCGAATCGGCGAGCGCGCGGCGGCGGCGGGGGCGGGGGCGAGAGCGGCCTCCTCTCCCCGAGCAGCACGGACTGCTTGACCACGGAGGCCAGGGACTTCTCCTCGTCCCGCTGCGAGGCCGCCACCCTCCGCGTGGTGGCGGGGTTGCTGCTAGGGTTCCGGCGGGCGGGGGCGGCGGGCGGCGGGGTCTGCTGCTGGCGCGGCGGGCGCGGGCGCGAGGCGTGCGGGCCGAGGAAGGACGGGTAGCACCAGTCGCGGTCGAGCACGCCGGCGTTGGGCGCCGCGTGGGAGGGGTCGTCCACGGCGACGGTGAGCCGCCTGGGCACCTGCGGGAGGGGCGCCGCCGCCGCCGTGGAGCGGCGGGCGAGGATGCCGCCGTCCCTCCCGCCCCGCCTTATCTCGGCGGAGGCGGCGGCCGCGGCCGCGGCGGAGCCGGCGATGGTGCGCGATTTGGCGAGCTGCGGCCGCTGCGGGCGCGGGGCCGGGTCGTCGCCGCCGGCCGGGCGGCCGGTGCCGGGGTCCGCCTCGCCGCCGTCGCTCTCCGCCATTAGCAGCAGCGGAGCTCGAGCTCGAGCTCCCCCCCTCCCCCCGTCCGGCGCTCGCCCAGCTGGTGGTGGCAGTAATAAGCTACTCCGCAGAATTCTTCCACTTTAACCACGTGATTAGTTATCCCGGCGACCCCAGACAGGGTCACCGGACCATGGCTAGTGGGGCGGCCCCACCTGTCATCCGCTGTGAACAGTTCTTTAGCGAACAGTTGGTTGGCCGTGGCTGTGGAGTGAGCGGGACGGGACAGTGGCGGCATGGCGTAGCTAGCTCGGCGGAGGCGGTGACCGCGGGAGGCGCACGTGCGGCGCGCGTGGGCAGCCGCAAAGGCAGCCGGAGCCCAACGCCAACAGCGACGGATGGATCCCCCGTCCCGTCCCGTGCCGTGATCTGATCTCTCTTCCTTTTCATTTCCGCGCGTAAACCGCCGGACCGGGCCTGGGTCATGTGGAGCCGGTGGGAGGTCGGGTGATCTGGCCCGTCCGTCGCTCCACATGGCGGCGAGGGCGCCGGATCGCGGCCGTCCGTCGGCGAATCGCCGGACCGGACGAAACTTTGCCGGCCCATGTTATTGTAGGGGATAAAAAAGGAAGTTTAGTTAACTGCTTCAGCTGGCGGTGTAATTTCCTTTGTGTTAGCATGGGAGCATGTGGCCGTGCGTTGTTAATTTCAGGACAGAACTTTCCATCCCTGATTGGAGCAGTAATTCCTTTGTTTATTGCAGCGGCGGCAACAGAGCACATGTCCTGGTGTTTTTTTCTTCCTTCTTCTTCTTTCTTTTTTTGCGAATTCCTGGTGTTCCTTTCAGGTTGCTTGCTTTCTTGCTAGCCTAGCGAGCATCCAAGGAGCACACAATTTTTTCCCCCATTATAGTTCGCCCTAAAGAGTTGTTTTTTCTTTTCCCTTTTTACAAAAATAAAATCATACTATATTGCAATGGTGATCTCATTGCTGCCACAGTTACACAAGTGCGGCGTTGGCTACTTAATTGAGTTTCTTCTCCTAGTATTACGGGATGCAGTGCTTCTTGTATACAACTAATACAATGCAGTTGAATCATTTTTGTGGTTTCGTAGTAATGCATGAATAATGTGCTAGTCTACTAGTAATACTAGAAACTACTCGACAATGAGATACAAGCGAATACAATGCGACCTTCTTTGAGAAGTAGATAAAGTGAGACCCTAACTGCCACCTTTTTGTACATAGAACCTACACCGGCCTAAATCGTCTTCAGGAGGCTTTATACGGCATGTGCCAGCCTGAATCACCTTCAAGAGGCTTTATATACAGTACTAGAAACTCGCCTACAACAAGACAAAGGCTTCACTATTCGCACATCGATCTAGACTTGCTCCTAACTTAGCAGGTGTGGATGAAGATGGCAAAATGGGACCCACAACATCTGGATGACCCGACCCATGAGAGCACATCCTCGATGGCTCCATTCCGACACCAAAGAAGATGCCTCCATGACGAGGAAGGAGCCAAAGGACTTACGTATCGGAAACGACATCACCATCGTGGCTCTGCTGCTTAGACACCAATACCTATAAAGAACAAACAACACACTGTGAAAATTACCCCCCACCACCACCACCGCCAAGCACACATGCAAAATATCGGAGGTGAGTGGACGCGCTAGATATCCGGCGTGGAGAGATGAGATCACTTGTCGCGGAACCGTCCAAGATGGTTTAGTGAGTAACGGCAAACTATCGGAGGTACATACCCTACCAAAGGAAGAGCTTAGATCATTTTAGGAACGGATTCACTAAACGTCACAATGAGGACTCCAGGTGGCCATCTGCGCAACATTATAGGGCATCCACCAGGATTGGCTATACACAGAGATGATTGCAAGGGTTTAGGGACTGCAAATAGAAGTGGTGTTCCCTGAAGTGGAGGATAGGGAATGTATGCGACACCTAGCTGCTAATTTTACAAGGAACTTAGGGGGGAGTTTATGATGAGAACCTATGGCCAACATCATACACATGCAACTCAAGGAAATATGCCCTAGAGGCAATAATAAAGTTATTATTTATATTTCCTTATACCATGATAAATGTTTATTATTCATGCTAGAATTGTATTAACTGGAAACTTAGTACATGTGTGAATACGTTGACAAACAGAGTGTCCCTAGTATGCCTCTACTAGACTAGCTCCTTAATCAAAGATGGTTAAGTTTCCTGACCATAGACATGTGTTTTCATTTGATGAACGGGATCATATCATTAGAGAATGATGTGATGGACAAGACCCATCCATTAGCATAGCACAAATGATCGTTTAGTTTTATTGCTAATGCTTTCATCATGACTTATACATGTTCCTCTGACTATGAGATTATGCAACTCCTGAATGCCGGAGGAACACCTTGTGTGCTATCAAACGTCACAACATAACTGGGTGATTATAAAGATGCTCTACAGGTGTCTTTGATGGTGTTTGTTGAGTTGGCATAGATCGAGATTAGGATTTGTCATTCCGTGTATCGAAGAGGTATCTCTGGGCCCTCTCGGTAATGATCATCACTATAAGCCTTGCAAGCAATGTGACTAATGAGTTAGTTACGGGATGATGCATTATGGAACGAGTAAAGAGACTTGCCGGTAACGAGATTGCACTAGGTATGATGATACCGACGATCGAATCTCGGGCAAATAACATACCGATGACAAAGGGAACAACGTATGTTGTTATGCGGTTTGACCGATAAAGATCTTCGTAGAATATGTAGGAGCCAATATGAGCCTCCAGGTTTCACTATTGGTTATTGACCACAGAGGTGTCTCGATCATGTCTACATAGTTCTCGAACCCGTAGGGTCCGCATGCTTAACGTTCGATGACGATTTGTATTATGAGTTATGTGATTTGATGTACCGAAGTTGGTTCGGAGTCCCGGATGAGATCACGGACATGACGAGGAGTCTCAAAATGGTCGAGACATAAATATTGATATATTGGAAGGTTACATTTGGACATAGGAATGGTTTCGGGATGTTCGGGCATTTTTTCGAAGTACCGAGAGGTTACCGGAACCCCATCGGGGGGTTAATGGGCCTTCATGGGCCCTAGTGGAAGAGGGGAAGCAGCAGCCAGGTGGAGGCGCCCCCCCCAAGCCTAAACTGTATTGGACTAGGGTTGGGGGGCTTTCCTTATCTCCTCCTCCTCTTTCCCCCCTTCTCCTTGTGGGGATAGGAAGGGGGGGGGGATCCTACTAGGACCGGGAGTCCAAGTAGGACTCCCTTCTTGGCGCGCCACACCTTGGCCGGCCTCCTCCTCCCCCTCCTTTATATACGTGGGAGGGGGGTGAGGGAGTCCTGGATTAGGGGGTATCCGGACAGCCGAACTGTGTACAACGTCCGGACTATTGAAGCGTGAAGATACGAGACTCAAGACTTCGCCCCGTGTCCGGAGGGGACTTTCCTTGGCGTGGAAGGCAAGCTTGGTGATCCGGATATTGTATTTCCTTCCTTGTAACCGACTCCATGTAAACCCTAGCCCTCTCCGGTGCCTATATAAACCGGAGAGGATGGTCCTTAGAAGGCCGATCACAATTACAATCATACCATCATAGGCTAGCTCTTAGGGTTTATCCTCTACGATCTTGTGGTAGATCTACTCTTGTACTACCCATATCATCAATATTAATCAAGCAGAAGTAGGGTTTTACCTCCATCGAGAGGGCCGAACACAGGTAAACATCTGTGTCCCTTACTTCTTGTTACCATCAGCCTTGACGCACAGATCGGGACCCCCTACCCGAGATCCGCCGGTTTTGACACCGACATTGGTGCTTTCCTCTGTGTCGTCGCTGTTAGGCTCGATGGCTCCTTCAATCATCATCAATGACACTGTCCAGGGCGAGACTTTCCTCCCCGGACAGATCTTCGTGTTCGGTGGCTTCGCACTACGGGCCAACTCGCTTGGCCATCTGGAGCAGATCGATAGCTATGCCCCTGGCCACCAGGTCAGGTTCAGAAACCTGAACTACACGGCGGACATCCGCGGAGATTTGATCTTCGATGGATTTGGGCCTATGCCAGGAGCACCGGACAGTCACGACGAGCTTGGCTTAGAGCTGTCGTCGGACGAAGCTCAGGGCATCATCCCCGTTGAGGGAGTCCTGGATTAGGGGGTGTCCGGATAGCCGGACTACCATCATCAGCCGAACTATCATTTGCCGGACTATCATCATCGACCGGACTCCAAGACTATGAAGATACAAGATTGAAGATTTCCCCCCGTGTCCGGATAGGACATTCCTTGGCGTGGAAGGCAAGCTTGGCAATACGGATATGTAGATCTTCTACCATTGTAACCGACTCTATGTAACCCTAGCCCTCTCCGGTGTCTATATGAACCGGATGGCTTTAGTCCGTAGGACAACAATCACAACAACCCTTACAATCATACCATAGGCTAGCTTCTAGGGTTTAGCCTCCTTGATCTCGTGGTAGATCCACTCTTGTAAACATCCACAATATCAATATCAATCAAGCGGGGCGTGGGTTTTACCTCCATCAAGAGGGCCGAACACAGGTAAACATCGTGTCCCTTGTCTCCTGTTACCATCCGCCCAAACGCATAGTTCGGGACCCCTACCGAGATCCGCGGTTTTGACACCGACATTGGTGCTCTCATTGGTTCCTCGTATGTCGTCACCGATAAGCTTGATGGCCTCTTCAATCAACAACGACGCATCTGGGTGAGACCTTTCTCCCGGACAGATCTTCATATTCGGGCGGCCAGCTGCGGGCCAACTCCTTAGCCATCTGGAGCAGATCGAAGCTTCGCCCCTGGCCGTCAGTCAGGTTTGGAGCTTAAACTTCACGGCCGATATCCGCGGGGACTTGATCCTCGATGGATCGAGCCATACCGAAGCGCCCATGGCTATCCACGATGGGCATGACCTAACTTTGCCGCGGACAAAGACCTTGAGGCCGCACCGGATCCGCTCCGACTCATAGTCCGGAGCCGATCGCTCGAATCGAGGGCGGATGGCTGGACACCGCCTCGGGAGCCGCAATTCCTCTGGCGATGGGCGAACACTTACCTTGTCCCACGTAAAGCCCATGACTCGAGGTGCGGACTCCTTCCGGACTCAACCTCCTGCGCCCCCGCGGTCGAATCCGATTGGGCGCCGATCATGGAATTCACCACTGCGGACATCTTTCAAGACTTCGCCCTTGGCGATATCATAAATTCATTGAAGCATCTCTCGCTATCCGGAGAGCCTGGCGAACTACGGCCAGGCGGTTGGGACGCGGATGACGAAGAAATTCAGATCCCACCCACCACCCACCAGAGCCACCGTTGGCGATTTAACCGGCGTACTCGACTCGACTCAAGACATCGGCGGTATGGACGACGATGCGGAGACTCTGAAGAACCAAGGCCTACAGTGTCACCGAAGACCACCTCGTCATCGACATATACATGGTGGACACCCCAAAAGATGGGGACGGCGAAGAAGCGCGGAGGCTGATTCCTTAAAGAAACAGCCCAAGCGCCGGCGTCGTGGCGCCGCTCTAAATCCCGCCACGGCAAGAATGGAGATTCCGCACGGAGATAATAACACCCCGTAGAGTGCGAAGACAACTCCTCCCAAGACGATCCAGCGCGGGAGGAGGTAGAAGCAAGCCCTCGGGAGAGGCGGCGGATTTAAGAGGTCGAGGATGACAATTACTTACCTCCCTCCGGAGACGAGGCAAGCCTCGGCGACGAGCCAATTCGTCGTGCACGAGGATCCCGTCGAACAAGAGCGTTTGAGACGCAGGCTAATGGCCACGGCAAACAGCCTAAAGAAAAGCAACAACAACTTCAAGCTGATCAAGACCTCTTGGCCGACAGATGGATCGAGGTCCTCGCGGCGAAGAGTATGAACTCGAGCGCCCCTCAAAAGTTACCCAAAGCGCAAGTTGCTCCCCGATTAGAGGAGGCAGCATCACCAGCGCTGTCTGGCAGACCGACCACCTCGTGGCTGCGATAGAGAGGCGTGCAAGCCCTCCACCAAAACCGTACCCCGGCATCGCTCTAAAAGCAGGAAGCCGCGGGGGAATGCGCCGGACTTGGGAGATATATTGGAGGACAAGGCAAGACAATCCAGATCCATCTATGGATCACGTGGGCGCCCGACCCACGGCGAATACCGTCGCACGGATACAACTTCTCGGCCGGGCGAACACAGCAGACAACGCTCTCTCGAGCTACGTCGTGATATTGCTCAATACAGAGGCGCCGCACACCCACTATGCTTCACTGACGAAGTAATGGATCATCAAATCCCTGAAGGGTTCAAACCCGTTAATATCGAATCCTACGATGGCACAACAGACCCCGCGGTCTGGATTGAGGATTATCTCCTCCATATACACATGGCCCTTGGCGGCATCTTCACGCCATCAAATATCTCCCGCTCAAGCTTAAAGGACCAGCTCGGCATTGGCTTAACAGCCTGCCCGCAGAGTCAATTGGATCTTTGGGAAGACACGGAAGCCGCATTCTCGACAACTTCCGGGCACGTATATGCGACCACCGGACGCTTGATGACCTAAGCCACATAATCCGGCAGAGCGGCATTTAATCGGCGAGCAATTACGGACACGGTTCTTAACAAAGAAAAATCAAATCGTCGACCGTCCGGATGCGAGGCACTCGCTGCCTTCAAACATAACATCCGCGATGAGTGGCTGGCCCGGCACCTAGGGCGGAGAAGCGAAATCTATGGCAGCCCTCACATCCCTCATGACCCGCTTCATGCGGGAGAGGATAGCTGGCTCGCTCGCGATAACAACCTCAGCCAAAATCTTGGCAGTCCGGATACCAAGGACCGCAATGGCGAGGTTGCGTCGAAACAAAACAAACGCCGCGTGCGGAGACAGCAATGAGGATACTGCGATCAACGCCGGATTCGAGGCTCCAAACCGGTCAATGGAAGAAGCCATTCAAAAGAACCACTCGGGCCCGTCCAATTTGGACCGAATACTCGACCGCTCTTTTCAAATACATGGAACCCCGAAAAGCCAGCTAACCATACCAACAGAGATTGTTGGGTATTCAAGCGAGCGAGCAAATTAATCGCCAAAAGTGACAAGGGGCTACAGCGATGACGAGGAAGAGACCGGCCGCCGAACAACGAGAGGACAAAGGGATTCCCCCAAGTTGGACGGTAAACATGATATCATAGCGATATTCCCAAGAGGGAGCGAGCGTGCACTAAGGGGCGTATATGCGATGGAGCCATCGCCCCAAAATTTAACCCATGGTCCTCTTGCCCGATCACTTTCGATCGAAGAGACCATCCGACCAATATCCGCCATGGCGGATTCGCGCATTGGTTTTAGACCCAATCGTTGATGGATTTCACCTCACGAGAGTCACGATGGACGGCGGCAGTGCTGAACCTGCTTTATCGGATACGGTGCGCAAGATGGGCATAGACCCTTCAAGGATTAAACCTACAACGCACGACCTTCAAAGGCGTCATACCGTGTCGAGGCCAATTATGCAGGCTCGATTACTGCGAAGTGGTCTTGAATCCCGGATAATTTCGAGCGAGGAGTTAATCTTCGACATAGTCCCGTTCGCGGCGGCTATCACGCTCTTTCGGACGAACCACGTTTACAAAGTTCAGCGCGTGCGCATTATGCATACCTTAAGCTCAAGATGCGGGCCCTCGTGGAGTCATCACGGTCAATGGAAACACGGGCGCTCCTCGAGCGGAGGAACATCTGCGGCTCTCGCGGCGGAAATCTGAGCAGCCTTTTAAGGCAATTCTCGAGTCCGGCCGTTAAAAGACCGGACATGACCAAACGTGCCGGAGCAACATCAACCAAGACCACATGGCACGTTCCGTGCGCCAGCGTAATGCGGCCCCAACCCCAGCCCTCGCAAAACTGCAAGACAATCTCTCTGCATACATCATTACGCTCTGGAGATACCATGGGCATAGGGGGAAGGGCACAACCACAACAGACCCAGAGTGCGGTTCGACCACACCAGGGCTCCCAAGTGTCACTCTTTTTCTATTCATTTTCTCTTTTTATACAGAACTCAGTCCGTGGCGAACTGCCGAACTCATGATGCAACAACCGGGGAAGGACAAAGGCCACGATTTAACACTCGGTGGTCTCCATCACGAGCATTAAATTCGTTACAATACAACATTCCGCGGCCTACCCACGAGAGAGACGCCTTTAATTCGTCCAATCCTTGCTTTCCGCACTATTTGTATCATTCCGCATGCGATAGCATATCTTCTCGAATAAAATGCAGCACTTTTGCCTTTAATTGCATTACTTTATATATATATATATATATATATATATATATATATATATATATATATATATATATATATATATATATATATATATATTCATTTACGACATGTTGCACCGTGCATCCTGGTACGCCAAACACACGAGGGCTTATGTCCTCCGCTTTATCTTGTGATAAAGTCCGCACACTTTCACAAGTCGGCACCCGAACTTATAGCATTATATGAATCAGCTCCGAATCCTGCCTTGGGTCAATAGTTGGGTTTGCCCGGCTCCCATGTTTGGCACCTTACGTTTCCGTTCTATCGGCTAAGGTAGCACTGGGAGAACCACTGCGATTGCGCCCCGGTTGAGCAGGTTAACGCCTCGATGGAAAGCTAAAACTGACCGGCACGATAAGGCGAGACTGGTCGCTGTTCGAGAGGTCCTTCGGGTCCTTAAAGACCTCGCCGCTTGAGCGAAGTTCGGATTATGTCCGATGAAGGCGTGGATAGCGCCCCAATTCGGTCTTCGAATACTAGGGGCTTCGCGAAATTTAAAATTATAGAATTCTATGGCTAAGTGAGAGTATTCAAGCACTATAAGTCCGGTTGCCTTGTTCGTTGTGTTGGCGCCTCCTAGATGGACCCAAAATGGGAACAAGAGTGCTCAAGTTTATCCCGAACACCCCAAAGACTCGTGGCATGGGGGCTGAAGCCGACGACTTGCCATCTCTCGATTTAATAAGCGGCCGCATGAAGGTAATATTTTAAATTAAACAAGCGTTGCTTAGCGCATATGAACAAAGTTTTCAGCGCATAGGATAAGACATTGCGAATTCACTCAATAATTACATCCTCAGGGCACTCATCCGCAATCTTGCGGGCACCCTTCAGACAGCCTTATAGTAAAGTTCGGGCGTCGATGCTCCTTGCCCGCTGGTGGCGCGTCGGTGATTAGCTTCTCGCATCCAGCTTGCCCCAATGCACCTTTGCGCGGCAAGGGCCCGACGAGCACCTTCAATACAGGTGGGCGCTGATAACCTCCACCCGGGGCACACATCCACCAGCCGTCGACGAGGCGAAGTAGCTCCAGGCATGGCCTCTCCAGCCACAGGCGGACTATGAGCCCTTCATGGCCTGCTCGGCCACCTTGTGAGTTCGACCAGCTGCTTCAACTGGTCGCTAGGGGCACGGATGGCCGGCCTCGAAGATCTTGAGACCGAAGACCTTCTCCGTTGAGCTCCCTCCTCGGCTCGGTAGAATCTTGGCGACATCGAGACACGCTACTGAGGCAGATCTGCAAACGCCTCGAGAGCTCGAATTGGGTAAGTATCACGTAATTTACATTCACATGCTTGCTTTGCATGAAAAATGCCTTACCCGCGCTATCTTCTTCATCAATTCAACCTCTGAAGGACTTATGGGCCTCGGCTTTGGCGGTTTGGCACTTTCGAGAGCGAGGCAAGCTCGGACTCTCGAGTCTTTGAGTCACGCTCCAAACTCTCATGCTTTTCCATGAGAGCACAGGCTCTTCTTGCTGAACCACCGCCACCCTCGCCTCTTGTTTTTCTCGCTCTGCCCGTTCCGTGGCGCATTGCGTTCGGCTGCGGACACGGCCTCCTTGAGGCCGCCACCTCGTTCGTGGCCCCTGCAGTACCCATGTTATCCTTGTTATTTCTTGTCGCAACCTAAATCCTTTTACTCAGAAGGTACAAATTCAAAGTGGTGCTACTCACCTTCTTTGTCTTGGAGCTGCTTCCTAGCGCGCCGAGCTCTTGCCGGACCGCTCGAGCTCCTGCTTCAACGCACCGACCTCCATGATCGGTCTGGGCGAGGTCAGCAGCGCAGCCTGCAACCCATATTGACATAATTTTTAGCAACCTGCGTATATCTTTTTTTTTAGATCCTCGGTCCGGCTTTTCTTTCCGAACACCGAACCGAGCATCGGGGCTACTGTCTATGCGGTATTACATTGCATATTTTAACTTCTTACCTCAAAGCACGATAGAAGGCTATTGCGAGGCTTGGTCAGCCCGCCTTTGGCGAAGCACCTCTTTCAATCACCGCACTCATAATAGTGCGGTGTTCTTCATCGATGGAAGTGCTCTGCAGCGCCTCCAACAAATTGCCCGGCGCCTCCGGTTGGACGGAAGCCGCCGGCGTCACGGTCTTGCCCTTCGATCGAAGGGGCCGCCTGCTGACTCCGGAACCACTGCGGGTTCCGTTGTGGAGTCCGGCGCAAAGTCCGGGAGGGCGCCTTGTGGCGCCTCCGGAGCCTCCCCCTGATGGGTCCCTTCTGGGGATCCCACCTCGGCGTCTTCGGCGTCGCGAGGGGTGGAGGCGGTCGGGATGGAGTCTACATCCGACGAAGCCAACGACCCTTCGATGAAGCGGGGAGATCATCACCGGCGGACTACAGGCGTTATGCGGCATTAGAATGACACTATGTGACGCAGAAAAAGAAATTATAAATCATTCAGGAATCCGGATGCTTACGATCTCGCCGGAGGCCTGGCCCTTGAAGGCCATTCTTCCTCGCCAATGTTGATGTTTGCGGAGCTGTCCGGGGGAATAGTCCTTCCCCTCTTGGACCCTCCTCTTGGACCCTTGGCCTCCCGGTTGGGAAGCCTTCCTCTTCCTCTCTCCTCCTCTGGAGAGAGTCCTCTTCCTCCTCCTCATTTTCGGGGAGGAGTCAGCCCCAGTCGTCGGACACAAAACGGGCACTCTTTCGAGCACCCGTGGCCTCCTTCTTGGCCTTCTTCTCGGCACCACGTGCGGTGCGGAACCAGCAACCTCGCTAGGCGGCGTCTCTTGGATTTTCTGGCATAGGGCCGGACGGTAATCTGCTCCGCCTTCTTCATCCAGTCTGTCAAAGGAAAAGGGAAATTAAAACCGCATAGAGTCAAACTATGGAAAACGAGTGTCCCACAAAGGGGTAGAATCACTTACCTCGTCGGCTGGCGCTGCGAGCGAAATCGCGATCTTGATCGCGGATGCGAAACCGGCGCCCTTAAACAGCACCTTCCGAGCGCTAGCCGTGCGTTGTGTCGAAGAGCTTGTTCAGCGCTGGTGCTGTTCCGGATCGAACTCCATAGATTGAATGCCGCTCTTGGCATGGGAGAATCCGCGACGAGCATGACTTGGACCACGTTCACCAGCTGAGCTTCTTCACCAGCTTCTTGATACGAGCTTGGAGTCCCGTCGGCTCCTTCAAGCTGCCCCACGGCAAGCCCTTCTCTTTCCGGGAGGTGAGCTGCGTGGGGATACCAGATCTAAACTTCGGGGCCGCCGCCCATTTAGGGTCACGCTGGCTCGGTGATGTAGAACCACCCGATTGCCACCCCTTGACGGATTCCACGAAGGCCCTTAGAACCAAAGGGCGTTGGGCATCTTGCCCAACATGGCGCCTCCGCACTCCGCTTGAATGCCCTTCACTACCTTGACTTGACATTGAAGGTCTTGAGCCACAAGCGAAGTGGGGCTGGATCTGAGGGAAGGCCTCGCACCTGACGATAAACGCCGAGATGTTGAGGATGAAGTTGGCGCCGGATCATGGAAATCCAGGCCGTAGTAGAACATGAGCCCCGGAAAAAAGGGGTGAAGTGGAAAACCTAGTCCGTGGAGGAAGTGGGAAAGAAAGACGACCCTCTCATGGGGCACTGGGGGTGGGATGAGCTGCCCTCGTCGGGCAGCCGGTCTGTGATATCGCCGGAAGGTATCCGCGCCCGCGCAGTTTAGCGATTGCTCCTCCTTAATGGTGGAGGACAACCATTTACCTCCGCTCCGGACATGGTCGGAGAAGGTTGAGACGAGATCTGCGAACTTGGGCGCTGGAGCTCGAGTCTTGTGGAGATGGATAAGCAAAGGAGGAAGAAGGCGTGGGTGAGAAGGTGAATCCTTATCCCTTATATGGGCGGCGAAGTCTTACGCGTCCCCCACCGGCCGGTAAAACTCGCTTATCTCCCAAGCGTCACCATCGATGACGCGTTGGGTTACCCACGCCGTATTGATGAGAACCCGGATTAAGGAAACACGATCTCTGCTTCGACAAGGCGTGCCAAGGAAACCGCTTGCTAAATCTTTGAGGTGGTAAAGTTAAAAACAATTGAGTAATGGCTTGGTAGTGGTGTGGCGTCATGCCACGGAAAACGTCGGCAGATTGAACTTGTGTATATATTATTATTCTCTCTACGGTGAAATGTGGAGTTTATTTTGCAGAGCCGGACACTATCCTGGTGTTCCCAATCTTCTATCATCTGGAGGAGGAACCCGCCTTGCAATGCTAAGCAATATACACGCCGGACTTATCGTCATTGAAGCCTGGTTCAGGGCTCTTGAGGAGTCTGGATTAGGGGGTGTCCGGATAGCGGACTACCATCATCACCGAACTATCATTTGCGGGACTATCATCATCGACCGGACTCCAAGACTATGAAGATACAAGATTGAAGACTTTCCCCCGTGTCCGGATAGGACTTTCCTTGGCGTGGAAGGCAAGCTTGGCAATACGGATATGTAGATCTCCTACCATTGTAACCGACTCTATGTAACCCTAGCCCTCTCCGGTGTCTATATAAACCGGATGGCTTTAGTCCGTAGGACAACAATCACAACAACCCTTACAATCATACCATAGGCTAGCTTCTAGGGTTTAGCCTCCTTGATCTCGTGGTAGATCCACTCTTGTAAACATCCACAATATCAATATCAATCAAGCAGGGCGTGGGTTTTACCTCCATCAAGAGGGCCCAACACAGGTAAACATCGTGTCCCTTGTCTCCTGTTACCATCCGCCTAGACGCACAGTTGGGACCCCTACCCGAGATCCGCGGTTTTGACACCGACACCCGTCTTGTCCCGGACCTAGATCCGGGCAGACTGCGTTACCTAAGGATCGGAGGATGGACCCCGCCCCTGTGTCGCACACTCATCGGCGGTGAAGCCGAACACGGGTCTCACCTCTGCGGTGGCCTGTAACTCCGAACCCCCGGATTCGTATCCGGACGTTGGTTCCAGTCCGCACACTCCCTTGTCCGTCGGGCAAGGATGGGCTCCGATAATGGAGTTCACCGCTGCGGATATCTTCCAGCACTTGCCCTTTGGCGACATGCTGGACTCATTAAAGTCTCTCTCTTTGTCAGGAGGCTCTCCGCCGAACTATGTCCGACTCGAGTGGGAGGCAGGCGACGAGGAAATTCGTTGCCCACCCACCATCCACTTTATTGCCACGGTTGACGATTTAACCGAGGTACTAAACTTCGACTCCGAAGACATCGACGGTATGGACGACGATGCAGGAGAAGGACACGAACCACCGCTCACTGGGCAGTGGAAAGCCACCTCTTCCTATGACATATATATGGTGGACACCCCGAAGGAAATAAATGGCGATGAGGCAACAGAGGATAAAACCTCAAGGAAAAAAGCAAAGAATGGGCGTCGTCGGCGCCACTCCAAGCCCCGCCACACCAACACCGGCCTAGGAGACGAAAACAATCCGAATGGTGCCGAAGAAGAATACAATCCCGATCAGCCCGCCTTCGAGCAGGCCGAACAGGAGGATGAGCAGGTCAGCCCAGATGAACAGGCGACGGACAAATACCCGGAGGAGGACGGCTACATGCCCCCCTCCGAAGACGAGATTAGCCTCGGCGATGACGAGTTCGGCGTGCTTGAGGATCCGTGAGCGAGGCAACTTCAAGCGTCGGCTTATAGCCACTGCAAGGAGCCTGAAAAAGAAGCAGCAGCAACTCCAAGCTGATCAAGACCTGCTCACAGACAGATGGACTGAAATCCTGGCAGCCGAGGAATATGGACTCGAGCACCACACAGCTGACCGGCCACCTCGTGGCCGGGATAAAGCGGCATACCAGTCCGCATACCAGCCAACACCCACACACCAACATACTACGGCCCGGGGCAACAAACCAGGACGGCCAAGATCGGTCTACGGATCGCGGGGGCGCGCCTCGATACGCGACGAGGACCGCCGCGCCGGACACGCCTTCAACAAGTCCGGCCGGGCCGAATATAGCCATCCAGAGCAATTCGACCTGCGTAGCCACATAGCCCGACACAGAGGCGCCGCGCACCCCCTCTGCTTCACTAACGAAGTAATGGATCATGAATTCCTAGAAGGGTTCAAACCCATAAACATCGAATCATACGATGGCACAACAGACCCCGCGGTATGGATCGAAGATTTTATTCTCCACATCCACATGGCCCGCGGTGACGATCTACACGCCATCAAGTATCTTCCCTTAAGCTCAAAGGACCAGCCCGACATCGGCTAAACAGCACGCCCAAAGAAATTCCATTGGCAGCCGGGAAAACTGGAAGACGCATTCTCGACAACTTCCGGGGCACATATGTGCGACCACCGGCGCGCCGACGACGACTTGAGCCACATTACTCAACAGCCCAGAGAGTCAGCCAGGAAATTCTGGACTCGGTTCCTAACTAAGAAGAACCAAATAGTTGACTATCCGGACGCCGAAGCCTCGGCGGCTTTCAAGCATAATATCCATGATGAGTGGCTCGCTCGACACCTCGGCGAAAAACCCAAGTCCATGGTAGCTCTCACAACACTAATGACCGCTTTGCGGGCGAGGACGATTGGTTGGCCCGCGGCACACTACGCCACAGCCCGGCAATTCGGATGGCGCGACAATAACGGCAAGCCACGGCGTAAAAGACATAAGCGACGGAACAACGGCGACAACATCAAGACACGGCGCCAACGCCGGATTCGGGGATCCAAGCCCGTCAACGGAAGAAGCCGTTCAAAAGAAATAATCGGGGACCGTCCGATGCGGACCGCATATTTGGGCGCTGTGCCAAATTCGCACACCGGACAAGCCAGCCAATCACACCAATAGAGATTGATGGGTATTCAAACAGGCCGGCAAGATAAACGCCGAAGACAAGGACAAGGGGCTGCACAGCGACGATGACGAGGAGCCCAGACGTCCGAACACGGGGGGACAGAAGAAATTTCCCCCCCAGATGAAAACGGGCAACATGATCTACGCCACGCACATCCCCAAGTGGGAACGGAAGCGGGCACTAAGGGACGTCTATGCGATGGAGCCAGTCACCCCCAAATTCAACTCTTGGTCAGCTTGCCCGATCACCTTTGATCGTAGGGATCACCCTACTAGCATCCGTCACGGTGGCTCGGCCGCATTGGTCCTAGACCCAATTATTGACGGATTCCACCTCATGCGCGTCCTTATGGACGGCGGCAGCAGCCTGAACCTGCTTTATCATGACACAGTGCGCAAAATGGGCATTGGCCCTTCAAGGATCAAGCCCACTAAAACCACCTTTAAAGGTGTAATTCCCGGAGTAGAGGCCCGCTGTACGGGCTCGATAACATTGGAAGTGGTCTTCGGATCTCCGGATAACTTCTGAAGTGAAGAGTTAATCTTTGACATCGTCCCTTTCCGCAGTGGTTACCATGCACTGCTCGGACGAACTGCATTCGCCAGATTCAATGCGGTACCACACTACGCATATCTCAAGCTCAAGATGCCAGGACCACGCGGGGTCATAACGGTGAACGGAAACATGGTTCGCTCCCTACGAACAGAAGAACATACTGCAGCCCTTGCGGCGGAAGTACAATGCGGCCTTCTCCGATAAACCAATCCGGCGACAACAACTTCGAGCACATTCAAGCGAGTCCGAGCACCCATAACAGATCATCAGGCACGCCAAGAGCGCGACTAGCAGTCCGGCCTCCGCTTAAGCCCCATAAAAGCAGCGTTCGTGCCACTCGCACACAATTACGCACTTAAAATACCAAGGGCATAGGCGGAGGCGCATCAACGACTCAGTCAATAGTGCGGGTAACCGCCAAATACTTTGATACTCTTTCCCTCTTACCTTTCAGGACACTGCGTTGGCGCAGCATCCTCAAAAGCCGAATTGTCGGACTTATAGGGAAGAGACATCCACGGAGGCAACAGACGTTGTGCACAGAAGGAAATACACAGGTGGAGTCTATTTACGATCATTATACCTGCTATATCTATCCGAACACAGCCTGCCCCTGGATAGGACATGTCAAATAGTCCTATTTTATCTCTGCTTAACGCATCCATTGTAAATGTACGCTTAAACGTATTTTTCGTCAATGTGAGATCATACATAGCGTCAGCTTATTATTCTTATTTGAGCATTTTTCTCTTATATATGTTTATTTGATATTGCATCCGTACACCTTGGTATGGCCGGTTTGCCAGGGGCTTCTTATGGCGCCCCGCTATATGGCAACTAAAGTCCGAACACTTTCAACAAAGGCGGCACCCGAACTTATAGCACTATATGCATCAGCTCGAATCGTGTCTTGGGTCTCTGATTGGGATAGCCTGGCTCCCTTGTTTTGGTGCCTTAGTTCCGTTATATCGGCTAAGGTAGCGCAGGAGAACTATCGTGATTGTGTCCCGTTCTTCCCGGACGAGCACCTCGGTAGAGAAAGCCGAAAACTGACCGGCATGATATGGCGAGAGCTGGTCGCTGTTCGAGAGGTTCTAAAATCCTGAAAGATTTTCTGCTTTAGGCGATAAATCGCGTTCTCGATCTAGGCGTGTGTAGCGCCCGATTCGATCTTCAGTTCTAGGGGCTTCACTAAATTTAAAATTGTAGACTTCTATGGCTAAGTGAAAGTTATAAAGCCGCATAGTCCGATTGCTCGGTTCCTCTTGCGGACACCTCCTTAAGGGACCAAACATTTGGGTAAAGAGTGCCCGGTTTTCCATGAACACCCCAAAGGTGCTAATGCTGCGAGGCGGAAGCCGACGGTCGCCTACTTTCGAGGATTTTATAATCAGCCGCATGAAGGTAATATTTTAAATAACAAAAGCGCTACATAGCGCAAGTAACTTCGTCTTTAATCACAAACACGACAGAAGTGAATTCATTCAAATATGGCGTCCTTGGTACTCTCATCGGCGACGAGACGAGCACCCTTCATCACACCATCATAGTACATTTCAGGATGGCTATGCGCCTTGCCCTCCGGCAGCCCGTCCTTGACCAGCTTCTCCGCATCCAGCTTGCCCCAATGCACCTTGACGCGGGCAAGGGCCCGGCGTGCACCTTCAATGCAAACGGATCGCTTGATCACCTCAAGCCGCGGACAGGCATCCACCGTCCGCTTGATCAGGCCAAAGTAGCTAGTGGGAAGGATCTCACCAGGCCACATCCGGACTATGAAATCTTTCATAGCCACTTCGGCCGCCCTGTGGAGTTCGACCAACTGCTTCAGTTGGTCACTCAGAGGCGTTGGGTGTTCGGCCCCAGCATACTGGGCCCAGAACAGCTTCTCTGTTGAGCTCCCCTCCTGGGCACGGTAGAACTCCGTGGCGTCAGATACGCTGCGTGGCAGATCTGCGAATGCCCCTGGAGAGCTCCGAATCCGAGTAAGTAAAAGAAACGCATCCTCCACATGTTTCCTTTGCATAAAGAACTTCTTACCCGCTGCTATCTTTCTGGCCTCCTGGATTTCCCGCTCTGTCTTCTCGGCCTCGGCCTTGGCGTCTCTTACACTCTCAAGGGCCTTCACAAGCTCGGCCTCTTTTGCCTTCAGATCATGCTCCATGGACTCGAACTTCTTGCCGAGGTCCTGGAGCTCCTGCTGTACCTCGCCCACTCTAGCACTTTGCTTTTCGCGCTCCTTGCATTCCAAGGCCGCTTTGTTTTCGGCCTTGGACAGCGCTTCCTTCAGGGATGCCACTTCAGCGGTGGCCCTGTTACCTGATCATGGCGCTTTGGCGTTAGATTGACACATTTGCTTATCTTTAAATACACATACAAGCGGGAATCACTTACCTTCATTCTCCTCGAGCTGCCTCTTCGTGAGGCTGAGCTCTCCATCGCGCTGCTCCGGGCCCCACTTTAGTTCGGCAACCTCGGCGATGCACGGGCGGCAGCAAGCAGCACAGCCTACTTATTCACAACAATGCTTATTATTAGACTCCTCACGGTTATAATTGACCCTCCGTTTGGCTTTTCCTTCCTAACGCCAAACAGTATCGAGGCTACTACCTATCGGGTGATAATCTCATACATTTTTTACTTACCTCAAAGCCTGTCAGGAGGCTTGTGCAGGCTTCGGTTAGTCCGCTTTTGGTGGACAGAACCTTTTGAATCACCGCACTCATAAGAGTACGGTGCTCTTCTTCCATGGAAGCGCCTCGAAGCGCTTCCACCAGGCTATCCGGCTCCGTTGATCCGACGGAAGTCCTCGGCATAGGCGGCTCGCCCTCCCTAACGAGGGGTTGCCCGCCTAAGTCTGGAACCGTCGGAGGTTCCGGAACAGTGTTCGGTCGAGAGTCCGCCTTGTTGCGGCTCTCATCGACGCGATCTGCGGGAATCTTGAACCCTGCATGTCCGACGTTCGGGGGTCCGCCTTGGGGCGTCTCCAGGGTCACCTCCCCCTGTTCGGGGAGCCTGCGGGACAACCCCTCCGTGTCATCCGCAGGCTGAGGAGTGGTGGCCTTCGGGAACGAGTTCATCTCCGAAGAACTCAGAGACCCATCCGAAGACGACACCGCCGGATGAGTCCGGGCCGGACTGCGTCAATATTCGGTGTTATTAAACAATTATGAAGTGAAAACCACGATAGAGTGCGGACACTTACGATCGCGCCGGGGGCTTCCCCTGGGGCAGCCACCCCTCATCGCTGTGAGCGGCCGTGGTGGAGTAGTCCGGAAGGGATGTTTTCCCCTTCTTGGACGTCCCAGCCTCCCCCTCTGGGGAGGCTTTCCTCTTCTTCTCCCCCCTTGTGCGGGGAAGCGAAATTTCTTCTTGATTCCCCCCGCCTCTGCGGGAGGAATCTTTCTCGTCGTCATTGGACGTCATGGGTATAACGGCCTTGCACCGAGGGTCCTTTCCGCCCCCCTGGCCTGCTTCGCCGGGATCCTCATCCTTCCCGGATGGGGCTTCTTCTTCTTCCTCCTCCCCTTCGTGGGAGGAGTCTGCCTCGTCATCCTCGGACAAGGCTTCTGGCACAACCTTACGACGAAGACCCTTTCGGGTCCTCAGGCCTTCTTCTCGGCCTTCTTCTCCGGCACCTTGTACGGTGCCGAGACCAGCATCTCCGTCAGGAGAGCATCCGCTGGGTCTTCTGGCAGCGGAGCCGGACAGTAGACCTGCTCCGCTGTCTCCACATAGTCCTGAGGCAAGTATGCATGATTACTTGAGGGACTCCCGTGAATATATTGGGAAAAGCTGGGTCCGGTGGTAGTCTGAGAACTCACCTGACTAGGAGCCCGCGTGGCGTGAAGCCCGCGGTCCTCGGATGTGGGAGGAGGTACTTCGGAGGCCTTGAACAACACTTTCCATGCGCCTTCGCAAGGTCATGTCGTAGAAACTTCGGGCGTCGGTGTTCGGCCGGGACGAACTCCCATAGATTAACCGCCCGCTTTTGGCAGGGCAGGATCCGGCGAACAAGCATGACCTGGATCACGTTGACAAGCTTGATGTTCTTGTCCTTCATGCTTTTGATGCATGTCTGGAGTCCGGCCAGCTCCGTTGAATCGCCCCAGGACAGGCCCTTCTTCTCCCAGGAGGTGAGCCGCATGGGTGTTCCAGGTCGGAACTTGGGGGCCGCTGCCCAGCTGGCGCCGCGCGGCTCGGTGATGTAGAACCACCCCGATTGCCATCCTTTTACGGTTTCCGTGAAGGAACCGCCCAGCCAGGTGATGTTAGGCATCTTGCCCACCATGGCTCCTCCGCACTCCGCTTGCTGGCCGCTTACAACCTTCGGCTTCATGCAGAAGGTTTGTAGCCATAGGCCGAAATGAGGCCGGGTGCGGAGGAAGGCCTCGCAAACAATGATGAAAGCCGAGATGTTGAGGACAAAATTCGGGGCTAGACCGTGGAAATCTAGCCCATAGTAGAACATGAGCCCGCGGACGAAGGGGTGGAGTGGAAATCCCAGTCCACGGACAAAGTGGGCGACGAACACGACTCTCTCGTGGGGTCCCGGGGTCGGAATGACCTGCCCAGCATCCGGTAGCCGGTGCGCTATGTCTGCGGCCAAGTATCCGGCCGCCCAAAGATTTGTGATGTGCTTCTCCTTGACGGTGCAAGCCACCCACCTGCCTCCTGCTCCGGACATGTTTAGCTGTGCGGAGGAGACTTGGGCTTGGGCGCTGGAGCTCGAGGGGGCAAGGATGAGCAAGGGAGGAAGAAGGCGTGGGTAAAAATGAGGAAATTTTATCCCTTTATAGAGGCGACGAAGGCGGTGCGCCTCCCCACTTGCCCGTTGGGAATCGCTTGCTTCCCAAGTGCCACGATTGATAATGTGGTGGGATTACCCATACCCGTATTGATGAGAATCCCGTAATAAGGGGGCACGATCTCTGCTTTGATAAGACGTGTCAAGGAAACCGCCTCGCAATATGCCCTCTGGCTGGTTGTGGAAAGAACAGTTCAAATAATGACCTGACCGTAGTGACACGTTGCGTTGCCTAAAAAGTTGTCAGCAGATTGCATTTGTGAAACATCATTCTCTCTACGGTGGCATGCGAAGATCATCTTGTGGATCCGGACACGGTTTAAGTGTTCGAAAATTACTTTGGAGTATTCGAGGAGGAACCCGCCTGCAATGCGAAGACAAGGCTCAAGCGCCGGACTCATCGTCATTGAAGCCTGGTTCGGAGGCTCTTGAGGAGTCTGGATTAGGGTATCCGGACAGCCGATTGTGTACAACGTCCGGACTATTGAAGCGTGAAGATACGAGACTCAAGACTTCGGCCCATGTCCGGAGGGGACTTTCCTTGGCGTGGAAGGCAAGCTTGGCGATCAGGATATTGTATTTACTTCCTTTTAACCGACTCCATGTAAACCCTAGTCCTCTCCGGTGCCTATATAAACCGGAGAGGATGGTCCTTAGAAGGCCGATCACAATTACAATCATACCATCATAGGCTAGCTCTTAGGGTTTAGCCTCTACGATCTCGTGGTAGATCTACTCTTGTACTACCCATATCATCAATATTAATCAAGCAGGAAGTAGGGTTTTACCTCCATCGAGAGGGCCCGAACCTGGGTAAACATCTGTGTCCCTTACTTCTTGTTACCATCAGCCTTGACGCACAGATCGGGACCCCCTACCCGAGAACCGCCGGTTTTGACACCGACATTGGTCACCCCAAAGACACGTAAGTTGATCTTTTAGCCTTGTGCGGTGCCCCCTCCATAGTTACACACTTTGGTCATATCGTCATAGTGCTTAGGCGAAGCCCTGTGCCAGTAACTTCATCATCACCGTCACCACACCGTCGTGCTGAAGGAACTCTCTCTCGGCCTCAACTGGATCAAGAGTTCGAGGGATGTCAACGTGTGCTGATCACGGAGGTGTCGTACATTCGGTACTTGGATCAGTTGGATCGCGAAGACGTTCGACTACATCAACCGCGTTACTAGACGCTTCCGCTTTCGGTCTATGAGGGTACGTAGATACACTCTCCCCGCTCATTGCTATGCTTCTCCTAGATAGATCTTGCGTGATCATAGGAATTTTTTTTTGAAATACTACGTTCCCCAACAGTGGCATCCGAGCCAGGTCTATGTGTAGATGTTATATGCACGAGTAGAACACAAAGAGTTGTGGGAGATAATAGTCATACTGCTTACCAGCAACATCTTACTCTGATTCGGCGGTATTGTTGGATGAAGCGGCCTAGACCAACATTACATGACCGCTTTCATGAGACTGGTTCTACCGCCGTGCTTCGCACACAGGTGGCTAGTGGGTGTCTGTTTCTCCAACTTTAGCTGAATCGAGTTTGACTACGCCCGGTCCTTGTTGAAGGTTAAAACAGCACACTTGACGAAAAATCGTTGTGGTTTTGATGCGTAGGTAAGAACGGTTCTTGCTAGAAGCCCGTAGCAACCACGTAAAACTTGCAACAACAAATTACAGGACGTCTAACTTGTTTTTGCAGGGCTTGCTGTGATGTGATATGGTCAAGACATGATGATATATAAATTGTTGTATGAGATAATCATATTTTGCAACAGTTATCGGCAACTGGAAGGAGCCATATGGTTGTCTATTTATTGTATGAAATGCAATCGCCATGTAATTGCTTTACTTTATCACTAAGCGGTAGCAATGGTCGTAGAAGCAATAGTTGGCGAGACGACAACGATGCTACGATGGAGATCAAGGTGTCAAGCCAGTGACGATGGTGATCATGACGAAGCTTTGGAGATGTAGATCAAAGGCACATGATGATGATGGCCATATCATATCACTTATTTTGATTGCATGTGATGTTTATCCTTTATGCATCTTATTTTGCTTAGTACGGCGGTAGCATTATAAGATGATCTCTCACTAAATTCCAAGGTATGAGTGTTCTCCATGAGTATGCACCGGTGCTACAGTTCGTCGTGCCGAGACACCACTTGATGATCAGGTGTGATAAGCTCTACGTTCACATACAACGGGTGCAAGCCAGTTTTGCACACGCAGAATACTCGGGTTAAACTTGACGAGCCTAGCATATGCAGATATGGCCTCGGAACACTGAGACCGAAAGTTCGAGCGTGAATCATATAGTAGATTTGATCAACATAGTGATGTTCACCATTGAAAACTACTCCGACTCACATGATGATCGGACATGGTTTAGTTGATATGGATCAGGTGATCATTTAGATGACTAGAGGGATGTCTATCTAAGTGGGAGTTCTTAAGTAATATGATTAATTGAACTTTAATTAATCATGAACTTAGTACCTGATAGTATTTTGCATGTCTATGTTGTTGTAGATCAATGGCCCGTACTCTTCGTTCCTTTGAATTTCAATGCGTTCCTAGAAAAGCTAAGTTGAAAGATGATGGTAGAAACTACACGGACTGGGTCCGTAACTTGAGGATTATCCTCATTGCTGCACGTAAGAATTACGTCCCGGAAGCACCGCTAGGTACAAGACCAGCTTCAGAGAACAGCGGGACGTTATGCGCGCCTCGCGAGCAAAGGCGATGACTAGTCGATAGTTCGATGTGCCATGCTTTACGGCTTAGAACCGGGACTTCAACGACGTTTTGAATGTCATGGAGCATATGAGATGTTCCAGAGTTGAAGTTAATATTTCAAGCAAATGCCCGGATTGAGAGATATGAAGTCTCCAATAAGTTCTACAGCTGCAAAATGGAGGAGAATAGTTCTGTCAGGGAACATATACTCAGAATGTCTGGGTACCACAATCACTTGACTCAACTGGGAGTTAATCTTCCGGTTGATAGTGTCATTGAAAAAGTTCTTCAATCACTGCCACCAAGCTACAAAATCTTCATGATGAACTATAATATGCAAGGGATGGATAGGACAATTCCCGAGCTCTTCGTGATGCTAAAGGCTGCGGAGGTAGAAATCAAGAAGGAGCATCAAGTGTTGATGGTTAACAAGGCCACTAGTTTCAAGAAAAAGGGCAAAGGGAAGAAGGGGAACTTCAAGAAGAATGGCAAGCAAGTTGTTGCTCAAGTGAAGAAGCCCAAGTCCGACCTAAGCACGAGGCCTGAATGCTTCTACTACAAAGGGACTGGTCACTGGAAGTGGAACTGCCCCAAGTATTTGGCGGATAAGAAGGATGGCAAAGTGAAAGGTATATTTGATATACATGTTATTGATGTGTACCGTACTAATTCTGTAGTAGCGCCTAGGTATTTAATACTGGTTTTGTTGCTCATATTTGCAACTCGAAACAGGGGCTACGGATTCAGCAAGATTGGCTAAGGACGAGATGACGATGCGCGTGGGAAATGGTTCCAAAGTCGATGTGATCGTCGTCGACACACTACCTCTACATCTACCTTTGGGATTAGTTTTAGACCTGAATAATCGTTATTTGGTGACACGTTAAGCATGAACATTATATCTGGATCTTGTTTGATGCGAGACGGTTATTCATTTAAATCAAAGAATAATGGTTGTTCTATTTGTATGAGAAATATCTTTTATGGTCATGCACCCTTGATGAGTGGTCTATTTTTGTTGAATCTCGATAGTAGTGATACACATATTCATAGTATTGAAGCCAAAAGATATAAGTTTATAATGATAGTGCAACTTATTTGTGGCACTGCCGTTTAGGTCATATTGGTGTAAAGCACATGAAGAAACTCCATGCTGATGGGCTTTTGGAATCACTTGATACTTGCGAACCATGCCTCATGGGCAAGATGACTAAAACTCCGTTCTCTAGAACAATGGAGCGAGCAACAGACTTGTTGGAAATAATACATACTGATGTACGCGGTCCGATGAGTGTTGAGGCTCGCGGTAGGTGTCGTTATTTTCTGACCTTCACAGATGATTTGAGCAGATATGGGTATATCTACTTGATGAAACATAAGTATGAAACATTTGAAAAGTTCAAAGAATTTCAGAGTGAAGTGGAAAATCATCGTAACAAGAAAATAAAGTTTCTACGATCTGATCGTGGAGGTGAATATTTGAGTTACGAGTTTGGTCTTCATTTGAAACAATGTAGAATAGTTTAGCAACTCACGCCACAGAACACCACAGCGTAATGGTGTGTCCGAGCGTCAGTGTCGTACTTTATTAGATATGGTATGATCTATGATGTCTCTTACTGATTTATCGCTATCGTTTTGGGGTTATGCTTTAGAGATGGCTGCATTCACATTAAATAGGTCACCATCTAAATCCATTGAGACGACACCATATGAACTATGGTTTGGCAAGAAACCCAAGTTGTCGTTTCTTAAAGTTTGGGGCTGTGATGCTTATGTGAAAAAGCTTCAACCTGATAAGCTCGAACCCAAATCGGAGAAATGTGTCTTCATATGACACCCAAAGGAAACTGTTGGGTACACCTTCTATCACAGATCTGAAGGCAAGATATTCGTTGCTAAGAATGGATCCTTTCTAGAGAAGGAGTTTCTCTCGAAATAAGTGAGTGGGAGGAAAGTATAACGTGATGAGGTAATTGTACTTGCTCCCTTATTGAAAAGTAGTTCATCATAGAAATCAGTTCCAGTGATTCCTACACCAATTAGTGAGGAAGCTAATGATAATGATCATGAAGCTTCTGATCAAGTTACTACCAAACCTCGTAGGTCAACCAGAGTAAGATCCGCACTAGAGTGATACGGTAATCCTGTTACGGAGGTCATGTTACTTGACCATGATGAACCTACGAACTATGAGGAAGCGATGATGAGCCTAGATTTCGCGAAATGGCTTGAGGCCATGAAATCTGAGATGGGATCCATGTATGAGAACAAAGTGTGGACTTCGGTTGACTTGCCCGATGATCGGCAAGCCATAGAGAATAAATGGATCTTCAAGAAGAAGACTGACACTGACGTTAATATTACTGTCTACGAAGCTCGACTTGTTGCTAAAGGTTTTTGACAAGTTCAAGGAGTTGACTACGATGAGACTTTCTCACCCGTAGTGATGCTTAAGTCTGTCCGAATCATGTTAGCAATTGCCGCATTTTATGATTATGAAATTTGGCAAATAAATGTCAAAACTGCATTCCTTAATGGATATCCTAAAGAAGAGTTGTATATGATGCAACCAGAAGGTTTTGTCGATCCAAAAGGTGCTAACAAAGTGTGCAAGCTCCAGCGATCCATTTATGGACTGGTGCAAGCCTCTCGGAGTTGGAATATACGCTTTGATAGTGTGATCAAAGCATATGGTTTTGTACAGACTTTTGGAGAAGCTTGTATTTACAAGAAAGTGAGTGGGAGCTCTGTAGCATTTCTTATATTATATGTGGATGCCATATTGTTCATCGAAAATAATACAAAATTTCTGGATAGCATAAAAGGATACTTGAATTATAATTTTTTAATGAAATACCTTGGTGAAGCTGCTTATATATTGGGCATCAGGATCTATAGAGATAGATCAAGACGCTTAATTGGAATTTCACAAAGCACATACCTTGATAAAGTTTTGAAGAAGTTCAAAATGGATCAAGCAAAGAAAGGGTTCTTGCCTGTGTTACAAGGTGTGAAGTGGAGTCAGACGCAATGCCCGACCACTGCAGAAGATAGAGAGAAAATAAAAGTCATTCCCTATGCCTCAGCCATAGGTTCTATCATGTATGCAATGCTGTGTACCAGACCTTATGTGTGCCTTGCTATTAGTTTAGCAGGGAGGTACAAAGTAATCCAGGAGTGGATCACTGGACATCGGTCAAGAACATCCTGAAATACCTGAAAAGGACTAAGGATATGTTTCTCGTTTATGGAGGTGACAAAGAGCTCGTCGTAAATGGTTACGTTGATGCAAGCTTTGACACTGATTCGGATGACTCTAAGTCACAAACCGAATACGTATTTATATTAAATGATGGAGCTATCGGTTGGTGCACTTCCAAACAGAGCGTCGTGGCAGGATCTACGTGTGAAGCGGAGTACATAGCTGCTTTGGAAGCAGCAAATGAAGGAGTCTGGATGAAGGAGTTCATATCCGATCTAGGTGTCATACCTAGTGCATCAGTTCCAATGAAAATCTTTTGTGACAATACTGGTGCAATTGCCTTGGCATTAGAATCCAGATTTCACAAGAGAACCAAGCACACCAAGAGACGCTTCAATTCCATCTGTGGTGAAGTCAAGGAGGGAGACATAGAGATTTGCAAGATACATACGGATCTGAATGTTGCAGACCCGTTGACTAATCCTCTCTCATGAGCAAAACATGATCAACACTAAGACTCCATGGGTGTTAGAATCATTACTATGTAATCTAAATTATTGACTCTAGTGCAAGTGGGAGAATGAAGGAAATATGCCCTAGAGGCAATAATAAAGTTGTTATTTATATTTCCTTATATCATGATAAATGTTTATTATTCATGCCAGAATTGTATTAACCGGAAACTTAGTACATGTGTGAATACATAGACAAAAAGAGTGTCCCTAGTATGCCTCTACTAGACTAGCTCGTTAATCAAAGATGGTTAAGTTTCCTGACCATGGACATGTCTTGTCATTTGATGAACGGTATCACATCATTAGAGTATGATGTGACGGACAAGACCCATCCATTAGCATAGCACAAATGATCGTTTAGTTTTATTGCTAATGCTTTCATCATGATTTATACATGTTCCTCTGACTATGAGATTATGCAACTCACGAATACTGGAGGAACACCTTGTGTGCTATCAAACGTCACAACATAACTGGGTGATTAGAAATATGCTCTATCAGTGTCTCTGATGGTGTTTGTTGAGTTGGCATAGATCGAGATTAGGATTTGTCACTCCGTGTATCGGAGAGGTATCTCTGGGCCCTCTCAGTAATGATCATCACTATAAGCCTTGCAAGCAATGTGACTAATGAGTTAGTTATGGGATGATGCATTACGGAACGAGTAAAGGTACTCGCCGGTAACAAGATTGAACTAGGTATGATGATACCGACAATCAAATCTCGGGCAAGTAACTTACCGATGACAAAGGGAACAACGTATGTTGTTATGCAGTTTGACCGATAAAGATCTTCGTAGAATATGTAGGAGTCAATATGAGCATCCAGGTTCCGCTATTGGTTATTGATCGGAGAGGTATCTCAGTCATGTCTACATAGTTCTCGTACCCGTAGGGTCCGCACGCTTAACGTTCGATGACAATTTGTATTATGAGTTATGTGATTTGATGTACCAAAGTTTGTTTGGAGTCCCGGATGATATCACGTACATGACGAGTCTCGAAATGGTCGAGACATAAAGATTGATATATTGGAAGGTTGCATTTGGACATCAGAATGTGTCGGGGATATACCCCGCGGTGTAACCCGGCCGGACTTGGCGACTCACTAATGACCCGCCCTGGCTGGACGACACACTAAGTGACCCGCCCGATCCTGGCGACTTATGGGTGACCTGGCAAGTGGATCAGAGGAGCGACAAGACTCGGGGGCCCAGGAGGCTCAAGGCCCAGAAGGCCGGCTTACATTATGGTAGGCCGGATTAAGAGGAAAGGCGTGAGGAATATCTTCCTTACAAGGAATCAAGACCCGGACTTGTATCCGGCTTGTAGTAGAAGATAGGCTAGTCCTAATTCTATTTGGACTCCACATGTAACCCGCCCCTCTAACTTATATAAGGAGGGGCAGGGCACGCCAAAGAGGGACAAGTAACAAGAAACAATATCTAGGGCTAGACACAACTAGGGGAGAGCCGTCTTATGCGGCGTCTCCCTGATGAGCCTAATGAGACCTAGCCTCAAACAGCATGTAGGGCTATTCCGGATGATGTTTCCCGGGGCCCGAAGCTGTCTAAATCCTCGTCTTGTGTGATGATCCGCCTAGCGTCTCTCGATTCCCCCCAACCCCTCTCAAGCTACCACATAGATGCGTTGGCCTCGCGACTAAGTCCTTGCAAGAGGACATCTGTCGTGACAATTCCACGACAGTTGGCGCCCACCGTGGGGCCAGGCGCACGGTGGTGATGAGTTCTTGAAGGGATCTGTTCCAGAGATAGGGAAGTTTGCAATTTTTCGGATGAAAAATAACCGGTGTGGAAGGATTCATATCAACTACAAGTTCATCAGTCAAAGATCAAAGGAGTTTATGAGCGATGGATTAGTCAAAGTTGAGGCCAGGAGGAGCTAGGGTTACGCCGCCATCCTACGACTTATTTTCCTAAAGAGGATGTGTCCGATCAACCGCTGCCATCACGTGTGCGTGCACTGTTGCTGTTTCAGCTCCAAAACAGAGAACACAAAGTCAAGTCAAAAAGAATCACAACCCGGAGATGGATTGGGGCTCCGACGACTCCACGGACGAGTCGCCGCCTGGTCTCCGTCTTCGACTCTGCCTCGCACCACTGCCGGCCGCGTCCAGAGCCGCTGTCGCGGACACCTGCCAAACCTCCGCTACTCCAAACAGCTACAGGGCCCTCGAGCCGCCCTGCCCTGTCTATCCCAAGTCGCCGTTACTGCTGCAGGTATAGCTCGAGCCGGCTGCCGTCGGCTCTGCCTCGCCTCCGTGGTGGTCAGCCCGGCTGTAACGCCCCGGATTCGATGCGCCAGGTGTCTGCCAGTTATTCGCCGTCGTTGCCATGTCATTTGCTTGCGTGTTGCACTTTGCCATGTCATCATATGCATTTCATATCATGTCATCATGTGCATTTCATTTTGCATAAATGTTCGTCTCATGCATCCGAGCATTTTTCCGTTGTCCGTTTTGCAATCTGGCACTCCTATGTCTCCCGGCGCCCTCTTTTACCTCTTTTCGTGTGCGGGTGTTAAACTTTCTTGGAATGGCCCGAGGTTTGCCAAGCGGCCTTGGTATACCACCGGTAGACCGCCTGTCAAGTTTCGTGCCGTTTGGATGTCGTTTGATACTCCAACGGTTAACCGGGTAACCGTAAAAGCCCCCTTCTCTTTGCAGCCCAACACCCCTTACAAAGTGGCCCAAAACCCATCTAGCTCCCCTCCATGCTCTCGGTCGTTCGATCACGATCGTGTGGGCAAAAACCGCACTCCATTTGGACTCTCCTAGCTCCCTCTACCTATAAATATGCCCACCCCCCCGAAATTCGCGGATGAATCCTTCCCGAAACCCTAGCCCCTTCTTCCTCCGCGCGCCGGACACGTCCGCCCGGCGCCGGACGCGCCGCCGCCGCCGCTCCAGCCAGCGGGGGCGCCACGTCGCCCGCAGCTCCCGCGCCACAGCAGCCCGCCCGGCCCAGGCAGGCCCGCCCGAGCCCAGCATCGCCGCCCTCCGCGCTGCGTCCCGCCCGCGCTCGGCCTCCGCCCGCGCCTCGCCGCGCCGCCGCCGCCGCGGGCGACCCCCAGCGCCCGCTGGTCCGCCGCCTCCGCCTGCCGGCCACCGCCCCCGGCCAGCGCCTCGCCGCCCGGCGGTCGCCCGCCTCACCCGTCCCCTCGCCGGACCGCCGCGCCCGCCTCGGCCTCGTCGGCTCCGAAGCTCCGGCGAGCTCGGCCCCGCCGCCTCCCGACCTTCCCGGCCGGATCCGGCCGAGGCAGCCCCGGATCCGCTCTTCCCCAACTCCGGCGAGGTTCTCCGGCGAACCTCGTAAACCGTGCAGATCGAGAGGTTGACTTTTCCCCTTTCCCCGAGATGGCTAAGTCCCAGATTTTCGTTATTTTCATGCCATGTTCATGCCATCATATCTCTGCATCCGTAGCTCCGTTTCGTGCGTGTAATATGTCAAATTGTTCACCTCGATGAGTACATCATTTAATTACATTGCATCATATTCATTTGAGGTCACCTTGATGCCTTAATCTTCGTTGCAAGAGTGCTATGTGATGTTAAACTGCTGAAACTGTTATAACATGCACTTTTGTCATTTTTGCCATGATTGATGTGTGCATCCTATGAACTTGAGCCCTACATATGTTTTGTAATATGCCATGCCATCTTTACAGGGGTGTATGCCATGTATTTTTGTGATCTCTGTGGTGACTAGCACAAGCATGCAAACTAGGCTTCATGATGTTGCTGATTTCAGCCCCTGTTCTGCTGATATTTTTATGCCATGTAAACTTGATGCTACCGAGAGATCCATGCTTATTTTGAGATACTTTAGTAAGGATGTTTTGAACATATGGTTATTCTCTATCCATCCATGCCCTTGTTTGCAATTATGGAGTGCCATAGCTTGAGTCAATCGAGCTCTACTTTTGCTATAAAATGTTTCCTGGCAGGTTGTTTACATGTTATTCAATTTTGCCAAGGTTGTTGTAGTTGATCCGTGTATGCTATGATGTTGTTCTTGCCATGTATAGCTTCTATGCCATGTATTCTTACTATGAGTTGCCTTGCCATGCCATTTATTGCTCTGTGGTGAGTGGTTCAAGCTCACCAACATGCCTACTTATTGTTGTTCCTGCCATGTATGAATCTGTAATATAACTTGCCATGTTTACATGGGTGCCATCATATTTTCTGATCCTTTTTGGCTCATGGTTACTAAAGGACTTTTGTTCTATGAAATTAGTCTATTCATGCCATACCTTTGTTTGCCATGGTAAGTTCCTGTAACATGCTGTTTGATAGCTCTAAACATTGCAACCTGATGTTATTTCCTGATAAGTCTGAAACTGTTATTATTTGCAATCTTGCCATGTGTTTTTGAGCATGTTCTAGTGATTTCTGGAGATAGCTCAGTGTTAATGTTTTGTCATGATTTACCTTTAAATCATGCCCATGCCTGTTGTTTTCTTGTTGAGGTCCTGTAGCATGTTGTTTTGATGCTTGCAATATGCCTAGTTGCTGTTTTGGACAGATTGTTGTCATGTCTTGTATAGTGTGTATGTGCTGAACCGTTGCTCCGTTTTGAGTGTGCTCTATATGAAACTTGCTTGATTTTGCATGTAGTTTCATATTATCATGTTGCATCCTTGTTTTGAGGTGTTTGCTTGATGTTTGGATGCATTTTGCATCAATGACATGTTTATCTTGTTTTGCTCATATCTTCTAGGCCGTAGCTCCAAATCTAATGAACTTTATATGTAACTTGACTAGAATCTCGTGTAGATCATCTTGGTGCATTTTAACTTGCTGTTTAACAACTTGAACATAAAGTTATTCAGATCTGGACCAATTTCGAAATTTGCATATGAGGACTTACCGGAATTGTTATATGTTGCTTCCGGCCTCATTTAAACTTGTCTTGTTGTGTTGCTCTTGTATGCATCATCCCTTGCCATGAGTAGCTTCATGTAGTCTTGTCATGCATCATGCTTGTTTGTGCATCATGCCTTGTTCATGCGTGGTGTGTTTACCATGTTGTGTGCTTCTTCTTGTTAGTTCCTGTTTCGTTGCGATCGTGAGGATTCGTTCGTCTACGCTTGGTTCGTCTTCGTGGCTTCATCTTCTTCATGGACTCGTTCTTCTTCCTAGCGGGATTTCAGGCAAGATGACCGCTACCCTGGATCTCACTACTATCATTGCTATGCTAGTTGCTTCGTTCTTTCGCAATGCTGCGTTACCTATCACTTGCTACTCAAGCCTCCCAAATTGCCATGAACCTCTAACTCGTTGTCACCTTCCCAGCAAACCGTTGTTTGGCTATGTTACCGCTTTGCTCAGCCCTCTTATAGCGTTGCTAGTTGCAGGTGAAGTTGAAGATTGCTCCATGGCGGACAGGATTTTGGTTGGGATATCACAATATCTCTTATATTATTAATGCATCTATATATTTGGTAAAGGGTGGAAGGCTCGGCCTTATGCTTGGTGTTTTGTTCCACTCTTGCCGCCCTAGTTTCCGTCATATCGGTATTATGTTCCCGGATTTTGCGTCCCTAACGCGTCGGGTGATTTATGGGACCCCTTGACAGTTCGCTTTGAATAAGACTCCTCCAAAGAAGGCCCAACATTGGTTTTACCATTTGCCTCACCTATGCCCTTTTTCCCTTGGGTTTAGGAGCCCAAGGATCATCTTTATTTAGCCCCCGGCGGTGCTCCTTCGAGTGTTGGTCCGAACCGAGCAACCTCTTGGGCCACCACGGGCAACTCGAGGTTGGTTTTACTCGTAGCTTGACTTATCCGGTGTGCCACGAGAACGAGGTACGTGTGACTCCTATCGGGATTTGTCGGCACATCCGGGCGGCTTTGCTGGTCTTGTTTTATTGCTGTCGAAATGTCATCATGGGCTAAGTTGGGACACCCCTGCAGGGTATAAACTTTCGAGAGCCGTGCCCGCGGTTATGTGGCAGATGGGAATTTGTTAATATCCGGTTGTAGTAAACTTAAAGCAAACTCTTCTAAAATACACCAACCGTGTGCGTAACCGTGAGTGTCTCTTTTCGGGGTTGATCGAGAGGAGAACACGGTTTCTGGGTTATGTCTGACGTAAGTAGGAGTTCAGGATCACTTCTTGATCATTACTAGTTGACGACCGTTCCTTTGTTTCTCTTCTCGCTCTCATTTGCGTTGGTTAGCCACCATATATGCTTAGTCGCTGCTGCAACCTCACCACTTTATCCCTTCCTTTCCCATTAAGCTTTGCTAGTCTTGATACCCATGGTAATGGGATTGCTGAGTCCTCGTGGCTCACAGATTACTACAACATCGATTGCAGGTACAGGTTATGAGATGGTCATGACGCGAGAGCGATGCTTGCTTGTCTTGAGTTCTTCTTACGCTTCTTGATCGGGGATAGGTTCGGTCGGCAGCTTTGGGCTAGCAGGGTGGATGTCGTTTGAGCTTCTGTTTATGTTTCATCCGTAGTCGGATGTTGATCTTGTATATGATGTTGATGTATTCTTGTGGTATTTGTGCCTTATGTATGTATCCCCATCTATTATGTAATGTTGATGTAATGATATCCACCTTGCAAAAGCGTCTTCAAGATGCGCTTCTATCCTTGGTGGGACCTTCGAGTTCCTTTTGGATAGGGTCGCATCTTGGGCGTGACACCGGCTGTGAGCTACCCTGACGGCCTCTTTCCGTCTCCGCGGACGGACCGCTTTGGCCTCTGCGGGATTACCTTCGCTGATGTCAAACCGTCATTGAGCCGGAGCTGCCGCCGGCTAAGGGCCACCCTGTTTAAATCGCCTCGCTGTTGTAAAAGGACGCAGCCGTGTCCCGTCTTCCAGCGCCAAGGTCACTGCCACGGTCCTGTCTTCCAACCCGCCAGCACCGCCACGAGTCGCCGTCTATGAAGTCGCCTCGTTACTGGAAAATACTTTGAACCGGATCCCTGCTGGGCTGCACCCCAATTCGCTCCGGTGGTTTGCCGCTGCCGCGAGATGCCCCGGTTTCCACCTCACGCTGTTGTTGAAACACCGGTGCACCCTTGTGCTTGCTTAAGCCGCCCCTGCTGGTCTCTGCTGTTCTGAACAGCTGCCTTGGATCTGCTTTGAGTCGCCGGCTTCACCAGGCCTCACCCACACTGAGCCACCAGGAAACACCGCTCAACACCGTGGCGCTCGCCTCGCCCAGTGTTCCAATGCATCTTGGCGTCAACTGCTCACAGAAGACCAAAGTGCGTGCATCCGTGGTGACTATCACGGGCGAACACGAATTTTAGGACTACAGGTTCATGGCGTGGATATGCCCACTCCGAGCTCGGTATCACTCGGACATTAAACAATTGAGGAGGAATCATCAAACAGTAAGTACTCCATGAAGGGTCAAGAGGGAAAATACATACGCACTCACGTGAGCCTAATAGCTCAACTCGCATGCAACACGGAGTTTGACCATTTGAGGAGTCAGTTAGTTCATCCTCACACGCCGTCGCTTGGAGTCGGCCTTGACACATCGCTCCCACGGCCACCTGCCTGTGTCGTTGCAAGTCACCGTTGCCGGGTCGACGTCGTCACCTCCAAAACTGCCTCTGCTGCCATCCGAGCCGCCTGAGTCGGCTGCATGATGCCTTACGCCGCGCCTCCGCAGAGTGTTGTCGCTGGTTTGCCATCGTATAAAGGAACATGGATCACGGTGCTAGGGCCACATCAGACATTTGATATGTTTTGATCCCAGATCCACGTTCATCCAAGAAAAAATACCAGGTGATATCCATTTAAGATTATTTTATTAAACATATTGTTTCATCAAAGAACAATTACTTTGGTCTGTATATTTTTATGTGCAGCAAAGGTGGTGCCATGTTGTGCCTATGAAGTATACGTCAGCACCATCACGCACCGGCGTCTGTGCCCGTTTACTGATGGAACAGGTGTGCGCAAGTCGCCGCCCGTGCATCTTAATTTACGTCAACCCGCCGGAGCCGCGTTGAGCCGCCCTTGCTGCTTTGAGCCGCCGGGGTATATTAAGTCGCTGGTCTGCCTGAGCCGCCGGAATTATGTTAAGTCGCCGGTCTGCCTGAGCCACCGGAACTATATAGAGTCGCTGGTCTGCTTGAGCCACCTCTGTCGCGATAAACGGATCATCCTCGTCCAAACAAATCAGGTGATATCCATCCAAGTTTGTTTTATTATCACATGTTTTTTTTGTCAAAGAACAAGTTTATCTTTGCCTTGGTCTGCAATATTGTTTATGCAGGGCAATTATTTATGACAAAAAGTGATATTATACCGCGGAGGTGGAGGTATGCCAACATCTTTTGGCACAAGTGGTCGTCGTTACTCAACGGACTCCCGCACCGGCTTACAATGTCGTGGCCGTCTCTCGCGACCACGCCGGCTTACAACGCCGTGGCCGTCTCTCGCGACCACGTCGGCTTACAACAAGGAGGACAACTTGCCCGTCTGCACCGGCTTACAACACCACGGCCGATTCATCGATGCATGCCGCCTCGAGATGTGGCGGTCGTTTTCTGATCCGTCTCTTGTGGCCTGGTCTACATCAACACATCGGGCCACACCGTCTCGCATGAGTTGTTTATTGAGTATGAGCAAGTCACTACTTGGGAAGCCGGTTTTCTTCAACAAATTGGAGGCAAATTATCATGTATTATCAGCCGTCAATCCAGACCGGATGGCTCAATGGGCAGCGCGCAAGTCGCCGCCACTACGGTTTGGTTAACTTCAAACAGCCGCTTGGAAGGAACCATTGGCGAGTTCTTGACACAGCTCGAGCGGGATCATTTATAACCCGCCGCAGCACCTCAACCTTCTGTGGATTCACATCGCGTTATCAACGCCAATGATATAAGCCCTTCTGCTATGGTCAAATATGGAGAATCTCAAGCCAACTCTTCGAGTCATCTTGAGACTCGGGGGCTACAATGGTATGGCTCGGCAAAATTAGCCGGTTTCAATGAATTCAAGAGCTCCGGGTCATTGAAGGGAAGATAAACCGGCCCTGGAGGCTACTGCTTTATTGGTAAATATTTAAAGGCCGTCAGAAAAATTTCCGGTTCAAAATGAGGATTCCGGTTTAAAATACAGCTCAAGAGACATCTTTCTCTCGCAAAGCTTTGAAGCTCTCAAAACCGGTTCAACATCCGGATCAAGGTAAATTTGTCCCTTACAAAGCTTTGAGGATCTCAATATCCGGTTTAAGAATTTCCGATTTAAAAGAATTAATCTCTCGCAAGTTCGAGATCTCGAACAAATTAATGGTTACCAAAGGGAACTTGCTGCCATGATGCACGGTTCAAGACATGGGTATCCTGCCTTACGGCTTATTTTATTATGGTCACTTGGGGGCTTCCTGCTCATCGGGCATAGCTATCAGTACCCTCTTGATTGGCGCAATGCCAAAATTTATATGGTCACTTGGGGGCTTCCTGTTCAAACATAGGTCGTATTCGAACCAAAGAGAACATAGCTGTCGATACCCTTTTGATTAGAAAACTGCTGAACCTACTTGGGGCTTCTTGATCGTATCCGAATCATAGCTCAACCCCTTTGGGAATCGATGTGGATCGTATTCGAATCAGCATCGTTAAACAACTTTTAAGGTCATTTGGGGGCTTCCTGTTCAAACATAGGTCGTATTCGAACCAAAGAGAACATAGCTGTCGATACCCACTTTGATCGGCAACGCCAACGCCACTGGGGGCTATATGACCGTCTTCGAATCTTAGCTTAACCCATTTGGAACGGTTTACTGATCGTATTTGAATCAGAAGCCTAATTTTTTTATCTATTTTTATACAATCGCAAGTATTTGAGTTGTCACAAATTTCATATGTGCCGGCTCTTACAGAGTTGAGTTATCAACTTCACTGTCCGGGTCACATAAACCAGCGGTATCATTCAAAGGATCATAGGGATCTTGTGATCTACTTATGTTCAGGATAAGACTATATTTGGGTGGTTATCCACCCTAGCTTTTGACATTAAGTCGCCAGGGCATATGTTGTTTAAACTCTGTGCAGGATTTACAGAGCTATGGCTTACATAAATGATCAAGTTCAAGCCCATCATCAAAGATTGAAATTGATGTCTCAAAAAGGGTTATTAATTCTGATTTTCTCAAAGGCTATACGCCACCGGGTTACAATGAATGCACATTAAGTCGTCATCGGCCAAGAGCCGCCAGGTATTTAAACCCCGGATTTACTTGTCAACCGATGAGGTATTCAAATCTTTAATAGCCAAAACTGGCTGGATTTTCATGATGATATTGAATGATTGAGGTTTTCATACCGGATTATATTGTTCAAAACTCAAATAGCCAACATGGTTGGATTTCTAGTGTGATTATCAATAACCAGTGTTATGATTGAGGTTTTCAAAGTCGCCTTAGCACAACGGCTATTATTTTTATCAATGGGCATGATTTATTTTACAATGGAGGAAATAGTCCCGAGTCGCTGCAGGTTTACGACCCGGCACTTGGGGGCTGCATTGTTCAAATCAAGATTGCATCGAATATACAAGTCCCATGTCACTGCCAGCATGCACCGTGGCACTTGGGGGCTAATGCAAAGTCATTTTTTCTCAACTTATTGAAGACCCGACTCATCACATTTTAAATGAGCCGGCCCTTGGGGGCTACCAATTGCTCCTATCGAAAATTCAAGGTACACAAGCCTCAGTCCATTACATTAAGAGATCCACTACTCAGTTGGTAAAGTACAAAGCTCTTAACCTTATGGACGTGGGTTCAAGCCCCATGGTGGAGATTACATCATATGATGTTATTATTAATGAATTATTTACAAAGTCCCTGCTCATTATTGCATAATGACCCGGCCCTTGGGGGCTACACTGGTGGAAGTTTTTATGAGCATAAGGCAATTACAAGTCCCAGGTTTCTGCAAGCATGACAACCCGACACTTGGGGGCTACATATGTGGAATATTCAGTTTTATGACTAATGAGTGAGATGAATAACGCGGATTTCTTCAAGGTTGCAACACTTATATTGAAGCAAGTCTTATGTTATCACTATGTTCTCCTCTTAAGACTTGGGGGCTACAGGTATTATGCATATAAAGAAGGAACATCTTCAAAATTCTCAGCTTTGAGTAAATCAGGAAGATCAATTACATGACCTGGTGTCAACAAAAATCATGACTCGACATCATCAGTCTTTTATAACCCGAAGATTTTGGAAATTATAACTCGGCAAGATCTACATCTTTAAGCCGGTTGAAAATCAGATGAGTATTTCAAGACCTATATTTTTTTAAGCCGGCGCTTTGGAAGCCGACTCAAATGGATTACTTGTTTACAATATTTCTTCTACAAGCAAATTGATTGTGAAGCTGGTCTATTGACCCGGATTTTCTAGAAGAAGGAAATGACAAGGACTTAAGGATGTTCAGGTGTCGGTTTACAAGAATTCTTAACCCGGAGCACAACCTGTCAAATTTGTTCTTGTGTTTATTTTGCAGCATAAGTTTACCATGGATAAATCCAAGCTAAACTTGGGGGCTAATGTCGGGGATATACCCCGCGGTGTAACCCGGCCAGACTTGGCGACTCACTAATGACCCGCCCTGGCTGGACGACACACTAAGTGACCCGCCCGATCCTGGCGACTTATGGGTGACCTGGCAAGCGGATCAGAGAAGCGACAAGACACGGGGGCCCAGGAGGCTCAAGGCCCAGAAGGCCGGCTTACATTATGGTAGGCCGGCTTAAGAGGAAAAGCGTGAGGAATATCTTCCTTACAAGGAATCAAGACCCGAACTTGTATCCGGCTTGTAGTAGAAGATAGGCTAGTCCTAATTCTATTTGGACTCCACATGTAACCCGCCCCTCTAACTTATATAAGGAGGGGCAGGGCACCCCAAAGAGGGACAAGTAACAAGAAACAATATCTAGGGCTAGACATAACTAGGGGAGAGCTGTCTTATGCGGCGTCTCCCTGATGAGCATAATGAGACCTAGCCTCAAACAACATGTAGGGCTATTTCGGATGATGTTTCCCGGGGCCCGAAGCTATCTAAATCCTCGTCTTGTGCGATGATCCGCCTAGCGTCTCTCGATTTCTCCCAACCCCTCTCAAGCTACCACATAGATGCGTTGGCCTCGCGACTAAGTCCTTGCAAGAGGACATCTGCCGTGACAATTCCATGACAGAATGGTTCCGGGATGTTCGGGCATTTTTTCGGAGTACCGAGAGGTTACCGGAACCCCCCGGGGGGTTAATGGGCCTTCATGGGCCCTAGTGGAAGAGAGGAGGCAGCATCCAGGTGGAGGCGTGTGCCCCCCAAGCCCAAACCGAATTGGACTAGGGTTGGGGGAGGGGGCGCCCCCCCTTTCCTTATATCCTCCTCCTCTTTCCCCCCTTCTCCTTGTGGTAATAGGAAAGGGGGGGGGGGCGAATCCTACTTGGACCGGGAGTCGAAGTAGGACACCCCCCCTTGGCGCGCCACACCTTGGCCGGCCTCCTCCTCCCCCTCCTTTATATACGTGGGAGGGGGCACCCCAAAGACACACAAGTTGATCTTTTAGTCGTGTGCGGTGCCCCCTCCATAGTTACACACCTCGGTCATATCATCATAGTGCTTAGGCGAAGCCCTGCGCTGGTAATTTCATCATCACTGTCACCACGTCGTCGTGCTGACGGAACTCTCCCTCAGCCTCAACTGGATCAAGAGTTCGAGGGACGTCACCGAGCTGAATGTGTGCTGATCACGGAGGTCTCATACGTTCGGTACTTGGATCGGTTGGATCGCGAAGACGTTCGACAACATCAACCGCGTTACTAAACGCTTCCGCTTTCGGTCTATGAGGGTACGTAGATACACTCTCCTCGCTCGTCGCTATGCTTCTCCTAGATAAATCTTGTGTGACCGTAGGCAATTTTTTTGAAATACTACGTTCCCCAACAACCACTTGAGGAAGCATGAGCACCACTTAAGAGTGTTGTACACTGAGAATCCTTTGGTGCAGGAATACATTGAATCACATCATGGAAATGTGTGGTCAAAAAGCAAATTCGATGAAATACGCAAGGTAGAGTATGTGACCAATAACCTTGAAGAGTGTTTCAATTCACAAAGATTAAGTCAATGAAAGGGCTTATGTTGTGACAAACATTTGACAATACCAGACATATGTTGAGGATAAAGACATTGCGCAAAAGAGTTGATATACACAATATGTTAGCCATGTGGTACATGTAGTTGTTAGCAATGGTAGATACGTGGCCATCCAATGCATACGTGCCCTGGTCTTCATGGCGAACGTCGGGGATGCCAATGACACAATGTTCTATTTTATAATATATTTTTATTATAAAAACATAATTCCTATGGCAACATTGTTCACAATGGTAACACCCATAGTTGTGCAAATTTGACCATGTTATCATGGACTATGCCATGGATGTGGCCATGGCCATGACCATATGCCTTGAATTCCATGCATGTTCATATTAGATAGGCCATTTTGTGAAGATATTTTTTCAAATTTGTGGTACCGCAAGTTTATTATTTTTCCCACAAACTATTGCACATAAGGTGGCTCAATGCAAGAGCATTCCATTTTTTTGTCTTTTTTCATTTCCTTTGATTTTCTCAAAATGGGATCACACTAGGAAGGTTAACCATTCATATGAAATGGTTTTGAATTTCAACTTTGGTTCTCCAAGTGCATACACCACCAATATTAAATCATAAAATGATTTTTTTGTCAATTTTCAGTATCGAACTACATCTCACTTGTAATTGAAATTTGAGCAAGTTCTGATAATTCACTAGGAATCTAGTAAATGGATGAAATATAGCAATAACGCTCTTAAATATATGAAACTTGATCAGTGGGCATCCAATATGACACTTTTGATGAAAAATGAAAATGGCCAATTTTCAAACTTATTCCACACACTTCCTTCACACAAAAGTCATTTCTGGCACTTGGGAAATGGAAAACAAATATTATAACAAAATCTTAATTCCTATTGTAACATTGTTCATAATGGTAACACCCATAGTTGTGCCTAATGTGACCATGTTGTCATGGACTATGTCATGGATGTGACCATGGCCATGGCCATATGCCTTGAATTCCATGCATGTTCATACTAGGTAGGCCATTTTGTGAAGGCTTTCTTTTCACATTTGTGGTATTGAAAGTTTGTTATTTTCCTCATAAACTAGTGCACATAAGATGGCTCAATGCAAAAGCATTTCAATTTTTTAGTCTTTTTCCATTTTCTTTGATTTTTTTTCAAAATGGGGTCAAACTAGAAAGGTTGACCATTCATACAAAATGGTTTGCAATTGCACCTTTGGTTGTCCCAAGTGCATGCACCACCAACATTAAAGCCTAAAATAGTTTTTTTTTCAATTTTCAAGACCAATCTACATCACAGTTATAGTTCAAATTTGAGCAAGTTCTGATAATTCATTAAAAATCTAGTAAATCGATGAAACATAGCAATGACACTGTTGGGGAACGTAGAATTTTAGAAAATTTACTTACGATGACGCAAGATCTATCTAGGAGAAGCATAGCAACGAGCGGGGAGAGTGTGTCCACGTACCCTCGTACACCGAAAGCGGAAGCGTTTAGTAACGCGGTTGAATGTAGTCGAACGTCTTCGCGATCCAACTGATCCAAGTACCGAACGCACAGCACCTCCGCGATTAGCAGACGTTCAGCTCGGTGACGGCCCTCGAACTCTTGATCCAGTTGAGGCCAAGGGAGAGTAATTTCAGCACGATGACATGGTGACGGTGATGATAAAGTTACCGGCGCAGGGCTTCGCCTAAGCACTACGATGATATGACTGAGGTGTGTAACTGTGGAGGGGGGCACCGCACACGGCTAAAAGATCAACTTTTGTGTTCTAGGGTGCCCCCCTCCCCACGTATATAAAGGAGGGAGGGGGAGGCCGACCAGCCCTAGGGGCGCGCCCAAGGAGGGGGAGTCCTACTAGGACTACTAGTCCTAGTAGGATTCCTCCACAAGGAAGAGAGGGGGAAGGAAGGAGAAGGAGTAGGAAAGAGGCGCGCCGCCCCCTTCCCTTGTCCAATTCGGACTACAAGGGGGGGCGCGGCCTGCCCTGGCTATCCTCCTCTCTCTCCAACAAGGCCCATGGTGGCCCATTAGTTTCCCCGGGGGGTTCCGGTAACCCCTCCGGCACTCCTTTTTACCCGAAACTATCCGGAACACTTATGGTGTCCGAATAACATGGTCCAATATATCAATATTTATGTCTTCACCATTTCGAGACTCCTCATCATGTCCATGATCTCATCCGGGACTTCGAACAACCTTCGATCATCAAATCGCATAAACTCATCAAACATTAAGCGTGCGGACCCTACGGGTTCGAGAACTATGTAGACATGACCGAGACACCTCTCCGGTCAATAACCAATAGCGGAACCTGGATGCTCATATTGGCTCCTACATATTCTACGAAGATCTTTATCGGTCAAACCGCATAAAAACATACTTTGTACCCTTTGTCATCGGTATGTTACTTGCCCGAGATTCGATCGTCGGTATCATCATACCTAGTTCAATCTCGTTACCGGCAAGTCTCTTTACTCGTTCCGTAATGCATCATCCTGCAACTAACTCTTTAGTCAAATTGCTTGCAAGGCTTATAGTGATGTGCATTACCGAGAGGGCCCAGAGATACCTCTCCGACAATCGGAGTGACAAATCCTAATCTCGATTTATGCCAACTCAACAAACACCATCGGAGACACCTGTAGAGAATCTTTATAATCACCCAGTTACGTTGTGATGTTTGATAGCACACTAAGTGTTCCTCCGGTGTTCGGTAGTTGCATAGTCTCATAGTCATAGGAACATGTATAAGTCATGATGAAAGCAATAGCAATAAACTAAACGATCATAGTGCTAAGCTAACGGATGGGTCTTGTCCATCACATCATTCTCTAATGATGTAACCCCGTTCATCAAGTGACAACACATGTCTATGGCTAGGAAACTTAACAATCTTTGATTAACGAGCTAGTCTAGTAGAGGCATACTAGCGACACTCTGTTTGTCTATGTATTTTCACATGTACTAAGTTTCCGGTTAATACAATTCTAGCATGAATAATAAACATTTATCATGATATAAGGAAATATAAATAACAACTTTATTATTGCCTCTAGGGCATATTTCCTTCAGTCTCCCACTTGCACTAGAGTCAATAATCTGGATTACATAGTAATGATTCTAACACCCATGGAGTCTTGGTGCTGATCATGTTTTGCTCGTGAGAGAGGCTTAGTCAATGGGTCTGCAACATTCAAATCCGTATGTATTTTGCAAATCTCTATGTCTCCCTCCTTGACTTGATCGTGGATGGAACTGAAGCGTCTCTTGATGTGCTTTGTTCTCTTGTGAAATCTGGATTCCTTTGCCAAGGCAATTGCACCAGTATTGTCAGAAAAGATTTTCATTGGACCCGATGCACTAGATATGACACCTAGATCGGATATGAACTCCTTCATTTGCTTCTTCCGAAGTAGCTATGTACTCCGCTTCACACGTAGATCCCGCCACAACGCTCATTTTGGAACTGCACCAACTTACAGCTCCTCCATTCAATATAAATATGTATCCGGTTTGTGACTTAGAGTCATCCGGATCAGTGTCAAAGCTTGCATGGACGTAACCAATTATGACGAGCTCTTTTTCACCTCCATAAACGTGAAACATATCCTTAGTCCTTTTCAGGTATTTCAGGATGTTCTTGACCGCTGTCCAGGGATCCACTCCTGGATTACTTTGGTACCTCCCTGTTAAACTAATAGCAAGGCACACATCAGGTCATGTACACAACATTGCATACATGATAGAACCTATGGCTGAGGCATAGGGAATGACTTTCATTTTCTCTCTATCTTCTGTAGTGGTCAGGCATTCAGTCTGACTCAACTTCACACCTTGTAACACAGGCAAGAACCCTTTCTTTGCTTGATCCATTTTGAACTTCTTCAAAACTTTATCAAGGTATTGCTTTGTGAAAGTCCAATTAAGCGTCTTGATCTATATCTATAGATCTTGATGCCCAATATATAAGCAGCTTCACCGAGGTCTTTCATTGAAAAATTCTTATTCAAGTATCCATTTATGCTATCCAGAAATTCCGTATTATTTCCGATGAACAATATGTCATCCACATATAATATTAGAAATGCTACAGAGCTCCCACTCACTTTCTTGTAAATACAGGCTTCTCCAAAAGTCTTTATAAAACCATATGCTTTGATCACACTATCAAAGCATATATTCCAACTCCGAGAGGCTTGCACTTGTAAATGGATCGCTGGAGCTTGCACACTTTGTTAGCACCTTTTGGATCGACAAAACCTTCTGGTTGCATCAGATACAACTCTTCTTTGAGGTATCCATTAAGGAATGCAGTTTTGACATCCATTTGCCAAATTTCATAATCATAAAATGCGGCAATTGCTAACATGATTCAGACAGACTTAAGCATCGCTACGGGTGAGAAGGTCTCATCGTAGTCAACTCCTTGAACTTGTTGAAAACCTTTCGCAACAAGTCGAGCTTTGTAGACAGTAACGTTACCGTCAGGGTCAGTCTTCTTCTTGAAGTCCATTTATTCTCTATGGCTTGTTGTTGGGGGAATGAACCCCAGGCTGGCAACGGAACCCGGATCCTTTTCAAAAACAACGGGGCCAGCATCGCCCCTCGATCCGGCTCGCCCTTGACCGGGTCGCTCAACCCGGCCAGGCCCCGCGACCTGGCAGGATCTGCAACCCGGCCAGACTCCTCGACTCGGCCCCAACAACCAAGCTCAAGACTTTTCCAACAAGCCAGCACCACCCTTAGTGTGCTCTCCGAACCCGGCCAAGGGTCAGTTGTCGTCCCATCCCTGCCGTACGATGGGACGAGTCTCCACCAACTGATAACCGAAGCCACAGTACCCCGCCCATGCCTTTGGTCAGCCGGACGAGGCAACAGTGCCCCCCACCTACCCGCTAACCAGGGCTGGCGTGGCAACAGTGCGCCCGATGTCACCCATGACGCCAGTAAGCGGCGACCTGACGGAACGCCACTGTAGCCGACTCGACTCGGCCTCACCCTGATGATCGACAAGATGACACACGGTGCCCCCTAGGCGCATGCGGCCCACACCCGGTGAACCCGGCGAGCCCTGACACCCGGCGGGCCCCAGCACCGGGTTCCTGGACACTGACAACTCGGCCCTACGACCTTGTAACATTACCATTGTACCCCTGGGGGGTTGACCTATAAAACCCCCCAGGAGCCCTCATGCATACGGGGGCAAGTAAGTAAGTAAGAAGGCAACACACTCGCCCATCCACCCACTCACGCACGCCTAGCAAGCAACACCCAAGAAGAGGAAGCAGCCTAAGCCTTGGCCTGACCTCCTTCTTCCTCCATACAGCTCTAGGAGCAACTCTATACTGTTATCTCTCCGGACTAGGGGTGTTATCTCTCCGGAGAGCCTCGAACCTGGGTATGTCTTGCGTCCCGCGCTTGCTCATGCCGACCTCGCCTCTGGAGCCCACCAGTGCCCTCGAGCCTCCTCCTATCTTTAGCCATCCCATGGCATCTGCCGTGCGCCCACCATGATAGTTGGCGCCCACCGTGGGGCAATTTGAGGTCCTGGCCGGGAGCATGCTTCAGACGGGGATCTTCTTCGACTCCGACGAGCCCGTCAAGCTGGCGGACGACATCATCGACGCGCTCGCTGCCTCCTTCGCCACACTGTGCATCTCCGACGCGCCTACGGACGACGAGTACTCCCGCGAGGTACTTAGCTTTTCCGACTCCCCGCTCTCCATCAACGACGGTGCTCCCGCCGGAGCGATGGACCTCTGCGTGGAGGTCTTCGTCACCGACATCGACGCCTCCTCTTTGTCGAGCGCGGCAAGGAAGGCCGCCGAAGCCAAGGCCGCGGCAGTTAGGGCCGACTCGCCCAACCCGCTGCGCGCCACGATGCAGAGCCTCCGCGTTCCCATCGGCACCGACGTCGACGCCTCCAACATCGCCGAGGCCCGGACTCGCCTCAACGAGGATCGCCAGCGCCCCATGGACCTCACCGAGACGCTCGCCACCATGCAACATCGCCTCGACTCCGCCCAGCTGGAGCGCGCCGCCGCCTACGGCTTCACGCCTGCCGCTCCCGAGCCCAGCCGGGTCGCCGACGGGCGAGCCCGGGGCGGCGCGATCGGGCGCGCTTTCGGCGTCCTCCCTCCCGTCTACGAGACTCCCGTGAAGAACATGTGTGCTGCCCAGGCGGCCGCGGTCGGCTTGGATCAGCTCGCGGGTGAGGAGCTGCAGGATCGTCTCAAGAGGGTGAACGACCTCCTCGTCGTGGCCAACACACAGTAGGACCGCCTCGACCAACTCGCCAGGCCGGTCGGATCCGGCTCTGTCTGGGTCGCCGGACCCGGCGACAACCAGCATATGACGTCTTCTCCACCCGGCGAGGCGCACTCCGGCCGCACCCGGACCCGACACAACCTCGCCCCAACGACCGCTGGCGGCTTGGCGGACGAGCCAGCCTCGGAGGCCCGGCGCCGCCTCGACCCCCTGCTTCAGCCCGGCCTACATCCGGCTGCAGGCGACCCGCCCCCCCGCGGCGCGGTCACCGACCGGCTGGGCTCGCACGCCATCGATGACACCGAGGCTCGCCACCGCCTCGATCGACTCGCCCTCTCCCAAGAGCTGGAGAAGACCGGACCCGCCGGACCAGGGTGCTTGGGGCCGCGCATCCGGGGCGAGCCCTTCACCAAAGGGTTTACGCTCCCCCGCGACACCCCCAATTACAACGACACCGTGAAGCCGGAGGACTGGCTCACTGACTACACCACCGCCATCGGCATCGCCGGCGGTAACCAAGTGGATCGAGGCAAGGCCGATCAAGAAGCTGGACGGTCCAACGGCCGTCCGATTTATCAAGGACATCATGGTGCGCTATGGCATGCCGAACAACATCATCACGGACAACGGCACCAACTTCGCCAAGGGCGCACTCGCGCAGTACTGCTCCGTTTCCGGCATCCGCCTCGACCTAGCTTTCGTTACACATCCACAGTCCAATGGCCAGGTTGAGCGGGCCAATGGCCTCATCCTATCTGGCATCAAACCGCGACTCGTAGAGCCGCTCATCCGTTCGCCCGGCAGTTGGCTTGACGAGTTGGCGGCCGTCCTCTGGAGTCTCTGCACCACGCCAAACAGGTCGACCGGGTTCACCCCATACTTCCTTGTCTACAGAGCAGAAGCCGTCATCCCGACCGACGTCGAGTTCGACTCGCCATGCGTCATGATGTACATGGAAGCCGAAGCAAAGGAAGCCCGCGAAGATGGCGTCGACCTACTCGAAGAAGCACGTATCTTAGCGCTCAGTCGCTCAGCCATTTACCAGCAAGGTCTGAGGCATTACCACAGCAAGAAGATCAAGCCCGTCGCTTTTTAAGAGGGAGACCTCGTCCTCCGACTCGTCCAAGAGCAGAATGGCCAATGCAAGCTGTCCTCTCCGTGGGAGGGACCCTTCATCGTCAGCAAGGCCTTGTGCGACCGCAACGCGTAGTGCCTCATCGATGCCCGCAAGACAAACGCGTACTACTTTGAAGCACAAGTGTGGAAAAAAGGATAGTAGCATTGACCCTTTTTTTTTCTTTTTTGGGCCATTCTTCTTTTTATTTGGCCTTTTTTTGGGACAATGCTCTATGAATGATGATCATCACACTTTTATTTACAACTCAATGATTACAACTCGATACTAGAACAAAGTATGACTCTATATGAATGTCTTCGGCGGTGTACTGGGATGGGCAATGAATCAAGAGTGACATGTATGAAATAATATGCATGGTGGCTTTGCCAAAAATACGATGTCAACTACATGATCATGCAAGGCAATATGACAATGATGAAACGTGTCCTGATAAATGGAACGGTGGAAAGTTGCATGGCAATATATCTCGGAATGGCTATGGAAATGCCATAATAGGTAGGTATGGTGGCTGTTTTGAGGAAGATATAAGGAGGTTTATGTGTGATAGAGCGTATCGTATCACGGGTTTGGATGCACCGCTAAGTTTGCACCAACTCTCAAGGTGAGAAAGGGCAATGCACGTGCATCAAGAGGCTAGCAATGATGGAAGGGTGAGAGTGCGTATAATCCATGGACTCAACATTAGTCATAAATAACTCACATACTTATTACAAAAATCTACAAGTCATCAAAAACCAAGCACTACGCGCATGCTCCTAGGGGGGTAGATTGGTAGGAAAAAAACGATCGCTCGTCCCCGACCGCCACTCATAAGGAGGACAATCAAAGAACACCTCATGTTTCAAATTTGTTACACAACGTTCATCATACGTGCATGCTACGGGACTTGCAAACTTCAACACAAGTATTTCTCAAATTCACAATTACTCAACTAGCACAACTTTAATATCACTACCTCCATATCTCAAAATAGTCATCAAGCATCAAACTTCTCTTAGTATTCAACGCACTTATAAGAAAGTTTTTACTAATCTTGGATGCCTATCATATTAGGACTAATTTCATAATTTAAGCAAATTACCATGCTGTTTTGTAGGACTCTCAAAATAATATAAGTGAAGCATGAGAGAACAATAGTTTCTATAAAACAAAACCACCGCCATGCTCTAAAATATATAAGTGAAGCACTAGAGCAAAAACTATATAGCTCAAAAAATATAAGTGAAGCACATAGAGTATTCTAATAAATACCGAATCCTGTGTGTCTCTCTCAAAAGTGCATTCAGCGAGGATGATTGTGGTAAATTAAAAATCAAAGACTCAAATCATACAAGATGCTCCAAGCAAAACACATATCATGTGGTGAATAAAAATATAGCCCCAAGTAAAGTTACCGATGGACGAAGACGAAAGGGGGATGCCTTTCGGGGCATCCCCAAGCTTATGCTTTTTGGTGTCCTTGGATTTTACCTTGGGGTTCCTTGGTCATCCCCAAGCTTAGGCTTTGCCACTCCTTGTTCCATAATCCATCAAATCTTTACCCAAAACTTGAAAACTTCACAACAAAAAACTTAACAGAAAATCTCGTGAGCTCCGTTAGCGAAATAAAACAAGATACCACTTCAAGGTACTGTATTAAACTTATTCTTTATTTATATTGGTGATAAACCCACTGTATTCCAACTTCTCTATGGTTTATAAACTCTTTTACTAGCCATAGATTCATCAAAATAAGCAAACAACACACAAAAAACATAATCTATCAAAAACAGAACAGTCTGTAGTAATCGGATTTGTTCGAAAACTTCTGGAACTCCAAAAATCCTGAAGAACTAGGACAACCTGGAAAATTTACGTACTGATCTACTGCAAAAAGAATCGATAATTTATCACGTCCTGGTGAGTTTAAACAATTATATTCGTGAGCGCAAAGTTTCTGTCTTTTTCAGCAAGATCAAATAACTATCATCCAAGAAGATCCTATTGGTTGTACTTGGCACAAACACTAATGAAACACACAAAAACAAATCTAACCAGAGGCTAGATCAAAGATTTATTCCTAAATAGGAGCAAAAAGCAAAAAATTAAAATGAAATTGGGCTGCCTCCCAACAAGCGCTATCGTTTAACGCCCCTAGCTAGGCATAAAAACAAGGATAGATCTAGGTATTGCCATCTTTGGTAGGCAATCCATAAGTAGATCTCATAATAGATTCATAAGGTAATTTTATTTTCTTTCTAGGAAAATGTTCCATGCCTTCCTTGACGGAAATTGGAATCTAATATTTCCCTCCTTCATATCAATAATAGCACCAATTGTTCTAAGGAAAGGTCTACCAAGAATAATATGACATGAAGGATTGCAATCTATATCAAGAACAATGAAATCTACGGGCACATAATTCCTATTTGCAACAATAAGAACATCATTGATTCTTCCCATAGGTTTCTTAATAGTGGAATCCGCAAGATGCAAGTTTAGAGAACAATCATCAAATTCTCGGAAACCTAGCAAATCACACAAAGTTCTTGGAATCGTGGAAACACTAGCACCCAAATCACACAAAGCATAGCATTCATGATCTTTAATTTTAATTTTAATAGTACGCTCCCACTCATCATAAAGTTTTCTAGGGATAGAAAATTCCAACTCAAGTTTTTCTTCATAAGATTGCATTAAAGCATGAACGATATGTTTGGTAAAAGCTTTATTTTGACTATAAGCATGAGGAGAATTTAGCACGGATTGCAACAAGGAAATACAATCTATTAAAGAGCAATTGTCATAATTAAATTCCTTGAAATCCAAGATAGTGGGTTCATTGATATCTAAAGTTTTGACCTCTTCAATCCCACTTTTGCCAATTTTTGCATCAAGATCTAAAAACTTCAAATTTTTGGGATGCCTTCTAACTAAAGTTGACTCATCTCCAGTCCCATCATTATCAAGATTCATATTGCGAAACAAAGATTTAATACGAGATACATCAATAACTTTTATATCTTCATCTTTATTCTCATAAAAATTTCCGGTTTAGCGGCCATCTTATTAACTAAGGTGGCCTGTTTATCCGAAATTTCAGCTATTAATTTTTCAAGATGAGCAATCTGAGATTTCAAACCATAAAATTCTTTAGACATATCATCGAGTTTTTTATTCATGTACCCCATAAGCTTTTTTGTTCCTTAAGCTCATTTCTAAAGAAATTATTATGCTCAAGTTGTAAAGTCATAAAACTTCTGACGTTGCTTTCAATCTCTTCTAACCTTTTAAGGTGAAGATCACCAAATCTAGGTAGAGCCACGAGGGCAACAAGCAACAAGAGGCAATAAAAAAGAAGAAGTGGACGAAAAGAGAGGGCGAATAAAACAGCAAGGGTGAAGTGGGGGAGAGGAAAACGAGAGGCAAATGGCAAATACTTTAATGCAAGGTATAAGAGTTTGTGATGGGTACTTGGTATGTCTTGACTTGTGCGTAGACTCCCCGGCAACGGCGCCAGAAATCCTTCTTGCTACCTCTTGAGCACTGCGTTGGTTTTCCCTTGAAGAGGAAAGGGTGATGCAGTAAAGTAGTGTAAGTATTTCTCTCAGTTTTTGAGAACACAGGTATAAATCCAGTAGGAGACCACACTCAAGTCCCACGCACCTACACAAACAAATAAGAACCTTGCAACCAACGCGATAAAGGGGTTGTCAATCCCTTCACGACCACTTGAAAAAGTGAGATCTGATAGAGATGATAAGATAATATTTTTGGTATTATTATGATAAAGAGTGAAAGTAAAGAATGCAAAATGGTAATAGAAATAACAGTAGATTAATATGATGGAGAATAGACCCCGGGGCCATAGGTTTCATAAGTGGCTTATCTCAAGAGCATAAGTATTACGGTGGGTGAACAAATTACTGTCGAGCAACTGATAGAATTGAGCATAGTTATGAGAATATCTAGGTATGATCATGTATATAGGCATCACGTCTGTGATAAGTAGACCGACTCCTGCCTGCATCTACTACTATTACTCCACACATCGACCGCTATCCAGCATGCATCTAGAGTATTAAGTTCATAAGAACAGAGTAATGCTTTAAGCAAGATGCCATGATGTAGAGGGATAAACTCATGCAATATGATATAAACCCCATCTTTTTATCCTCGATGGCAACAATACAATACGTGTCGTTTCCCCTCACATCCTTTGGGATCGAGCACCGCAAGATTGAACCCAAAGCTAAGCACTTCTCCCATTGCAAGAAAGATCAATCTAATAGGCCAAACCAAACTGATAATTCGAAGAGACTTGCAAAGATAACCAATCATACATAAAAGAATTCAGAGAAGATTCAAATATTGTTCATAGATAATCCTGATCATAAACCCACAATTCATCGGATCTCGACAAACACACCACAAAAGAAGAGTTACATCGAATAGATCTCCAAAAGAAACGAGGAGAACTTTGTATTGAGATCCAAAGAGAGAGAAGAAGCCATCTAGCTAATAACTATGGACCCGAAGGTCTGAGGTAAACTACTCACACATCATCAGAGAGGCTATGGTGTTGATGTAGAAGCTCTCCGTGATCAATGCCCCCTCCGACGGAGCGCCGAAAAAGGCCCCAAGATGGGATCTCACGGGTATAGAAGGTTGCGGCGGTGGAAATAGGGTTTTGGCCCCGTATATGATGTTTCCAGGGTATATGAGTATATATATAGGCGAAAGAGGTCGGTCAGGAGAGCTACGAGGGGCCCAAGAGGGTGGGGGCGCGCCTAGGGGGCAGGCGCGCCTCCCTGCCTCGTGGCCTCCTCGTTGATTGCTTGACGTCCACTCCAAGTCCTCTGGATCACGTTTGTTCTGAAAATCACGTTCCCGAAGGTTTCATTCCGTTTGGACTCCGTTTGATATCCTTTTCCTTTGAAACACTGCAATAGGCAAAAAATAGCATTTTGGGCTGGGCCTCCGGTTAATAGGTTAGTCCCAAAAATAATATAAAAGTGTATAATAAAGCCCATTAAACATCCAAAACAGAATATATAATAGCATGGAACAATAAAAAATAATAGATACGTTGGAGACGTATCAGCAAGCGCAGCCACCAGCCGGCGTCAGCACTCCAGACCATCCCGATCGCCTAGCCCTTCGCGGTCTGGGAACTCGACATGGTGGGACCCTTCAAGACCGCTCGAGGCGGCATGACGCATCTGCTGGTGGCGGTGGACAAGTTCACCAAGTGGATCGAGGCATGGCTTATCAAGAAGCTGGAGGGTCCAACGGCCGTCCGATTTATCAAGGACATCGTGGTGCGCTACGGCATGCCGAACAACATCATCACGGACAACGGCACCAACTTCGCCAAGGGCGCACTCGCGCAGTACTGCTCCGTTTCCGGCATCCGCCTCGACCTGGCTTGCGTTGCACATCCACAGTCCAACGGCCAGGTCGAGCGGGCCAATGGCCTCATCCTATCCGGCATCAAACCGCGACTCGTCGAGCCGCTCATCCGTTCGCCCGACAGTTTGCTTGACGAGTTGCCGGTCGTCCTCTCGAGTCTCTGCACCACGCCAAATAGGTCTACCGGGTTCATCCCATTCTTCCTCGTCTACGGAGCAGAAGCCGTCATCCCGACCGACGTCGAGTTCAACTCATCGCGCATCACGATGTACATGGAAGCCGAAGCAAAGGAAGCCTGCGAAGACGGCGTCGACCTACTCGAAGAAGCACGTCTCCTAGCGCTCAGTCGCTCAGCCATTTACCAGCAAGGTCTGAGGCATTACCACAGCAAGAAGATCAAGCCCCTCGCTTTCCGCGAGGGAGACCTCGTCCTCCGACTCGTCCAAGAGCAGACTGGCCAACACAAGTTGTCCTCTTTGTGGGAGGGACCCTTCATCATCAGCAAGGCCTTGTGCGACCGCAACACGTACTACCTCATCGATGCCCGCAAGACATGCGCGTACTACTTTGAAGCACAAGTGTGGAAAAAGGATAGTAGCATTGCCCCTTTTTTATTTTTTTTGGGCCTTTCTCATTTTTTATTTGGCCTTTTTTTTGGGACAATGCTCTATGAATTATTATCATCACACTTTTATTTACAACTCAATGATTACAACTCGATACTAGAACAAAGTATGACTCTATATGAATGCCTCCGGCGGTGTACCGGGATGGGCAATGAATCAAGAGTGACATGTACGAAATAATATGCATGGTGGATTTGCCACAAATACAATGTCAACTACATGATCATGCAAGGCAATATGACAATGATGAAGCGTGTCATGATAATGGAACGGTGGAAAGTTGCATGGCAATAAATCTCGGAATGGCTATGGAAATGCCATAATAGGTAGGTATGGTGGCTGTTTTGAGGAAGATATAAGGAGGTTTATGTGTGATAGAGCGTATCGTATCACGGGGTTTGTATGCACCGGCGAAGTTTGCACCAACTCTCAAGGTGAGAAAGGGCAATGCACGTATCGAAGAGGCTAGCAATGATGGAAGGGTGAGAGTGTGTATAATCCATGGACTCAACATTAGTCATAAATAACTCACATACTTATTGCAAAAATCTACAAGTCATCAAAAACCAAGCACTACGCGCATGCTCCTAGGGGGATAGATTGGTAGGAAAAAACCATCGCTCGTCCCCGACCGCCACTCATAAGGAGGACAATCAAAGAACACCTCATGTTTCAAATTTGTTACACAGCGTTCATCATACGTGCATGCTACGGGACTTGCAAACTTCATCACAAATATTTCTCAAATTCACAATTACTCAACTAGCACAACTTTAATATCACTACCTCCATATCTCAAAATAGTCATCAAGCATCAAACTTCTCTTAGTATTCAACACACTTATAAGAAAGTTTTTACTAATCTTGGATGCCTATCATATTAGGACTAATTTCATAATTTAAGCAAATTACCATGCTGTTTTGTAGGACTCTCAAAATAATATAAGTGAAGCATGAGAGAACAATAGTTTCTATAAAACAAAACCACCACCGTGCTCTAAGAGATATAAATGAAGCACATAGAGTATTCTAATAAATTCCGAATCATGTGTGTCTCTATCAAAAGTGTATTCAGCGAGGATGATTGTGGTAAACTAAAAATCAAATACTCAAATCATACAATATGCTCCAAGAAAAACACATATCATGTGGTGAATAAAAATATAGCCCCAAGTAAAGTTACCGATGGATCGAAGATTTAAAGAGGGATGCCTTCCGGGGCATCCCCAAGCTTAGGATTTTTGGTGTCCTTGGATTTTACCTTGGGGTGCCTTGGGCATCCCCAAGCTTAGGCTTTTGCCACTCCTTGTTCCATAATCCATCAAATCTTTACCCAAAACTTGAAAACTTCACAACACAAAACTTAACAGAAAATCTCGTGAGCCCCGCCGGATTGCCGCCAACCGGCCCAGTGAGTGTTTTGCCCGCGCTCAGCGTTTTGAAAGGACAAGTACTGCACGTCCCTCTCAAAGCTGAACCCCTTGTCATGGACCAGAGCCTTGGCCATCAGACTCGCAAGGGTGAAGCCTAAAGGGGGAAGGTTGCAAGAAAATAGCTCCAAAAAACGAGAAGCAAAGGCGCAAATAGTCACACAGCTCATACATCATAAATTTAAACAGGCCCAAGGCCAGAGTTCATTACACCCAGTCAAACCCCCAGTGGGTGGGTGGACCTGCTACCTAACAGAAATTCTTCATAAAGTTAAAAAATCAGGCATCGCCTCCGCCAGAGCGCGCAGCCCCCGGATCCACAGAAGAGCCGGTATCCTCCTCCCCGGCGTCCGCGTCGCGGTAGACATCCGTCTCCTCGGAGCTGCCCTCCGGGTCGTCCAGAAGAAGGCCGTAATCGTCGGCAGGCACGACTCCACCATCCTCCGCCCGCTCTGGCTGGAACTCGTCATGGAAGGCGAACCCAGCGATGTAGCTGGCTTGGGCGGCGATCCGTCTGGCTTCCGCCTGCAGCTCGCTCTGCAAGCCGGCCTGCTGGCCCATCAAGGCGTCCAGCGCCAAGTCCGGATGCCACAACACCATGAACCGGAGCGCCATCTCGGCGCCGACACGAGCGGCGGAAACCCGCCACTCGTGAAGACGGTCCGGGCCCGCCTCCAACCACCGCGCCAGCCGCGTGAAGCTGGTCGGCGCGACGGCACCCGACCAAAGCGCCGCCGTCATCGCCGCGCCGGCCTCAGAGAGCCGCCCCATCTGCTCACTCAAAACCCGCAGACGGACCTCGGCAGCGACAACGATCTCCGGGAAGGTCCAGGCCACCCGCGGGTCTGTCCCGGAGCCGACGATCCCTTGCGGGTCGTGCTGAAAGCGGACCGCCTCCTCCGCCAGCTGGCGCATCTCCGGAAAGGCCCCTGCCAGGAAGAAAAGCAAGTCAGAAGAAAATTACGAAGGAAGAAGAGCCGGAGTCCCAACCCGGCAACAACAACACCAAAAGAAAGCACTTATTGGAGAAGGACTCTTCCAGGTGCTGCGCTTCGAGCAACGTACCGCGCTGTTCCCGGGCAATAGTGCGGTCACGCTCCTCCAGCGCCTTCTCCAGGCCGGCAACCTTGGCAAGGGCCGCCTTCAACTCGGCGGCCTTGTCCTAGGCCGCCTTCACGGCCTCCTCCAGGAGCCGGGTCTTCCCCTGCCGGACTCCTCCGCCGTGGCCATCAGCGCCTTCAGACGCTCCACCTCGGCCTGGAGCTGCCCCTTGTTGTCGGCCAGCTTGCCGCGTTGCTGGTCCGCCTCGGCAAGGGCCTGCTGCGCCTCCAACGACCTTGGCAGCCTCTGCCTTGAGGCGCTCCACCTCGGCCTTGAGGCGGCTCTTGTCGCCCGCCAGCTGCTCCTACAGCCGGCTGGCTTCGTTGAGTGCCTGCCGGGCTCCTGTCGCCTCCGCCTTCGCCTTCTCCACCTCGGCCCCGAGCCGGCCGACGTCTGCGACAAGCCGGTCATAGTGAAAACCGGCCCGAATCTGCCGGGTCCTCCAAGACAGCACCTCGGCTGGAGAAGAAAAACTCAGCAACGAAGTACTATTTTAAGATTTGACCCAACTGCCATGCAGTTGGCCTGAATCTTGGGGGCTACACCCAGTGGGTGCGCTAGCGTGCCCCCACTAGAAAAGGGCAAGAAGAAGAAGTACCTGCCGCAACGCGGAGCTCCTCCTCATTGGCAGCGAGCCTCTCCTTGAGACGCCGATGCGTCTCGAGGAGCCGGTTGAAGACTTTGACCCGGTAGGAGTCAAGTTGCTATAGAAGGAAATGATCAGTGCGAGACAGCAAGATAAGATTCGAACCAACTGCTACGCAGTTGGCCCGAATCTCGGGGGCTACACCCAGTGGGTGCGCTTGCGCGCCCCCACAATGGAAAAAGCAATGAAAAGAAAAGCACAACGCAAACGGAGATTTACGAAGATGGCGCGCTCTAGCTCCTCCGTCGCCTCAACCTCGGCCTGGGCGAAGGCCTGGATCCGGTCCGTCCGCCCCCGCAGGCGGCGGGTCACGGCGGCCATTGCCGCCTCCTCCTGGGTCGGAGGACCAAAGAAGACCTCGTCGGTCCCGCTCCGCGAAGGCCGCGGCTCGGTGACCCGGCGCCCTCCGGACCTGAGCACCAGGGCGTGCTCTCCGCCGCGCGCCTCCCCTGAAGCCGGCGCCTTCTCCGGCGCCCTCTCCGGCGCCAACGCCGGCTCAGTGGACAAAGCAGCTTGAGGCTCCACCACCGGCGGCGCCTCGCCCACCGGCGCCCGGGACGCCTCCTCCGATGCCGCCCACGCCGCGTCCTCCAAGACGGCGTCGCCGCTGCCCCCATCGTCCCCCTCCCGCTCGACCACGTCAGTCCGCGGTGGGGTGTCATCCCCGACGACCACGACCTCCCGGTCGAGGTCCATCACATCCGCACAGCCGCCTTGGCCGTGCTCCCTATCTGACGCCGACACGAAGACCGTTGTCGCAGCCACCGTCCCCGCCGGCATCTCTGGCCACGCCTCCTCCTCGTCGGCTCACGCCCACGCCATCGCGGTGCTGACCCAGGGCTGGGTCGACGCCTCCTCCAGCTGCGCCTCGGCCCGGTTCCGGTCCCGGCAGGCCAGGACCTCGGCATCGGCCGGGTCCAGACAGAGGTCCGGATCCACCGGTGCCTCCTCGTCCCGGTCCATGGTGCCAGATCGGCTCCTCCGGAACACGGCGCCCTCGGCGGACGCGGCATCCGCCGCCGCTAGCGCCAACGAGATCGGCGACCTAAAGCACAAGACAAAAATGCAATTACGCCAAGTCGAGCGGAGCAGCTCAACAACTCGGCTCGGACGAACGGCGCTTACCCCGACGCCACCGGAACGGCGGGCCTTTCCGTCCTCTCCTGTGGAGCGCCGCGCCACCTCTTGGCGGGCGGATTCGCACCCCCAGTGTAACACCCCAAAGTTTTAACCATGTTTTGATTATTAAAAAAATTTGCCAGGAGTTCAAATTTTTTGCTTTCTGGATTTTCTGTTGATTTCAGAACCCTTTTTCTTTAATATTGAGGAGTTTTACCCATGTGAAAACTTTCCAAAAATGTATTGGACTTCTATGCTCTCTCAGTATAGCAATTCTTAATCAGTGGATTTATTTATTTATTTATTTCTCTCTGAGTTTTATTCCTTAAAATGGCTTCCATTAGTTTTGGAGCTCTTTTTGAACTACAACCATTTGATAAATTTAACTAAAATTCGAAACAAAATTTGGAGATGTCATGTGATGTTTCTAAATCACTTTTATGCAAAAATATATTTCATTCATTGAATATTTTGAGTTCTACACCTAATTTTCAAATCTGGTCCAGTGGGCAGTTTTGCACTACAGCCTACTTAAATATTTCTTTAAAACCTCCACTAAAATTATGGGATGTCAATAGTAGCATGCAATCCAACTTTATGCAAAAACCTAGTGATGTTCTTTGGAAAAATTGAGTGAATCAACCTCTTTTTCATTCTGGTCCAGCCTTGTGATTTCTACTGCAACCCTATTTATTTTTGCTCTAGTGACCTTGTGCTTTCTCCTGCTTGTAGTCAACCCTACAAAACCCCTAAGTCCAGGAGCATGCACCCATTGGGACATTTTTGGTTCATGTAATGATGCCATTTACCCCCTGTCCAGAATTGAAGTTTTGCAAAGCTTGCACTAATAAATATCTCCATTTGGCATACTAACCTCACCACCCTCTCATGCATCTAAAGAGACCCCACTCTGGAAGATTTGGCCACCCCAAGTACTGCCTAGATGCCTCTGGCATTTTGTCAAACACCCTGTGTGCATAGACAGATTTGTCATGGTTGAAGGTTTTGTGTTGTAAACTTTCCTCGTGTCCCAAACCAAGTTGTCTAGTAGCCCGGAGTGTCGCAGACGCCCGAGCGCGAAGCAGCGCGCTGCTTTTGCGTGCTTTCGCGTCCGAGCCAGCACGCCCCTGGATAAGTTTCCCCGAGCTCGTCCTGATCCTCTCCCTCTCGCCACGTCATGCCAGAAGCCCCGACCGCCTCCTCGCCCCCTGCAGCGTCACCAGGCAGCCTCTTGGCGGCACGCCTGCGGACGCATCCGCCACCGCCATGGGCAGCACCGCCCGAACCACCACAGCGCGCCAGCTCGCCTCCTTCGACAGTGGAGTGGTCGTTAGCCCCTGGAGCTAGCCAGCCACCGCCACGTCGCCCTGCAGCATAGTAGGGCGATCCGCCGACGAGCTCATCCACGGCCGCCGCGAACCGACATGTAGGTGCTATAAAAGGAAGCCCCCGAGCTTCCCCGATCACTCAGGCAGCCTCACGCCGTCCTCCTAGTGCCCCGTTGCCATCAATTGAAGAGGAGAAGGCCGTCTTCAACCTCTCCGGCCAGCTCGGCCGCCGCCTCGTTCCGGTTCACCCCGGCGCCACCAGGGCCTCCCCCACCCTTCCATCACCACCACTCTGCTCCTCATCGTCTTGCAAAGCCGCCCAGACCCCCAACTACGACGGAGCATCACCCTAGCCTGAGCCCCCAAATCCACCGAAGCTTTCCCTCCGCAGCAGAGCTCGCCGCCAGCGATTCCCTCCACCCCCGACGACCCTGCAACCACCGGAAGGACCGCCCCAGATCCGCGGATCCATCCCCGCGAGGAACCGTCGTTCGCCGGCAACGATCGCCGGATGTCCCGCCTCTGCTCGGGCAGAGGAAGAAGAGGGAGTGGAGACTAGTCAAACATGACTAGTGGGCCCCCTGGACCCACTGTCAGCGACTCCCCGCGCGGTCCATGCTGGATAAGTGGAGGCGTAAAACCCCAAGTACGCCTCCTCTGACCGAAAGCGTAATCTCGTTTGAAACGTTTTCTTTTTCTGTTTTTTTAACAGATTCTTACCAAAACTTTGACTAGCTATAACTTTTTAAATATAACTCCAAATGAGTTGATTCTTTTTCCTACCTCTCTCAAATATTGTCTAGTTTATTTTAAGATTTATTTCAAAAAAATTCAGACAACTTTTTGGTACTGTTTTAAAACTATATATTGATTCAAAAATAATTTTAAATAGGATTTTTGGAGAGAGGAGAAAACCTTCAAGAGTTTTGGAATGCACCCTGCCTCCCCACGACTTGAAGGCAAGCATTCTGAACCCTGGCATAATATTTTTGTGTGTTATTTGACACGGTGACAACACCACCTCGACACGGGGCATACGTCATTTTATGTGATTATGTGTTCCTACTCATGAGTGCATATTAATGTTTTCATGCTATTGGAGTTGATATGGTTGTGATGGTAATCACCGTCATATGCTTTTCATGCATACCGGAAGGGAATCCGGGAAGGCCTCTGTCTTGGGTAGACACGGTCTTGTACCTAATCCTACGTCGAGACGGTCGTGTCCGGTATGGCATGAGGGGGTATGTCGCGTGATGATTCTATCTGTTGATTGAAGTATATATTGCTATGCTAATCATGCAGGGAATATTTAAACCTCCTGAGTTGACCGTAGATCGAGTCTTGTTCCGGTAACCCCCATACTTGTTTCGTGCTGCCACTCGTCCCTGCCATAGGTAGGGTACGGTTCAGTAAGTTGTCAACCCCTTTCCTAGCACACACCGTACAAAGAGGCCATGGTGGAAGATACTGGAGGCATCCGGTAGGCATGCCACCTGGTCCGGGAGCATGTGTGTTTCGGTTGTAGCCGAAGGGGTAGCTCCCCTAGTTTGCGCGCGGTATAAATTTTGTGATCCCATGTCACGTCGAGGTTGTAGCCTCCCCACTTAGAGTTTTGCTTAACGGGTGTCGTGGGTGATTCCAGACACCGGTAAGTTAGGCTGGTGTGTGCGGATAGGTGTGTTTTCAATTAAAAGGCCGTAGACGGAGTTAGTCCCGATGGACTAAAGGAATCCGTTACTCGTGGGTAAAGAGTACACTCTCTGCAGAGATTAAACCTATTCGAATACCCGTGTCCATGGTTAAGGATTACAGTCTGGGATGGGTCGAGTGTCGGTCTTAGTGTCGGTCTTCGGAGGAGAAACTATTAAACTAGAACTGGGATCACGACTTGAGACTTGTGATGATTACTATTATTATTTTGTTGTGGACTAACCCGTTATATTATTGGAATTATCGAATATCCCTGGGATGGTTCTACCTCCTGGATATTCACTGTGATTATTTATAAACCCTTTATGTGGTGTCATTTGAGGCCTCATTCGTGGCATGCTTGTTATTTATTTATTCTTATAAGCCCTTTATGTGGTGTCGTTGAGGCGCCTGACCGTAACATGCTTGTTATTTATTTTATTTATAAGCCCTTTATGTGGTGTCGCTGAGACGCCTTGACTATAACATGCTTGTTATTTATTTTCTTTATAGGCCCTTTATGTGGTGTCGCCGAGAGGCCTGATCGTGGCATGTTTGTTAGTTATTTTTATAAGCCCTGTAAGTGGTGTCGCTCAGACGCCCGACTGAGGCATTTTTATTTATTTACTAACCTTTCGAGGCGTCGCTTCAGACACCCGATCGGTGCATTTTATTACTACTGCGTTATTGCATATCCATAAGTAAACTGCTTGCATGCATCAGAGATCTTATTTTTGTGACTGACTTCATGATCTTAAATTATTTCAAAACATAATTACCGTTGTTATATTATATCCGTGTTCATAATGTTTGCGAGTACATTCAAAAGTACTCACTGGCTTGTCCTCGCTATTGTCTTGGCCAGATTCTTGCTTGGAGGAGCGACCGTGATGTCAGCCCGGAACCTAAGCAATGGTGATAGCAGCCTCGCGAAGATAGGAGTTATCCTGGTCACTGTTCTGTGGGAAATGGAGTCCCATAGACACCGATGATCCACAAACCGCTTCGCCATCAACCACTAGAAACCATTTGTTGTACTCACAGCCGTAATGGTCTTGTACTACATATTTTGTATTTTGCTTGGAATTTCTGTATCAAGTTGGTGCCCCATCAGCTAACAGTAATCCTGGGGCTGGTGAGCACAAGGGCCATTTTCTGGAAATTAATACCCAGAAAACCGGTCGTCACACCCAGCCAGGTCCGCCGCGCGCTTCGCGGTTGGGGCCCGTGGTGGGACGTTGTCCTTCCCGTGCGGGCGCCGCGCTGTCGCCACCCCCCGAGACGACCCGGCTCCGGCCGCGCCGCCACCTCCTCCACCCGGCGCCGCTGCATCAACGACTCGCGTCAGCATCCCCAAAGCTGTCCCACAGCCGACGTCTCAAGCAACACAAACAAGACTCACCCGCTCGGTGCCCCGCGCCCGTGTCGGCGGCCGCCGCCTCCCCTCCACCATGGGCCTCGGGCTCCTCCGAGGCAACCTGCACCACCTGCGCCCGCGCCCGGTCGTAAGGATGCTGGATGGCGTTCAGAAGCACCTCGCACGTCGCGTCGGGACGAACGAGAAGATAAGCAGCAGCGAAATACGGGGACCAGGGACTCACCAGCGGTGCCAGGTCCGAACGGCTGTACGGGGCCTTCCCGAACTGCCAGTTCACCCCCAAGTTGGCCTTGGAGATATCATTGACCCGGCGCGCAACTTGGTCCGCCGCCAACCGCGTGTCCACCATGTGGTTGGGATCTTGGAGGCCGGTCATCTGACCGTTGAGATGGCTGCATTGCTGCAGTGGCAGCACCCACCGGGAGATAAAGGCGGCGATGAGGTTGGTGCCGGTGAGCCTCTCCCTCTCCTTCATCACCGACACCCGCTCGCACAAGTTGAGCACCTCCTGCGATGGGCGCTTGGGGTAATACCCCCAGTTCTACTTCCCCCACGGCGGCTAGTTGATGAACGGTGGGAGGTTGATGCGGTCCTCGCCGAGGTTGCGGACATAAAAGAAAGAATTCTGCCATTTCTTGGCAGAATCCTCTAGCAGCACCTTCGGGCAGTCGGTGCCCGACCGCTTGGAGATGACGGCCGCCCCGCACTCGGACATCTCCCTGGCCCTCGGCCCCTGCTGCTTCAGGGAGAAGAAGCGCACCCAGAGGTCGATCGAAGGTTCGTCCCCCAGGTACCCCTCGCAGAGGGTAACAAAGCCGGACAACTGCACAATCGTGCCGGCGCCAAGATGGTGGGGCTGGAGCCCAAAGAACTCCATAAAGTCGCAGAAGAAGCCGCTCGCGGGAAGCCCAAATGCGCGCTTGAAGTACGGCAGGAAGACCACCCGCTCCGAGCCCTCGGGCCGCGGCTCCTGCTCGCCCTACGGGGGGTGCGCCTCGACCTCCTCCGCCTTCGGCAGGCGCCTGGTGTCGCGGAGGTAGGCGATGTCGTCGGGGGTGACAATGGAACCCATCCACGATCCTGACGGCAGCGCCATCACCCAAGCGCAGAATAAGGAGGAGAAAAAGGAAGAAGATGGCAAGAAAGCTCTGCTGAAGACAGCGGGTGTCAGAAGCAGAGGAAGGATGAAGAGGCAGGGGAGCACGAGCGTGAACGATCTCCGCCGCCCCCTTTGCCCCCGATTTATAGGCCACGGTTTGAAACGTGGGGAAGTGGGATCGTTTGCGCTCGCCCTTTCCACTTCCGCGCAATAAGTGCGCACATACGCGCACAATAACTGCATCGAGAATGGCAACCGACCCGCGGACGCTGCAATAAATCCGCACGCGTGGGCCGAGGGTGCGCGGCGGCGGGCCCCAGGCCGTCGCCATGTCCCGTCGTGCACGTGGCCTGTCAGGCCCCTTCAGCTCTCGGGCGCCACATGGCGGCCGCACGAATCCCGAAAATCGCCCAAGATTCGTCGAACTCCTCGGTTTCCCACCACCGGCGGGATGCCGCGATCCAGCTTCCGGAAGCCGGCACATAGTGGGTGTTGCCGGACCCGGCGGTCACCAAATCCGCCGCTGCAAGGAGGGAAACTGCGAAGGCCCTCCCATCTGAAGACGGCGGACCTTCACAGCTTCGGGGACTACTGTCGGGGGGAAGAACCCTAGGCAGGCAACGGAGCCCGGATCCTTTTCAAAAACAATGGGGCCAACATCGCCCATCAATCCGGCTCGCCCTTGGCCGGGTCGCTCGACCCGGCCAGGCCCCGCGACCCGGCAGGATCTGCAACCCGGCCGGACTCCTCAACTTGGCCCCAACAACCAAGCTCAAGACTTCTCCAACAAGCCAGCACCGCCCTTAGCGTGCTCTCCGAACCTGGCCAAGGGTCAGTGGTCGTCCCATCCCTGCCGTAGGATGGGACGAGTCTCGACCAACTGATGACCGAAGCCATAGTGCCCCGCCCATGCCTTTGGTCAGTCGGACGAGGCAACAGTGCCCCCACCTACCCGCTGACAAGGGCTGGCGTGGCAACAGTGCGCCCGACGTCACCCATGACGCCAGTAAGCGGCGACCTGACGGAACGCCACTGTAGCCGACTCGACCCGGCCTCACCCTGACGATCCACAAGACGGCACACAGTTCCCCCTAGGCGCATGGGGCCCGCGCCCGACGAACCTGGCGAGCCCTGACACCCGGCGGGCCCCAACACCAGGTTCCTGTACACTGACGACCCGACCCTATGGCCTTGTAACATTACCATTGTACCCCTGGGGGTTGACCTATAAAACCCCCCAGGAGCCCTCATGCATACGGGGGCAAGTAAGTAAGTAAGAAGGCAACACACTCGCCCATCCAACCACTCACGCACGCCTAGCAAGCAACACCCGAGGAGAGGGAGCAGCCTAAGCCTTGGCCCGACCTCCTTCTTCATCCATACAGCTCTAGGAGCAACTCTGTACCGTTATGTATAAACCACACTCGGCAGGACTAGGGGTGATATCTCCCCGGAGAGCCCCGAACCTGGGTATGTCTTGCGTCCCGCGCTCGCTCATGCCGACCTCACCTCTGGAGCCCACCAGTGCCCTCGAGCCTCCTCCTATCTTTAGCCATCCCATGGCATCTGCTGTGCGCCCACCACGACACTTGCTGATCATCGGGCAAGTCAACCAAAGTCCACACTTTGTTCTCATACATGGATCGCATCTCAGATTTCATGGCGTCAAGCCATTTCGTGGAATCTGGGCTCATCATTGCTTCCTCATAGTTCGTAGGTTCGTCATGGTCAAGTAACATGACCTCTAGAACAGGATTACCGTACCACTCTGGTGCGGATCTTACTCTGGTTGACCTACGAGGTTTTGTAGTAACTTGATCAGAAGTTTCATGATCACCATCATTAGCTTCCTCACTAATTGGTGTAGGAATAACTGGAACTGATTTCTGTGAAGAACTACTTTCCAATTCGGGAGCAGGTACAATTACCTCATCAAGTTCTACTTTCCTCCCACTCACTTCTTTCGAGAGAAACTCCTTCTCTAGAAAGGATCCATTCTTAGCAACGAATATCTTGCCCTCGGATCTGTGATAGAAGGTGTACCCAACAGTCTCCTTTGGGTATCCTATGAAGACACATTTCTCCGATTTGGGTTCGAGCTTATCAGGTTGAAGCTTTTTCACATAAGCATCGCAGGCCCAAACTTTAAGAAACGACAACTTGGGTTTCTTGCCAAACCACAGTTCATATGGTGTCGTCTCAATGGATTTAGATGGTGCCCCATTTAACGTGAATGCAGTCGTCTCTAAAGCATAACCCCAAAACGATAGCGGTAAATCAGTAAGAGACATCATAGATCGCACCATGTCTAATAAAGTGTGGTTACGATGTTCGGACGCACCATTACGCTGTGGTGTTCCGGGTGGCGCGAGTTGCAAAACTATTCCGCATTATTTCAAATGAAGACCAAACTCGTAACTTAAATATTCACCTCCACGATCAAATTCTAGAAACTTTATTTTCTTGTTACGATGATTTTCCACTTCACTCTGAAATTATTTGAACTTTTCAAATGTTTCAGACTTATGTTTCATCAAGTAGATATACCCATATCAGCTCAAATCATCTGTGAAGGTCAGAAAATAACGATATCCGCCGTGAGCCTCAACACTCATCGGACCGCATACATCAGTATGTATTATTTCCAATAAGTCTGTTGCTCACTCCATAGTTCCGAAGAATGGAGTCTTAGTCATCTTGCCCATGAGGCATGGTTCGCAAGCATCAAGTGATTCCAAAAGCCCATCAGCATGGAGTTTCTTCATGCGCTTTACACCAATATGACCTAAACGGAATGCCCCAAATAAGTTGCACTATCATTATTGAACTTATATCTTTTGGCTTCAATACTATGAATATGTGTATCACTACTATCGAGATTCAACAAAAATAGACCACTCATCAAGGATGCATGACCATAAAAGATATTACTCATATAAATAGAACAACCATTATTCTCTGATTTAAATGAATAACCGTCTCGCATCAAACAAGATCCAGATATAATGTTCATGCTGCGCTGGCACCAAATAACAATTATTCAGGTTTAAAACTAATCCCGAAGGTAGATGTAGAGGTAGCGTACCGACGGGGATCACATCGACTTCGGAACCATTTCCCACGCGCATCGTCACCTCGTCCTTAGCCAATCTTCGCTTAATCCGTAGACCCTGTTTTGAGTTGCAAATATGAGCAACAAAACTAGTATCAAATACCCAGGCGCTACTACGAGCATTAGTAAGGTACACATCAATAACATGTATATAAAATATACCTTTCACTTTGCCATCTTTCTTATACGCCAAATACTTGGGGCAGTTCCTCTTCCAGTGACCAGCCCCTTTGCAGTAGAAGCACTCAAGTCTCAGGCTTAGGTCCAGACTTGGGCTTCTTCACTTGAGCAGCAACTTGCTTGCTGTTCTTCTTGAAGTTCCCCTTCTTCCCTTTGCCCTTCTTCTTGAAACTAGTGGTCTTGTTAACCATCAACACTTGATGCTCCTTCTTGATTTCTACCTCTGCAGCCTTTAGCATTGCGAAGAGCTCGGGAATTGTCTTATCCATCCCTTGCATATTATAGTTCATCACGAAGCTTTTGTAGCTTGGTGGCAGTGATTGAAGAACTCTGTCAATGACACTATCAACATGAAGATTAACTCCCACTTGAGTCAAGTGATTGTGGTACCTAGACATTATGAGTATATGCTCATTGACAGAACTATTCTCCACCATTGTGCAGCTGTAGAACTTATTGGAGACTTCATATCTCTCAATCCAGGCATTTGCTTGAAATATTAACTTCAACTCCTGGAACATCTCATATGCTCCATGACGTTCAAAACGTCGTTGAAGTCCCGGTTCTAAGCCGTAAAGCATGGCACACTGAACTATCGAGTAGTCACCAGCTTTGCTCTGCCAGGCGTTCACAACGTCTCGTGTTGCTCCTGCGGCGGGTCTTGCACCTAGTGGTGCTTTCAGGACGTAATTCTTCTGTGCAGCAATGAAGATAATACTCAAGTTACGGACCCAGTCCATGTAGTTGCTACCATCATCTTTCAACTTAGCTTTCTCTAGGAACGTGATTGCTCCCTGACTATAGCGCCAGAAAAGCTCCTGTCTGCTAGGACTACGTCGGTATTTCCCCAAAGAGGAAGGGATTATGTAGCACAGCGACGGTAGGTATTTCCCTCAGTGATGAAACCAAGGTTATCGAACCAGTAGGAGAACCAAGCAACACACGTAAACAACACCTGCACACAAATAACAACACCTCGCAACCCGACGTGTTAAAGGGGTTGTCAATCCCTTTCGGGTAACAATACCAGAAATTTATAATAGATTGAAATAATAGATCGTAAATAAAATAAAGTGCAGCAAAGTATTTTTGTATTTTTGGTTTAATAGATCTGAATAAAAATGCAAAGGAAAAGTAGATCGCAAGCAAATATATGAGAAAGAAGACCCGGGGGCCGTAGGTTTCACTAGTGGCTTCTCTCGAGAAAGATAGCAAACGGTGGGTAAACAAATTACTGTTGGGAAGTTGATAGAACTTCAAATAATTATGACGATATCCATGCAATGATCATTACATAGGCATCACGTCCAAGATTAGTAGACTGACTCCTGCCTGCATCTACTACTATTACTCCACACAACAACCGCTATCCAGCATGCATCTAGTGTATTAAGTTCATGGAAAAACGGAGTAATGCAATAAGAACGATGACATGATGTAGACAAGATCCTTTTATCTATTAAATAGATATAGATCCCATCTTTTTATCCTTAGTAGCAACGATACATACGTGTTGTTTCCCTTTCTGTCACTGGGATCAAGCACCGTAAGATCGAACCCACTACCGGCCAGCTCTTCCCATTGCAAGATAAATAGATCAAGTTGGCCAAACAAAACCCAAATATCGGAGAAGAAATACGAGGCTATAAGAGATCATGCATATAAGAGATCAAAGAAACTCAAAAAACTTTCATGGATATAGAAAGATATGACTGGTCATAAACTCAAAGTTCATCAGATCCCAACAAACACACCGCAAAAAGAGTTACATCATATGGATCTCCAAGAGACCAATGTATTGAGAATTCAGCGCGCGCGCGCGCGCGAGAGAGAGAGAGAGAGAGAGAGAGAGAGAGAGAGAGAGAGCCATCTAGCTAATAACTACGGACCCGAAGGTCTACAAAGAACTACTCACGCATCATCGGAGAGGCACCTATAGAGGTGGTGAACCCCATCCGAGATGGTGTCTAGATTGGATCAGGTGGTTCTGGACTCTGCAGCGGCTGGATGAATATTTCGTTGACTCCCCTAGAGTTCTGGTATTTTTGGGGTATTTATACAGCAAAGAGGCGGTCCGGGGGGCACCCGAGGTGCGCACAACCCACTAGGGCGCGCTTGGGCCTCCTAGTGCGCCCTAGTGGGTTGCCCCCTCCTCGGGACACCCCCCAGGTGCAACGAGGGCCCAACTTCTTTATTTTGGTCCATAAAAAATCATCGTGACGTTTTGTTGCATTTGGACTCCGTCTGATATTGATTTCCTGTGATGTAAAAAACATGGAAAAAACAGCAACTGGCACTTGGCACTATGTCAATAGGTTAGTACCAAAATATGATGTAAAATGACTATAAAATGATTATAAAACATCCAAGATTGATAATAAAACAGCATGGGACAATAAAAAAATTATAGATACGTTGGAGACGTATCAGCATCCCTAAGCTTAACTCTTGCTCGTCCTCGAGGAGGTAAGTGATAAAAACAAAATTTTGATATGTATTCTTTTCTTTATAGCATGGACATTTGGACTTTTATGTGATTCAAAGCAATTGTCTAGTTGACATAATAATTTAGATACTCGAGCATATCAACAAGCAACCATGTCTTTCAAAATATCAATGCTAAAACAAGCTATCCGTAGCCCATCATGCTCAAACATTGATCCATTCATGAAACACACTCGAATATTAGCTACACCCAATACTTAAGTACGATCATATTGCCTCTTAGTTGGTGCTTTTGTTAGAGAAGATGGAGACTCAAATTGACATAAAGTAAAATATAGGCCCTTCGCAGAGGGAAGTAGGGATTTGCAGAGGTGCGAGAGCACAAAGCGAAAAAATTAGAGATAAAAACATTTTGGGAGGTGTATCCATCCCACAAACGAAAAATGACTCACAGTTCCGAACACTTTCCATGCTAGATATGCCATGGGCAGTTCCTAAACAGAAAAAAAGTTTATCCCTTTTTCCACCATTCTTTCACTTTCCATGGCTAGCCGTATCCATGGTTGCCCTCCATACCAACACTTTCCAAGGAATTTATTATTTGACAACATAAAGTAAATTCATTTTTGCATTTCGGGACTGGGCATCCCTAAAACATTTGCCTTACTCTCAGGAAATGACAAGTGAATAAACACTCATCAAGAGAATAGAAAATCCAGCATGGAAAATATTAGCCACCCGTTACTGTTCCGCGAGCAAAACAACACACAAAAGTGAAGTTTATTTTGAAAATTAGAGATGGCACATGCAAATTTTCTTAGAACGGCAAAAGAATACCACATATAGGTAGATATAGTGGAATCATGTGGCAAAACTGGTTTAAAGGATTTTGGATGCACAAGTAGAGGTCATACTTAGTGCAAAATGAAGGCTAGCAAAAAGATTGAGAAGCGACCAACCAAGGAACGAATAATCGCATAAGCAAGCATTAAGCATAATTAACAATGAATAATGCACCACAAGTAGGATATAATTTTCATTGCATGACTATTGACTTTCGTGCATGCATAGGGAGTCACAAACCTTACCATCAATATTCTTACTAGAGCACAATTACTCATCAACATAACTCAAATATCACATCATCATATGTCAAAACTATTACTAAGAATCAAGTTTATTTTGTCCAATGATCTTCATGACATTTTTTTTCTTTTTTCTTTTTCTTTATCCTTCTTGGATATCTATCACTTTGGGACTAATTTTCATGTGTTGCTTTTCATAAGCTCAAACAAATATAAGTGAAGATCATGAGCATAACAAATTTTCTTTCTCTCAAAATAATCTAAGTAAAGCAAGAGAGAATTTCTTAAAAAAATTACTAACTCTCAAATAAATCTAAGTGAAGCAAGAGAGCATTTCTTCAAAAGTAACAAAGCACACCAAGCTAAAAAAGATATAAGTGAAGCACTAGAGCAAGTCCTAGCTCATAAAAGACTTAAGTGAAGCACATAGAGCAAATCTAACAAGTCATGATATAATTTTGGCTCTCTCCAATAGGTGTGTCCAGCAAGGATTGATGACTTAAAACACAAAATAAAACAAGAAAAGACTCATATCATACAAGACGCTCCAAGCAAAACACATATCATCTGACGAATAAAAATATAGCCTCGAGTAAAATACCGATGGTCGTTAGAAGAAAGAGGGGATGCCATTCGGGGGCATCTCCAAGCTTAGTTGGTTGCTCATTATTGGATAATATCTTGGGATGCCGGGGCATCCCCAAGCTTAGGCTCTTCTATCCTTCTTTCATCCATCGTAAGATAACCCAAAACTTGAAAACTTCAATCACACAAAACTCAACAAAACCTTCGTGAGATCCGTTAGTGTAAGAAAAAGAAATCACTACTATAAGTGTTGTATCAAGCCAATTTTTTTGTTTGTATTATACCTACTGTATTCCAACTTTTCTATGGCAAAAACTCATCAAAGAAAACCATAGAGCCATCAAAATAAGCACATAACACAAAGAAAACAGAATCTGTCAAAACAAAACAGTCTGTAGCAATCTGATTTGTTAGAATACTTACGGAAATCCAAAAATTCTGAAAAACTAGGACAACCTGGGTAATTTTTATATTAATTAATCTTCTGCAAAACGAATTGGCATTTTCTCATGTTCTGGTGAATTTTAACAATTGTTTTCGTGAGCACAAAGTTTCTGTCTTTTTCAGCAAGATGAAACAACTATGACCCAAGAAGATCCTATTGGTTCTACTTGGCACAAACACTAACTATAACACAAAAAAACACAATCATAACAGTAGCATAATTGTGTAAAGACACAAGAACAGAAATTAAAAAGCAAAAATAAATTTTATTCATTGGGTTGCCTCCCAACCAGCGCTATAGTTTTACGCCCTTAGCTAGGCACAAAGCAAGGATCTAAGTTTTGTCATCCTTGGATCGAGATCCATAAGATGCCCTCATGATTGATTCATAAGGTGGCCTGATTTTTGTTCTAGGAAAGTGTTCAATACCTTCCCTTAAATGAAATTGGAACTTAATATTGCCTTCTTTCATATCAATCACGACACCGATAGTGCGTAAAAACGGTCTACCAAGAATAACTGGACAAGACGGATTGCAATCAATATCAAGAACAATAAAATCTATGGGCACATAATTCCTATTTGCAATAATAAGAACATCATTAATTCTTCCCATAGGCTTTTTAATAGTAGAATCCGCCAAGTGCTAATTCAAAGAACATTATTCAAGATCAATAAGACCAAACACATCACATAAAGATTTTGGAATTGTAGAAACACTAGCACCCAAGTCACACAAAACAAAACACTCATAATTTTTAATCTTGACTTTGATAGTAGGTTCCCATTCATCATGCAATTTTCTAGGAATTGATACTTCTAATTCCAACTTTTCTTCCAAAGCTTTCATCATACACTACTGCAGGATGCTGCTAACGCGACACTACAATCAGAGACCCTTCGACAAAACTGTGTGCGATGCAATAATCGCAAACGGTGGTGTAAAAGAACCGTCAAAAAGGTGCAAAACATTTGCGATGGCGTAGCCATCAAACACGGTTCAGATTTTAGTTGCGTGTGCGATCCAGGGCATACTGTTCAGTCCAATGAACTGTTTGCGATGAGGAGGAACAAAAGAAACTGCCAGCCTGATGAAAGCATGTGCGATATAGAGCATACGGTTCACTTGGATGAACTGTTTGTGATTAGGCAACACAAAAGAAATGGTCAGCCAAATCAAGGTGTGTGTGATTGAGGGCATACGCTCTAGAAGGATTAACTATTTGCGATTAGGCAATAGAACAGAAACGGGTCAGCCAAATCAAAGTGTCTGGGATTGATGACATACACTTCACATGGATGAACTGTTTGCGATTAGCCACAACAAACTAAAACAGTTAGATAGATCAACGTGTGTGCGCTAGATGGGCACACACATTCTAATTAAAATAAGCGTGTGCGATGGTAATAACGAGCATGCACGGTTGTTGGAACAAGATGTGTGCTGACATTGCCTATTGCGGTGCACCCTATGGTGCAAACGCCACATACGCGGCCGAGAAGGCGTGCCCGCGTTACGCCTTCCGGGAATAGTGCCGCACTTATAACCGTCAGTAAATTTTGAGCATGCGTCCCGTCACAATTTTTTTAGAAGAACAGGGAGGCCGTGTCCTGTCACATTCCAAATTGCAAACCTGTTCACACCGATCAAAACCGAAACGGTTTCCCACTTAGGAGCGTATCCCTACTCGGTTATAAATACTACTACTCCAAGATGATTGCACATTCCTCATCAACTCCTCATCCACAAAAATAAACAAGTCATTCATCGCCGTTCCTTAAATGCGCCGCCGCCATCGCCGTGAGTTACAGGTCGAAGATTGCCACCGAGGAGGCGAGCACAGGCGGAAGCACGAGAGATGTCCCGCCTCGCCGCGAAAGCAGCCAACATGTCCTGCCGCACCACCAAAGCAGCATGGAGGTCCCGCCGCACCGTCGATGCAGCAGACAGGTCCGGCCGCACCGCGGAAGCAGAAGAGATGTCCCACTACGCCTCAAATGCAGCAGAGATGTCCTCCCGCGCTGCGGCGGCCTGGGAAAATGTTTCGCGGGCAGGCGAGAACTCTTACAGACGCATGCGTGCCCTCGTCCTTAGGTAGATGGATCAGATCTCCAGGTGGGCGAGGTTGCAGGATGACCTGAAATCCTCGTTGGAACAGTCTACCGACGTCAACCGGCAACGAAATGAGAGCAATGCAAAGCTCCAGGCCGAGCACGACCTGCTGAGGGTGAAGATCGTCGGAAGTGCGGAGTGTCAGTGTACAAAAGTAGGGGTCCGTTTGCACCTTTACTTGTCTTGTGGCGATCGCAGCCCCACGCCCAGCCACGCTTGGCGGGCGGAGGAAGCAAAGGCACAAGACGACTAGATCAACGCCAAGGCGGAAACACAAAGAGCGAAGAAGCGAGGTGGACTCTCCGGCAAGCCCTTGCAGGGCGGCCTCCACAGCCCATAAGAGCCTTGCTGGGGCAATTTTCCCAGCACCAGCGGGGCTGCCACCCTCGAGCCTGAGAGTTCTGATGCCCTCGACCACATTGGAACCAAAGCTCGGGAGGCGCCTCCATGGTGGCATGCAGATCTTTGTGAAGACCAGAAGCATACAAAATCAGATGAGAATCAGAAGACGACGATCCTTGGAGGATACCCACGAGACCGCCGGCAAGCCCCTTGCCGGGGATGACTGAGGGAGTCCTGGATTAGGGGGTCCTCGAACTGCCGGACTATATACTTTGGCCGGACTGTTGGACTATGAAGATACAAGATTGAAGACTCCGTCCCGTGTCCGGGTGGGACTCTCCTTTGCGTGGAAGGCAAGCTTGGCAATTCGGATATGTAAATCTCCTCCCTTGTAACCGACTCTGTGTAACCCTAGCCCCCTCCGGTGTCTATATAAACTGGAGGGTTTAGTCCGTAGGACAACAACAATCATATTCATAGGCTAGCTTCTAGGGTTTAGCCTCTACGATCTCGTGGTAGATCAACTCTTGTAATGCTCATATCATTAATATCAATCAAGCAGGAAGTAGGGTATTACCTCCATCGAGAGGGCCCGAACCTGGGTAACATTGAGTCCCCCGCCTCCTGTTACCAACCGCCTTAGACGCACAGTTCGGGACCCCCTACCCGAGATCTGCCGGTTTTGACACTGACATTGGTGCTTTCATTTAGAGTTCCACTGCGCCGTTCCGATAAAGGCTTCATGGCTCCTTCGATCATCCGCAACGATGCGATCCAGGGTGAGGTTTTTCACCCCGGACAGATCTTCGTATTCGGCGGCCGTCTGCGCAGCCAACTCGCTTGGCCATCTGGAGCAGATCGAGAGCTCGCCCACAGCCGTCGGTCAGGTTTGAAACAAACTATCTGCCGACATTCGCGGAGACTTGATCTTCGACGGATTCGAGCCCATGTCAGGTGCGCCGCATAGTCATGACGAGCATGACTTAACTCTGCCGTCGGACGGTGTTCGGGAGATCACACCTGTGGCTACTCCGGCCCTCAATCCGGAGCATATCACGTCGTCCAAGGACGGGTGGACGGACCCCGCCACGGAGGTCGCACACTCAGCGGCGTTAGAGCCGAATACTGACTTCACCTCTTACGAGTCCTGTGTTGCCGGACCCTTGGATTCTTCCCCGGCCACAGGCTCCGAACTGCCCGCGTCCGTGCCTATCAAATCTGATTGGGCGCCGATCATGGAGTTTTCCTCCGCAGATATCTTTTAGCACTCGCCCCTGGGCGACGTGCTGAATTCATTAAGGTCTCTCTCCTTGTCAGGAGGCCCTTGGCCAAACTATGTCCGGCTCAAGTGGGAAGCGGACGACAAAGAAATTCGTTCCCCACCCACCACCCACTTAATAGCCAATGTCGATGATTTAACCGACATGCTTGATTTCGACTCCGAAGATATCGACGGTATGGATGACGATGCAGGAGAGGAACAGGAACCGCCGCCCACAGGGCGCTGGACATCCACTTCATCACACGATATATACATGGTGTATACACCCAAATAAAACAATGACGAGGAACGGAAGGATGCAGCGAAGGATAATCCCCTCGAGAAGCAACCAAAGCGACGACGTAGGCGCCGCTCCAAATCCCGCCTCGGCAAAAACAGTGATAACAGCGCAAGAAAGAATAATACCCCGGTCGACTCAAAAGGAAACGACGACCACATGGACCCAGCGACAGAGCAGGATGAGCCAGCGGACGACGAACATAGTACGGAGCCGCTGCCCAATCACGGCGACGCCAAGGGTAAAGCTCATCAACCTGTCTCCGGAGAGGAGAATAGTCCGGACGACGATGCACACATCATCCCGGAAAGTCACTTGGAGCAAGAGAACCTACATAGAAGGCTTATTGCCACCGCGAGGAGTCTGAAGAAGCAGAAGCAAAGGCTTAAGGCCGCGCAAAATACACTCAACAGTAGATGGAACAAAGTGCTCGACGTTGAAGAAAAGTACGGTGGCAGTCGCCACACAAAGAGTTATCCAAGCGCAAGCTGCTGCCTGAATTCGATAACGAGGCTTTAGAGCCTATACAGCCGAAAAATAAAACGGCCGATCAGCCGAATCGACCACCCCGTGGCCGCGATAGGGCGCCTAACGATGTCGCACATAAGTCAGCACACGATTTACGTGAGGACTTGCACCAAAAAGCCGGTATGACCAGGTCCATCTACGGATCTAGGATGCGCGCTCCGGTACAGAATCAAAACTGAACACTACAACCGTCAGAATGCCATGACACATCCAAATACAGGGGTGCGGCGCACCCCCTATGCTTCACCGATGAGGTGCTGGATCACGAATTTCCAGAGGGATTCAAACCCGTAAACATGGAGGCATACGACGGAACGATAGACCCTGGGGTCTGGATTGAGGACTTTATCCTTCATATCCACATGGCTCGCGGAGATGATCTCCGTGCCATCAAATACTTGCCCCTCAAGCTGAAAGGACCGGCTCGGCACTGGGTGAAGAGCCTCCCCGAAAACTCAATCGGAAGTTGGGAAGAGCTTGAGGATGCTTTTAGGGCTAATTTTCAAGGGACCTATGTCCGACCTCCGGATGCAGACGATTTAAGTCATATAATTCAACAGCCCGGAGAGTCAGCCCGAAAGCTTTGGAACAGATTCCTCACTAAGAAGAATCAAAGTCGACTGCCCGGATGCCGAAGCCTTAGCGGCTTTCAAACACAGTGTCCGGGACGAATGGCTCGCCAGACACCTCGGCCAGGAAAAACCGAGGACAATGGCAGCCCTAACAAGCCTTATGACCCGCTTTTGCGCGGGCGAAGATAGTTGGCTGGCCCGTAGCGATACCAGCGACCCAGGCACATCCGAAGTCAGGGATGGCAATGGAAAACCACGACGAATAAAAGCAAGTGTCGAAACAATGAAGACAACCCAGACAACACAGCGGTAAACACCAGATTCAGGGGCTCTCGACCCGTTCAACGGAAAACGCCATTCAAAGGCAGCAGAGATGGACCGTCCAGCCTAAACAAGATTCTAGACAGATTATGTCAGATTCATGGCACCTCCGACAAACCTGCAAATCACACCAACAGAGAATGCTGGGTCTTCAAGTCGGCCGGCAAGCTAAACGCCGAACACAAGGGGAGGGAGACACCAAGTGAAGACGAGGATGAGCCTCGCCAGCAAAGCACTAGGGGACAGAAAAAATTCCCACCAGAGGTCAAAACAGTGAACATGATTCACGTAACATAGAGGAGGATCACACTCCGAGACGTATGCGCCGTGGAGCCCGTCAGCCCCAAGTTCAACCCTTGGTCGGCCTGCCCGATCACTTTTGATCGCAGGGATCATCCGACTAGTATCCGGCACGGAGGATCGACTGCCTTGGTGCTAGACCCAATAATTAACGGATACCATCTCACCCGAGTCCTTATGGATAGCAGCAGTAGTCTTAATCTGATATATCAGGACACAGTCTGCAAAATGGGGATAGACCCGACAAGAATCACCCAAAGCAATACTACCTTTAAAGGAGTAATACCAGGCCCACAGTCCCGCTGCACGGGCTCTCTAGTACTATAGGTTGTATTCGGTTCTCCCGACAACTTCTGAAGCGAAGAATTAACCTTCGACATCACTCCATTCTGAAGCGGCTATCAAGCACTACTCGGAAGAACGACATTCGCTCGTTTTAATGCAGTACCGCATTACGCTTATCTTAAGCTTAAGATGCCCGGTCCACGTGGCATCATCATAGTTAGCGGAAATACAAAGCGTTCCTTACGTGCAGAAGAATGTGTGGCGGCTCTAGCAGCCGAACACTGAACGGCCTCTCCAACCAGAATAAATGATCGGTCGTCAAGACCGTGGACATGGCTAGACGAGTCCGGCGCACCACTAGTTGTAACAGCTCGGATAAACCTGAGATTGGGTCGATGGATATACCTCCATAGGTGGTGCTAGGGGCTTCCGGCATGTAAAAATGACTACAATTCGGCTTGACCTTATTAAATTGAATTTTAATGGTTTATTAAGAATAACCAATTTTTCGCACGAAAACTTTCACCTGGGTTTTTCTCTCTTACAGATGATCATCGTGCTACACCCTTCGAGATACGGCTGCAACGGAGACACAGTAGCGAGATGTGCAGCGAGCCCGTTCAAAGGTTTCTTTTTAGATTAAGACCTGTGTAAACCTTTTTCTGTCTCTTGTTGCTTCACACCTCTGGATACTCAACATAACCGAGGGGATCTTTGGCGTTATTGCATTTATACGTCGGACTAATGCACATACACGGAAATTCAGGGTTCATTATCAAAGGCGTTACTCAGCCCGGTATATGTTGTAAAGTCCGAATACCTTAGGGAGTGTTCGGCGTCGCGAGTTTGGCCTTATATGCATCAGCTCCGAATCATGTCTTTGGTCAATAGTTGGGTTTCCCGACTCCCGTGTTTTGCTACTTTACGTTCCGCTCTATCGGCTAAGGTGGCACCGAGGGAACTGCTACGATTGTGCCCTGGTTCATCTGGATGAGCACCTCAGTAGAGAAAGCCGAAAACTGACTGTCGTGATAAAGCGCGAGACTGGTCAACCACTCGGTGACTCAGCGGAATCTTCATGATTCCGACGTATTAATGAAGGACCGGTTTCCTGGTCATGTATGTACGCACCCCGTATTCGGATGAGCGCGGAAATACCAAGGGCTATATAGTAGCCCCACCGTCAAACTCCTATGGCTAAGTGAAAATGTTAAAGCAATATAGTCCGATTGCCTTGTTCGCCGCGCTAACACCTCCTTAATGGACCAAGACATTGGATCAAGTGTGAATACACGCTTTTCCGAACACCCCCGCATTATGTGCGTGGGGGCTGAAGCCGACGACTGCAAACTTTCAGGTTACATACATAAACGGCCGCACAGGAGGCATCATAATACTTTTGGGCAAAAGTATAAATACAACCTTTATAATCCAAATAGCATTGTTTTTACAATTGGGACACCTGTCTCTCGAACATGATACTCTTCGAGCACTGAGCCTCTGTTAAACGAGCGCCTTCTAGGAGTTCTTCAAAATAATGCTCAGCCGGGACCTGGCCTATGGCCGGACCTTGGGTCGCAATAGCGGTGGCCTCCATCTCTGCCCAGTATATCTTAACACGGGCAAGAGCCATCCGCGCACCCTCTATGCACACCGGCCTCTTTACAACATCGATATGCGGCACAACACCAAGGAATCGTTGCACTAAACCAAAATAACTATTCGGCCTTGGTCCCTCCGGCCAAAGATGATCCACGACAGACCTCATGGCAAGTCCGGAAAATCTATGGAGCTTAGCCCACTCGGCCATTTGTTCATTTAACAGTAGTGGACGTGTGGGAGCACTGAACTGCGACCAAAACAACCTTTCCACTTCATGATCTTTCTGATCTTTAAAAAACTCAGTCGCATCAGCAGCTTTTCGTTGCGAGTCCAAAATGCGCGTTTGCGACACTCCATAATTAATCGAGAGGGCATGCCGGATCTCGAACCGTTCGCAACAAAAAGGGCTTCCCAGCCGTGATATCTCCGGCTTGACGAAGCTCCTCCTTCGCCGCTCTGAATTTAGAGCGGGTTTCCTTGGCTGCTATCATGGCTTTCTTCAGGTCCGCCGCTTTTGCTTGGCTTTCCTTTTCAAGAAGCTCATACCGGTCGGCGGCATCCTTCAGCTCAACAGCAATCTTGGCTATTTTAACTTCGCTCTGGCGATGAGCAGCCTGTTCGGCTCTTAACTCTTCGGTTGCCTTTAGGGCGGCCGCATCACTTCTCCTGGCTTGTTCCTTGGCTCGGGCAAGCTCCACCCGAAGGGTCTCCACGGCGGCAGCTCCATCTGCAGTCACAACATATTATAGATACTAGCATCATGCTCCTCTAATATCTGTTGACCACCGGAAAATACATACCCTGTGCCTCATCAAGCCACTTGTTTATAAGCACGATGTCGGCATCTGCCGCATCAAGTTGCCGCCTTAGTTCGGCAAACTCACCAGTCCGGCCAGCCACCGGACCCTCAGCCGCCTGCACATGAAAGCAGCATGTTCATTACCTGGGACTATGATCCTCTGTTTGCCGCCTTTGGACAGCAACCAGAGTCTCAGGGGCTACTATCTGTATAAGGCACCGTCAAAAAATATATATATTACTTTGCGTACCTTAAAGCCTCTTAGCAGGCTCATAAAAGCTTCATGCAACCCACTTTTGGCGGATGAAATCCTCTCAACCACCGTACCCATTAAAGCACGATGCACCTCTGAGATAGCCGCTTGCTCCAGAAGACCCATCAGTTCGTCCGGTCATGCACCGGACAGACCCGGACTCTTTCTGTTGCTCTCCTTAGGAGCCGAATACTCCGGATTTCAGGTGGACGAAGGGTTACCTTCTGGCCTTGGCGGATCAGGAAAAATCCTCCGTGAAGACACCTCAGGGTCGTCCGCCTCATGAGGCGGGGAGACAGGGGGAGGCGTTTCGCTCTCCATCGTCTCCGGAAGAAGATCCCCCGAAGACGAACTCTGTCGAGAAGGGCTACGATCCGAACTACAAGACATATGTCTCGGTTATTGTCCTCGGAGATGAAGCAGGATATATTTACCAACAGTACTCTTGTTCACTTACAGCTCGGTGGAGGGTTGATCCCCTGTCGAGCACTGTTCGGTAAGGATGCCCTCCGGGGCAGGGCCCCCTGGCGAAGGTTTCTTCCCTCGTTTGGAAACCCTCGTTTCCAAGTCTTCAGAGGCGGTCCTTTTCCTTCCTTGGGGAGAGGGAATTTTAGATTCTTCTCCCTGATTATCCTCCTTCGCGGAGACACTAATTCCCCCGGTTTGGATGAGTAATGTGTGAGGCCCGCTTTCGGCTTCTTTATTCCCCCCTTCATCTTCCCCTGATGGCACTTGATAAGGTGCGTCCTCAAGCATCCTGGCTAGTACGGGATCCGGTGAGCCTTCGGGAAGGGGGGCCGAACACGTGGTCATCTTCGCCTTTTTTATTCAGTCCTGGTCAAAGAGCGATTTTTTCAGAATGATGTTGTGACAAATAAAAAGACAGCATGTTCGGCCGCAGAATTACTTATGTGGGTATCGGGACGGTTGCAGTTGAGACCTGCATCCTCGGTGGTGTCCGGACACTTTATTCGTGATCCGAAGAACAATCCATACATCTCTTCGGGCGTCACGCCGAAGAATTGCTGAATAGTTCACGGTCCTTCTGGGTTGAACTCCCACATACGGAGAGGTCGACGTTGGCGTGGCAGGACCCGACGAACTAGCATGACTTGCATTACCTTGACAAGGCTGACACCTCTCTTGAGGAGATCTCGGATGCGACTTTGCAGTGTCGGCACGTCATTAACTAGCCCCCAGTCCAGCCCCTTGTTGACCCATGACGCTAGTTGTGGCGAAGCGAAGCGGAAGCGAGGCATCTACCCACTTAGTACTTCGGGGAGGTGTGATGTAAAACCACTCCCGCTGCCATAAGTTGGACATCTCCGGGAAGGAACCCTTTGGCCATGGAGTATTCGTGCCTTTGCTTATTATGGCACCTCCGCGTTCTGCGTGTCGCCCATCGATCATCTTCGGCTTCACATTGAAGGTCTTAAGCCATAAGCCGAAGTGTGGGGTGATACGGTGGAAGGCCTCACACACGACGATAAACGACGAGATGTGAAGGATGGAACCTGGAGCCAGATCATGGAAATCGAGCCCGTAATATAACATAACCCTCTAACAAAGGGATCAATACTAAAGCCTAGCCCTCGGAGGAAGTGGGAAACAAATACGACACTCCCATTGGGTTTGGGAGCGGGGATGACCTGCCCTTGAGCAGGCAGCTGTGCGAGATTCGGCGATCGGATACAGGCTTCTCTTAGCTTCTTGATGTCCTCCTCTGTGAGAGGAGGCCATCCTGACCTTGAAGGTTGGATCCGGACATGATTGAAGGTCCTAAGCGCTTGGCCTAAGCCTTGGGTGTTGGAATTCAAGGTGGGGGAAGGGAAGGATCGAGCGCAAGAAGAAAAGGACAGGCCTTGTCCCCTTTATAAAGAGGGTGAATATAAGCGTCCTCCAGCGTGGCCGTTTGGAACTTGCCTAAAATCGAGTCATACCAGCGAGCACGATTGGGTTACCCACACCCGTATTGATGAGAATCTCGTGATAAGGGACACGATCTCTGCCGACAAGGCGTGCCAAGAAAACCGCCTACATAACACGTGCGATGGCGAGTGGGAAAAATGGTTCGCAATGACCGGACCACGGCAGGATGTCACGTTATGAAAAGTTGTCAGCAGAATAGATTTGTGGAATATTATGCTCTCTACGGTGGTATGTGGAAGTTGTTTTGCAGAGCCGGACACGATCCTTGTGTTCAAAATCTTCTATGGAGTATTCGGAGGAGGAACCCGCCTTGCAATGCCGAAGACAATCTGCGTGCCGGACTCATCATCATTGAAGCCTAGTTCAGGGGCTATTGAGGGAGTCCTGGATTAGGGCGTCCTCGGACTGCCGGACTATATACTTTGGCCGGACTGTTGGACTATGAAGATACAAGATTGAAGACTTCGTCCCGTGTCCGGGTGGGACTCTCCTTTGTGTGGAAGGCAAGCTTGGCAATTCGGATATGTAGATCTCCTCCCTTGTAACCGACTCCGTGTAACCCTAGCCCCCTCCGGTGTCTATATAAACCGGAGGGTTTAGTCCGTAGGACAACAACAATCATAATCATAGGCTAGCTTCTAGGGTTTAGCCTCTACGATCTCGTGGTAGATCAACTCTTGTAATACTCATATCATCAAGATCAATCAAGCAGGAAGTAGGGTATTACCTCCATCGAGAGGGCCCGAACCTAGGTAAACATTGTGTCCCCCGCCTCCTGTTACCATCCGCCTTAGACGCACAGTTCGGGACCCCCTACCCGAGATCCGTCGGTTTTGACACCGACAATGACCACAACGCCACGGCAAGACCCTTGCCGGGGCCCCGGCAAGACTCTTGCTAAAGACATCCGCAGGGCCGCAGCCAGGCCCACATCTGCCGGAGCTCCGCCGCCGTTCCCATGCAGTTGCCAGCCCACCAACCAGGCGAACACCTGCATGGCGACGTGCGGCCCCTAGGACTACTCTGCAAGCACCTGCGTGGTGGTATGCAGATCTTCATGAAGACCCTACCACCATGCCAACTCAGCAGCCTGCCAGCCTACATGGCGCTGCATGCCTTGTTGGCCTGGACACATGCCGGAGCAAGGCGGAGCGGCGACGGACGGGACGGGCCTCATTACCGCCTCCGATAAAGCGAGTGGACACCTAAGTAGCGCATTTAATGCACTTTGTCCTGTAAAGACAAGCGATAAGCTTGTACACTGTATAGCTTTCCACCTCCTGCGTGCCACTGTGGCAGCCCCTTTGTCTATAAAAGGAGGCCCGCGGCATACTGGGAGAGGATTCAGATCCTTGGGACGACGCACGCACCGTAGCTAGGTCAAAAGCTCAAGAACACTCAAATATACACCAAAGCAGGACTAGGGTATTCCGCATCCTCGCGGCCCGAACCTGGGTAAACGATATTTGTGCTGGCTTCTAGACCCGCTCTTTGCACAACCCCACGCCCGCCAACCGTAGAAGGGATTCCAGTGATCCCATAGGTGTCATTTCCCCCCGACATCTTTGGCGCGCCAGGTAGGGGGTGCAGTTGTGAAAATCTGGTCTAGTTGGCGCAGCAGCTTCGTCGTGGTCGTCGCTCCAAGGAATAAGATGACCAAGCGAGCGACATCATCTACAGACACAGCAACCGCCCGTATGGCGACAGAAAAGCTAAGTCATGCAAAACTTTGAATAATTCCTTTATGTATAAGGTTATTCCCCTTGGAGATCACGCTCTTTGTATGGAAAACCTGTATGCAATGGGGCCCTTCCGCTATTGGCAACGCCTTTGTTCTATTTCCAGTCCGCTCAACAGTTCGAATGGCCGCGTTGAGATCAGCGGGGTGGCCTTCCGCTATTGGCAACGCTCTCGTTCTGTCCCGAGTCCGCTCGACGGTTCGAGCGGCCGCGTTGAGAGCTGCAAGGTGGTTTGCCTGGCAGCAAGCACACCTGACATGCTATCGGGGATCCGTCCTCGAGGTGCCGCGGCTTGGGTTTACGTGCCGGCAAGCCTGCCCAATTAACGTAGGGTGGACATACAAAGAGAGATCAAACTGGAAAATAACATGCATCATTTCAAAGTACTACAGAGTTATATTACATCAATTATTGCTGCGGTTCTAACTAAAGATAAAAATTTTCTTGGTCATGAACCTACAGCGGCGATGAGAAACGGGGTGCCTAGTCCCGGTGCTGGCCCTCTATCTTCCGAACTCCGTCGACACGACTGATGATGGGCTCGATACGCTCCTCGAGCGTCGCGAGGTCCACATTCTCCGGCAAGCTCTCCAGCGTGGCGTCGAAGTCGAGGTTGGGGTTCCAGTACGCCACCTTGGTGAGAACCTTGGTCATGGCACTCCGACAAAGCTTCCGGGCCTCGCTGGCCAGATAAGTCGCTCTGTTAGAGCGAAACTGCTCCAGGGCTCCAAGGACGCCCTCGAAGAACAGGGTCAGTTTGGCGTTGAGACTCACGTTCGGCTCCGGGGCGTACCTCACGTTTAGCATCCCCATGGCCGCCAACTTCGTGGTATTCCTGCCAGCAACGTCAGTGAGGCGGCTGATCTAGAGGTTTTCGCCCTTCACATAATCCTCGTGGTTGGCGGCCTCATTCCTCCGCAGCTGCCTCTCATCCTCCAGGCCCTCAGGGTCTCTTCCCGGGCCCTGACCTCCGAAAGCGCCCCCTCAAGACCCTCCAGCTTCAATTTCGGGTCTTTGACGGAATCGTTGGCCTTGGAGAGCTGCTCAGCCTTGCCGAGGACTACCGCATGTGCCTCCACCAAGGCGCCGTTGAGGATGTCTTTCTTCTTCGCCAGTCCCAGGACCTGTTCCTTCAGCCCATCCCACTCCACCTCCAGCTCCTTCACCTTGCTGGCATGGACCTGGGCCTGAGCATTGAGTGCATGCTTGTGCCTCTGCTCCAGCTCCTGGGTCCGCTGCGCGGCAAGCTTCTTGACCTCCTCATCCTTGCCGCGAAGGGTGGCGGCGAGTGCCCCCTCACGGGCGGCAAGGTCCTCCTCCTCGGAGTTCAGCTCGGTATGGTGCTGGTGCCGAGCGGCCTCGTCCTTGGCGGCATGTTCCTTCGCCACCTCCTGGGTCTTCTCGACATCGGCCTTCAGCAGGATAAGCTCCTATTTGCGCTCAGCCAGCAAATCCTGGGCAACCTTCAGTTCCACATGGGCCTGGTGGAACCAGGCATGCGTCTCGGCAACGTGCCCCGCAAGATCCGCCTCCGCCTTGTGCACCGCCGCCATCCTGGACTTTTCCTTGTCCAGGCGGGCACGGTTGAGCACCTGGAGCTTCTGGAAGTTGGCACTCATGCCCCGAAGGAGCTGCTCCTCTTGGGAACCGCCGCCACCGGCGCTCGGTTCGTCAACAACCTCAAGCCCGGCGGTGGCGAGCACCTCGTCATCAAACACCTCCCCCTCGGCGGGCGCCCTGGTGCTCACCATCCTTGGGAGGTAGACGAACATGTCGTCGCTCACCTTCAGGTACTTACCCAAGCCAGAGGCAGCGGAGGAGGAAGGTTGGTCGTCAAGCACCCCCTTCCCGGTAGGCCCCGTGCCGGCCTCCTCGGCAGCGGCCCTGCCGGCCTCCCCGACAGGCCCCTTGGCGGCCTCTTCGGCGGCAGTCTTGGCGGCCTCCTCGGCGGCGATCTTGTCTGCCTCGGCCGCAGCGTCCCTGGCGACCTCCTTGATGACGGTATCGATGTTCTCCTGGTCCGCTGAGGAAGCGCCTAGATGCCAAGAAGGAGAATGAGGTAGAGCCAAATCAAAGTTCAAAAGAGTTCAAAAGAAGAAGAAGAAGAAAGAACGGGAATGGGAAGCAAGCAAACTTACCAGCACCAGGCTGGGAAGAAGTGGCACCCTCCCCGCCAACGTTCGTTGCCAGGGTGGAACCACCGGCAACCAAGCTCGTCTCCTCCTCCTCCATAGGCGTGGGCTCGGCGGTGGATGCCCTTGCCGGGGACGCCCCTCGGGGCGGCGTAGTCGAGGGGAGCGGCGTGTTAGGGGTGGCCCTCAGTGGCTCCTCCTGCTGTCGTTCTTCTCCTACAAACCCGACAAGATCAGCATCAAGGATTCACACCCCAAAGTTCATCAAGGGAGGAGTGAGTGATGGACTCACGCTGGGGGCTGAAGCGGGGGCTGCATCGGGGGCTGCTGTCCGGGCTGCTCTCCACCACCAGCGGCGTACTCGAAGTACCCGCTGGGGGCTTGTCACCCGTCGAGGCCTTGGCCCTCTTCGCCAGCGTCTCCATGTCCCTGTGAAGACAACATCAACTCAAAGAAAGATGACATAGGAGTAAAGTCGGGAGATAATGTGGGCGGGGGGGGGGCGAGATACTTACTCTTCGTCCACCTCCTCCTCCACTGGCTTCCTCTTCCTCCTTGGGCTGAGGGACCCAAAATCAAAGACGACCTCCGTGTCGACATCTGCGGGAGGAGGGGAGGGGGGTGGAGTCCGGCGACGCTTGGAAGAAGAAGAGGCGGTCGCTTTCTTCTTCTCCATCGCGGCCTTCACCGCCTTCTTCGCTGTCGCGGCCCTTGTCTGGCGCACGGACTGCTCCTGAACCTGTTGCCGCGGCACAGCCCTGCCGGGCCGAACTGGTTCGCCGGAGCTAGCCCGGCAAAGGACGCGTATCCTCCCTGGGGCCGGAGGGTCGTCGGCCTCGGCCTCCCCTCGGTTGAATCTTCGACCACATCTTCAACAAGAGGAGCCTCAGCACCGGCACTGCTGGCCTCCCCAGCAGACTCCACCCATCCGGCGAGCTTCTTGTCCTCCGCAACCGCGCCGGCTTCGTCCTCCATGGAGCCAACGCTGCCAGCCTCCCTGGCAAGCTCCGCCTCCGCCGCCCTGGCGGCAATATAATCCAGCTCCTCCTTGGTGGTATCCCGGATAAGCAGTGGCTCATCACGGACGTACCTCTCTGACAATCTATCAAAAAATCCTGCACCAGCTCTGCTTCCGTCTCGACCCAGCTTGGGTCAAGGCCATGTGCATTGAAGTCCGGCATCATAGCAATGATGTCGGTCCGGCGAGAATTGTTGCTCAGTGGGACCACTCCCGCTGGCAGCCCAAACAAGGTCCCCTTGACGGCCTTGCCGGCCTTTGCGGCCTTACCGGTCCTCTCAGCCCTGCCATCACAGTCCACGTCGAGCTGAAAGATCCTCTGGCAAAAGTGGGCGTGCCCCATCACCGTGAAGTTGTGGTTCAAGCCAGGGCGGAGCCTCATGATGTAGGCCGCGTTCCTGTAATCCCAGGCCAGCCTCCCCTTGCTATGCAATGGGCCGATCCGGCGGCGGACGAAATCAGCCCCAATCATTTCAAGGGTGAGCCCGGCCACGGTTAGGCGATGGATCCTGGTGGTGGCGACAAAGAGCTTCTTATTATTGGCATCGACGTCTCCCCAGTCGTCTCTACGGACCAGCGGCGCCTGACGGACCCGACAGAACTCCTGCGGATCTTCCTCTTTAATCTAGCACCATCGGCCCCGCCACTCTTCCCACCTCTCCTTATGGGCGCCCTCCGGGTACGTACCCTTCTCCTGGCTCCTTGGGATCCAGGTGACACAGCCAGAGATGGCGCCTCCTTTCTAGATACGAGGGTAAAAATAGTGGCGGAAGAGCGCCGTGCTGGGATGCACTCCGGCAAAGCCCTCACAGAGATGGGCAAAAATGTTCATGCATGCCATCGCATTTGGGGTGATATCCAGAAGGTGGAAGCCGTAGGTGTGCATGACACATTGAAGAAATCGGAGAAGGGGGGCAGAGACTGCAGGAGAAGTAGTCAACAAAGAAAGGATACTGATTCGGGCTGGCCTTAGCAAAATCGGCGGGGATTTTGTGCGTGGCCGGATGCCCCATCGTCTTCGCCCCCCACAGAGGCTTGAAGTAGTCCCTGAGATGAACGGCGTTGACTGTAGAGGGGAAGTAGGCGTGCTGCGTCCGAAGCGCAGCCAACCGCTCTTCGGCGCCTCCCTCTCCCCGGCATCCTTGGCCGCTCCCTTGCCCCTGCTAGTTTTGGGCGCCATGGCAGCTGGAGGGGGGCAAAGAATCAAGAGCAATGGGGGCGGCGAAGGCGTGTAGAGGCAAGAGGGTTTTTCGCTTTGAGGAAGAAGAGAGGAATGGAGGTTCCGATATTGAAGAGACGCAGAGGGTAAATGAGCAGCACACCTGCAGTTTCCCCTTTAATTTTGGGGAAGGCGCGGGCCGCCTCTTTGCCATTTACTGTGATGTGACGCATGAGGGCAGCAACCGCCGCACGCATGATCCCCACGTCACGCATGACCCCCACGTCGCGCATTCAACATGGGTCGCGGGGAAGCGCAGCGGGCGAAGGAGTTACTGCGGTAAAAACTCCACTGCCCGCACGCTCGCGCACCGTTCTGGGCCTGGCCCAATAATGCTCCGCGCTTATATGTGGCCCAGGCCCGGGGGCTCTTGTCGGTGTACGAAAGTAGGGGTCCCTTTTTGCACCCCTTTACTTGTGCGCGGGTAGTCGCAGCCCCATGCCCCTGGCCACGCTTGGCGGGGTAGAGGAAGCAAAGGCACAAGACGACTAGATCAACGTCAAGACGGAAACACAAAGAGCAGAAGGGCGAGGTGGACTCCCCCGGCAAGCCCTTGCCGGGGTGGCCTCCACAGCCCCGGCAAGAGCCTTGCCGGGGCAATTTGCCCAGCACCAGCAGGGCTACCACCCTCGAGCCTGAGAGTTCCGATGCCCTCGACCACATTGGAACCAAAGCTCGGGAGGCACCTCCATGGTGGCATGCAGATCTTTGTGAAGACCAGAAGCATACAAAATCAGATGAGAATCAGAAGACGACGATCCTCGGCAAGATCCTTTCCGAGGATACCCACGAGACCCCCGGCAAGCCCCTTGACGGGGACGACCACAACGCCACGGCAAGACCCTTGTCGGGGCCCTGGCAAGACTCTTGTCGAAGACATCCGCGGGGCGGCAGCCAGGCCAACATCTGCCAGAGCTCCACCACTGTTCCCATGTAGCTGCCAGCCCACCAACCAGGCGAACACCTGCGTGGTGACGTGCGGTCTCTAGGACTACTCAACAAGCATCTGCGTGGTGGCATGCAGATCTTCATGAAGACCCTACCACCATGCCAACTCTGTAGCCTGCCAGCCTACGTGGCGCTGCATGCCTTGTTGGCCTGGACACGTGCCGGAGCAAGGCGGAGCTGCGACGGACGGACAGGTCTCATTACCGCCTACGATAAAGCGAGTGGACACCTAAGTAGCGCATTTAATGCACTTTGTCCTGTAATGACAAGCGATAAGCTTGTACACTGTATAGCTTTCCACCTCCTGTGTGCCACTGTGGCAGCCCCTTTGTCCATAAAAGGAGGCCCGCGGCGTACTGGGAGAGGATTCGGATCCTTGGGACGACGCACGCACCATAGCTAGGTCAAAAGCTCAAGAACACTCAAATATACACCAAAGCAGGACTAGGGTATTACGCATCCTCACGGCCCGAACCTGGGTAAACGATCTTTGTGCTGGCTTATAGACCCGCTCTTTGCACAACCCCGCGCCCGCCAACCGTAGAAGGGATTCCAATGATCCCATAGGTGTCATTTTCCCCCGACACAGAGCAGAGCAGACCACTGCCTTGTTGAAGAGGACCAGCGTCATTGTCGAGAGACTTATGGACGAGAATGCCATGCTGCGCATCGAGCGCCGAAGGCAGGTGGAGGAATCCGTGTATGCTCTCAAGCAGCATCTGGAGGACATGAAAGAGCTCATCGCCGCTCGCCGCGGAGACTAGTTCCCGCAGCCTGCAGCAACGCATCAAGAAAGTAGAGACCAGCGAGCCAGATCGTTGTCTTCCTTCTTCTTTTGCCCTTGTGTATTTCGGGCGTTAGCGCATGTGGCTTTTTTAATTATGTTCCTAAATATGTAAGACAATTACTATCCACTGTTATCGTCCTTATATTCATCATGCTTGCTATAAGTCGCAGTTGATGCTATATAGGTCCGTAGGATCTTACATCAAGGTCCATGCAAAACTTTATTTTCAGATTTTCATTTTTCTCTCTTGAATCTCAGTCCAGTGAGACATATAGCCACGCCATAGAACATGTGCTTGGGCGCCATTAATGGAGACGTTGGGAGGGAGGCACGCGGCCGGTGCGGTCAAAGGGCTCTCCTCCCAATGAGCACGCGGAGGGGTCTGATCGCACGCCTCCCGTACTCAAATAGCTACCCCGCACGACACCTCCTAGCCAATAAAAAAAGGGGACACATGGCGGCATGTAATTGGTAAGTAGAACGCCCATGGTTTCAATAATACTTGTGTTTCCGATTTGTAACGTGACAGCACTTGTTCCAAAATGACTTTGTTGATTGTTAATGTGTGCGCCTTGGCAAATCGGACAGAAAAAATACAACAACATGTTGGTGCCATGTCATGACACCATGCCAAGTTTCATGATTTTCAGGCGTGTTTTGGATTTACAAGAATTAAAAAACCAAGTTTCTCAATCTTTCTGGCGAGCCACGACGCCCAGATGTTTGAATTTCATTCCCATCTCTTGCATAGGACCTAGAAATTCATCCAAGGACACACATGTGATTTTTCAAACAACTTTGGTGCACTGGAGCCTGTGCTTGTAGTTCAAATTTGAATTATGCACATTAAATGCGCATAAACTCAATTAATGTATAAAAAAGGCCAAACGAACCCGGAATAATTTCAAAATTTAGCACGATATTTCTATTTGGTCTAATCTGCGTGTGTAAAAAAATTAAGGCGGGAGAAGGCAGTGTACGTATGTTGTTTCGCACACGAAGGTGACACATGCCCTCTCAGAACCACGAGCCTTCTTGAGGGAAGCTTCAGTTTGCAAGAAGCTTACACCAAAGCTTGTCCCAGTTCGGCCAAAAAAATTACCACAGCATGTTGGTGCCATGTCATGACACCATGCCAAGTTTCATGATTTTCAGGCGTGTTTTGGATTTACATGAATTAAAAAACCAAGTTTCTCAATCTTTCCGACCAAGCCACAACGCCCGGATGTTTGAATTTCACTCCCATCTCTTGCATGGGGCCTAGAAATTCACCCAAGGACACACATGTGATTTTTCAAACAACTTTGGCGCACTGGAGCCTGTGCTTGTAGTTCAATTTTGAATTACGCACATTAAATGCGCAGAAACTCAATTAATGTATAAAAAAGGCCAAACGGACCCGGAATAATTCCAAAATTTAGCACGATACTTCTATTTGGTCTAATCTGCATGTGTAAAAACATTACGGCGGGAGAAGGCAGTGTACGTATGTCATTTCGCACACGGAGGTGACACGTTCCCTCTCGGGACCACGAGCCTTCTTGAGGGAAGCTCCAGTTTGCAAGAAGCTTACAACAAAGTTTGTCCTAATCCGGCCAAAAAAATTACCGCAACATGTTGGTGCCATGTCATGACAACATGCCAAGTTTCATGATTTCCAGGCGTGTTTCGGATTTACAGGAATTGAAAAACCAAGTTCCTCAATCTTTCCGGCCGAGCTACGACGCCCAGATGTTTGAATTTCATTCTCATTTCTTGCATGGGACCTGTAAATTCACCCAAGGACACACATGTGATTTTTCAACCAACTTTGGTGCACTGGAGCCTGTGCTTGTAGTTCAAATTTGAATTATGCGCATTAAATGCACAGAAACTCAATTAATGTATAAAAAGGCTAAACGAACCTCAAATAATTCCAAAATTTAGCACGATACTTCTATTTGATCTAATCTGCCTGTGTAAAAAAATTAAGGCGGGAGAAGGCAGTATACGTATCTCGTTTCGCACACGGAGGTGACATGTTCCCTCTCACAACCACGAGCCTTCTTGAGGGAAGCTCCGGTTTGCAAGAAGCTTACACTAAAACTTGTCCCAATTCGGCCAAAAACTTTACGGCAGCATGTTGGTGCCATGTCATGACACCATGCCAAGTTTCATGATTTTGTGGTGTGTTTTGGATTTACAGGAATTAAAAAACCAAGTTTCTCAATCTTTTCAGTCGAGCCACGACGCCCGGATGTTTGAATTTCATTCTCATTTCTTGCATGGGACCTATAAATTCACCCAAATACACACATGTGATTTTTCAACAAACTTTGGTGCACTAGAGCATGTGCTTGTAGTTCAAATTTGAATTATGCACATTATATGACCAAAAACTCAATTAATGTATAAAAAAGGCCAAACCAACCCGGAATAATTCCAAAATTTAGCACGATACTTCTATTTGGTCTAATCTGCCAATGCGCAAAAATTAAGGCAGGAGAAGGCAGTGTACATATGTCGTTTCGCACACGGAGGTGACACGTTCCCTCTCGGAACCAAGAGCCTTCTTGACGGAAGCTCCGGTTTGCAAGAAGCTTACACCAAAGCTTGTCCCAATTCGGCCAAAAAATTTACTGCAGCATGTTGGTGCCATGTCATGACACCATGCCAAGTTTCATGATTTTCAGCCGTGTTTTCGATTTACAGGAATTAAAAAACCAAGCTTTTGAATCATTCCAGCCGAGCCACGATGCCCAGATGTTTGAATTTCATCCCCATTTCTTGCATGTGACCTATAAATTCACTCAAAGACACACATGTGATTTTACAACAAACTTTGGTGCATTGGAGCATGTGCTTGTAGTTCAAATTTGAGTTATGCACATTAAAAGCCTAAAAACTCAATTAATGCATAAAAATGCCAAACGAACCCGGAATAATTCCAAATTTAAACATGACACCCATGTACTAGTTGCATGTTCACTGTACGTAAATGTTCTAGCAATTCAAACACCATCCTTTCCCTCCGTAACACCATTTTGTCTTTCAAAACATAATGAAAAAATGAGGTATACCACAAACAGTTTACTAGAAAGAATCGTGTGGGATGCAGTATAAAATATATTGGCGCACCGTCTTGTCTGGCTTACGCAGGAAGCTTCATCGTCTATAGTCCACGACCCTCGCTTGAACCACACTTGCGCGCCAGTTTCTCACGGCACCGAGCAAAAAAAAATTCCATTGCGGAAATATCTATCTCCCCGCCCCTCCCTCCTACCAAAAGCCACATTTCCACTGTTCCACCTTGCTTTCCAAGTTCAAACCTTCACTGCTACTTACTGGAAACTCAGCCTCCTCGCCGGCGACCCTTCTTCTTGCAGCGCCGCCTCCTTGCCGGCTACCCTTCTTCTCGCAGCGCCCCCTCCTTGCCGACGACCCTTCTTCTTGCAGCTCCGCCTCCTCGCCGGTGACCCTTCTTCTTGCTGCGCGGCCTCCTCGCCGCCAACCCTTGTTCTTGCTGCGCGGCCTCATCGATATGGTCAAGTAATCCACACCCCACCCACACCATCGTCCTCCTTTCCCGTCCCACATGCCCCGACCGACGGAGGGACACCTTCCACCGAAATCACTGCCCCCCTCCTCCAATTAAGCGCCACCCACAGCCATTTTTCATGCAGTATAACATGGAGCTCAGTAGCATGCGGCCGCACGTGCAAACGAGGTCGCTATGTCTGCCATGCGTGTCGACCGCCAGATCTTGGAGCAGCATCTCGTCTTTGAGGCCACCGTCGACACTGCCACGCGGTTGTCTAATTTAAAATACAGTTCGTGATGTTTTCTTGAGGCCACCGCCAGTGCTTTCTAGTGATTTGTCCTTTGTAATGTTAATATGCAATCTGATGTTCAGTTAACATTTTGGTCCTCTGAAATGTAATGTTCAGTTAACACTTTGGTCCAACAATTGCTACATTTCGTAGTACTATTTTCAAGCTTCTTTGTTTTGTTAACCGTCTTATCTTCTAGTACATGTTTCTATTCTGCAATGTCGTGCTCAGTTAACTATTTTGGTTCATTTGGTCTGCTGTCCATTTAACTGTTTGGTTCAGTTATGCAATTTGATTTTCATTTTCTGTGGGTACAATTTTGTATTGTTATGCATGTGACACCAATCGAATTTGGCTGTACTCAATAGATATTCTACTGATAGTATGGCAACTCTTAGTTAACCTGATCAAGATCTTCCTTATGTGTGTTGCAGGGAAACAATGGGAGACACTGCGGTTTACCATTGAGGTTTGTTAAAGAAGGGTCCTTTGGCTAATAGCACATTATTGTGCAGTTACAGGAATCATTCTAATATTTAGGTTTCTTACAATTTGGTCTTGCACATGTAGGTCCAGCTATTAGAGGATTAGACCCACTGTTTGACCCATTTTGCATATGGGGAAATGAGATGTCCATGAATATCAGTCAAGTCAAGAAACTCAGAAAGATTGCTAAGATGAAGAAACTTGCGATGAATAACAGCCAGATCTTTGTTTGCACAATGAAGAAGACATCAGTCAACTATAGGATGGTACCAACTCTTTTACCTTGTTTTTACCCCTTGCGCCATTTCAAAATTTACAACAGCGATTTATGCATAGCTTTGTTTTCAGTACTTTCCAAAGCAGTTTCAACACCCACGGTACAATATTGAAGTCTTCCTGAAGAGGACGAAGGTTGGGCGGGCAATTATCCATAGCCACTGGCCTAAAGTTGCAAGGACATTCAACATCACTAAAGGCTCAATATTTGCCTTCCGCTTCTGCAGTTTCCCAGATGACATTCATCTGTCTATTTACTGTGTATGATGCTACTTTCCAAAGGTTTTTGATGCTGCATGTGAAACTTGGTGTTGTTGTGTAATGGCGTAAATAAGTGCCGAAGCTATCTGATGTAATTCCATTATGAAATCCTAGTTGCTTTTATACGGATATGAAATATCTGGTGTGTTTTATAAGAAATATCAGTTTGATTATTACATGGATTATCAATAATAGGCTAATTACCCTACTTATTGGGGTTTTCTATTGCAAACGGTTACTCAGACAGCACCATGGGTGATGAACTCAAACAAGGCACACGGTTTCTAGAAAGTAGGCGTGTTCGATCAACTAACAATCACACACGGCTTCTAGCAGCGAACTATTTGCATTAGGCCACCTTGCACAAACATTTCCACACAAAGAACTGTGTGTGATATACATACCTACGGAAATGTTTTTCTAGGATTCACCGTATGGGATGTACATACCTACGGAAATGATTTTCTGGGATTCACCGTGTGGGATATCATACCTACAGAAATGATTTTCTGGGATTCACCGTGTGGGATGTACATACCTACGGAAATGTTTTTCTCAGATTACCGTGTGGGATGTACATACCTACAGAAATGATTGGGTTTTGATGCCTCACCCGATTGCACACGACCCCAGCCTGGGTCCCAGGAGGGCCTATCCCCGATGATTTCTGGGTCGTGTAGGAAGGACCCCCTATCGCCCACACTCACTTGGCGACGGTTCCAAACACCGTCGCGGAAAGGGGTTAAAACCGTTTGTTTAGCACGTCGTTGTACCATTGATAGCATCAACAATATGTTTAGTAAAAGCTTTGTTTTGTTCATAGGAATGGGGTGAATTTAGCATGGATTGCAACAAAGAAATACAATCAATCAAAGAGCAACTACTATAATTAAAGTCTTTGTAATCCAAAAGAGTGGGCACATCACTAACTAAAGTTTTGACTTCTCCAAACCCACTTTCATCAATTTTCTCAACAAGATTTTCACCCTCCGAAATATTGGGACGCCTTCTACCTAAAGTTGACTCTTCTCTAGTCCCTTTTTCATCAATCTTATCTTTACTAAACAAGGAATCAATAGAAGAAACACCAATCATTTTAAGATCTTCATCATTTTTGTAAGAATAATCACTAGAAAAAGCTTTCTCTAAGAATTCTCTTTTAGCTCTAAGCATAGCAGTTCTTTTCTTACTTTCATCCATAGAAACATAAAGAGCTTTAATTGATTCATCTACCTTAGGAACAAAGATTTTCATCTTGAGATTTTCCACATCAAGAGCAATTCTATCAACACTTCTAGACAAATCATCAATCTTATTCAACTTTTCTTCTATGGAAGTGTTGAAAACTTTTTGTGTGTTGATAAATTATTTAATATTTTCTCAAGATCATAGGTGTTCCTATTATTATTATAAGATTGATTTCCATTGGAATTACCATAATAATTATAGGAATTACTAGGAAAAGGCCTAGGATTAAAATTACCTCTATAAGCATTGTTGTCGAAATTATTTCTCGAGATAAAATTCACATCAATGGCATCACTATTTTGCTCAATCAAAGTAGACAAAGGCATATCATTAAAATCAATAGGAACAGTTTAACTAGCAACCAATTTCATGAGAGCATCAACTTTTTCACTCAAAGAAGATATTTCTTCAACCGAATTAACTTTTTTACTAGTAGGAGCCCTTTCGGTATGCCATTGTGAATAATTTGCCATGATATTATCAAGCAATTTGGTGCCTTCACCCAAAGTAATTTCCATAAAATTTCCACCCGCAGCGGAATCTAAAAGATTACGAGAAACAAAATTTAACCCCACATAATTTTTTTTGTACGATCATCCAAAGATTTAACCCATGAGTTGGGCAATTCCTTAGCATCATTTTCATCCTTTCCCAAGATTGTGCAACATGCTCATGTTCAAGTTGCTTGAAATTCATGATCTGGGTTCTAAGGGAAATAATTTTTGCGGGAGGAAAATACTTAGTGATAAAAGCATATATGCACTTATTCCAAGAATCGATACTATTACGAGGCAAAGAAGAGAACCAATTTTTTGCAGAATCACGCAAAGAAAACGGAGATAATTTCATCTTGACCACATCATTCTTGATAACCCACAAGTATAGGGGATCGCAACAGTTTTCGAGGGTAGAGTATTCAACCAAAATTTATTGATTCGACACAAGGGGAGCCAAAGAATATTCTCAAGTATTAGTAGTTGAGTTGTCAATTCAACCACACCTGGATAACTTAGTATCTGCAACAAAGTATTTAGTAGCAAAGTAGTATGGAAGTAACGGTAACAGTAGCAAAAGTAATATTTTTGGGTTTTGTAGTGATTGTAACAGTAGCAACGGAAAAGTAAATATGCAGAGAACAATATGTGAAAAGCTCATAGGCATTGGATCGGTGATGGAGAATTATGTCGGATGCTGTTCATCATGTAATAATCATAATATTGGGCGACACAGAACTAGCTCCAATTCTTCGATGTAATGTAGGCATGTATTCTGAATATAGTCATACGTGCTTATGGAAAAGAACTTGCATGACATCTTTTGTCCTACCCTCCCGTGGCAGCGGGGTCCTAATGGAAACTAAGGGATATTAAGGCCTCCTTTTAATAGAGTACCAGACCAAAGCATTAACACATAGTGAATACATGAACTCCTCAAACTATGGTCATCACCGGGAGTGGTCCCGATTATTGTCACTTCGGGGTTGCCGGATCATTACACATAGTAGGTGACTATAGACTTGCAAGATAGAATCAAGAACTCACATATATTCATGAAAACATAATAGGTTCAGATCTGAAATCATGGCACTCGGGCCCTAGTGACCAGCATTAAGCATAGCAAAGTCATAGCAACATCAATCTCAGAACATAGTGGATACTAGGGATCAAACCCTAACAAATCTAACTTGATTACATGGTAAATCTCATCCAACCCATCACCGTCCAGCAAGCCTATGATGGAGTTACTCACGCACGGTGGTGAGCATCATGAAATTAGTGATGGAGGATGGTTGATGATGACGATGGCGACGAATTCCCCTCTCCGAAGCCCCGAACGGACTCCAGATCAGCCCTCCCGAGAGAGTTTAGGGCTTGGCAGTGGCTCCGTATCGTAAAATGTGATGAATCTTTTTCTCCGATTTTTTTCTCCCCGAACATGAATATATGGAGTTGGAGTTGAGGTCGGTGGAGCACCTGGGGGCCCACGAGGCAGGGGGCGCGCCCAGGGGGGCAGGCGCGCCTCCCACCCACGTGGAAAGGGTGTGGGCCCCTGGCCTTGATTCTTTCGCCGATATTTTTTGTATTTTCCAAAAATAATCTCCGTGAAGTTTCAGGTCATTCCGAGAACTTCTGTTTCTGCACAAAAATAACACCATGTCAATTCTGCTGAAAACAGCGTCAGTCCGGGTTAGTTCCATTCAAATCATGCAAGTTAGAGTCCAAAACAAGGGCAAAAGTGTTTGGAAAAGTAGATACGACGGAGACGTATCAACTCCCCCAAGCTTAAACCATTGCTTGTCCTCAAGCAATTCAGTTGATAAACTGAAAGTGATAAAGGAAAACTTTTACAAACTCTGTTTGCTCTTGTTGTTGTAAATATGTAAAGCCAGCATTCAAGTTTTCAGCAAAGATTATGAACTAACCATATTCACAATAACATTTAGGTCTCATGTTTACCCATGTCAATGGCATAATCAACTAGCGAGCAATAATAATAAATCTCGAATGATAACACTTTCTCAAAACAATCATGATATGATATAACAAGATGGTATCTCGCTAGCCCTTTTTGAGACTACAAAACATAAATGCAGAGCACCCTTAAAGATCAAGGACTGACTAAACATTGTAATTCATGGTAAAAGAGATCTAGTCATAGTCATACCCAATATAAATTGACAGTAATGAATGCAAATGACAACGGTGCTCTCCAGCTGGTGCTTTTTAATAAGAGGGTGATGACTCAACATAAAAGTAAATAGATAGGCCCTTCGCAGAGGGAAGCAGGGATTTGTAGAGGTGCTAGAGCTCGATTTTGAAATAGAGATAAATAATATTTTGAGCGGCATTGTCGGCGTTCTGGGAATGGGGGTCCCCAGACTTGCCTGCCTGCGGCCTGCAGCGTGGCTCAAGTGGGGGCCCAGCGCGGCCCAGCTTCATCAGCTCAAGCTCAAGACCTCGCGAGGGCCAAGCCTCATGGGTGGATGACAGGAACCTTCCTCAGGAGCAGCCTCGCCAGGCAGGCTCACGAGGAGGTGGAGAGATCAAGGCAGGGTACCTCACGTGGGTGCCCCGTGACGCAAGCCATGACGATCGAGACCAGGCGAGCGCCAGGCGGGCGCCAGCCCGCGCAGTGTCCTCATTTCCTCTTTGGTGCAAAGGAGGCAAGCACAGACCAAGGCATCAGGCAAAGGTTACCGCTTCGGTGCAACAAGACCAAGACCAGCAGAGCGGCAGGAAGGAGGTCATCGTGGAACCCAGGACGGCGTCACCATCAGAGCCTTTGGCAGCTGAAGACCAACTTTAGTCAGGATGACTGTACTAGATGTTCCCCTTCAAAATGGCCAATTGTTGGCGCCCTTCCCGCTCATTATTTGGTAAGAGGCCCAGGGCCTCCCTCTATAAATAGGACTAGCCACTACAGAGATAAAGGAGGGACGAGAGATGAAAAGACAAGATGGAAGACGGAGGTCGAACCTACCGGCGAGAGAGAGAGAGAGAAGCGACTGGACTCACCCAAGCAGTCCATCGCGCCAGCTCAAGAACAACCCCTCGCGAGGCTGTTCTTCCTTTGTATTGTTCTTCATCAGCGCCAGAGGCAATCCACCGCACCACACACTGGAGTAGGGTATAACACCACAACGGTGGCCCGAACCAGTATAAACCCTGTGTCTCTTGTGTTGTTCATCGTTCCTAGTTTAGATCCCGTGCAAACAATTAACGCGTGAGCTGGTAGGGGGAAGATCTCCGTGCGAATCCCAGTGTTTGAACCTTAAGGGTCTGTCGGAACCCGAAATCTGACATTTGGCGCGCCAGGTAGGGGTGCGCCAGAATCTTTCTTCCGCTGGTCACGTGTGATCTTCTGTCGTGTCCATGGCTGACGCTTGCCGAGCCCGCGCCGAGCGCCGGGCTGCTCGCGCTGCTCGAGTCGCCCAGACGGCTCCCATCGGCAGACACCCCCGTCGTTCCCCGTCGACTGCTGCCAACGCCGCCACCGGCCCGGCGGGGAACGAGAAGCAGGCCTCATCCCTGCATCCATCGGTGAGGCGAGAAGGCCGCACCGCTACTCCTTCGCTCGCCCCTGCTGGTTCTTCATCCCGCGCGCACCACGCTCCCACGGAGGCTCGAGCCGTGCTCATCGCGGCTAACGAGCTCCTGCGCTACCACCCTGTCGACGACGTCTACGAGGAGTGGCTTGACCGCGTCGCTGAGCTCGTCCGCACCGCAGGGGGTTCCCCCGCGCTGTCTGATGACCCACAAGTATAGGGGATCTATCGTAGTCCTTTCGATAAGTAAGAGTGTCGAACCCAACGAGGAGCAGAAGGAAATGATAAGCGGTTTTCAGCAAGGAATTCTCTGCATGTACTGAAATAACTGGTAACAGATAGTTTTTTGATAAGGTAAATTGTAACGAGCAACAAGTAACAAGAGTAAATAAAGTGCAGCAAGGTCGCCCAATCCTTTTTGTAGCAAAGGACAAGCCTGGACAAACTCTTATAATAGGAAAAGCGCTCCCGAGGACACATGGGAATATCGTCAAGCTAGTTTTCATCACGTTCATATGATTCGCGTTCGGTACTTTGATAATTTGATATGTGGGTGGACCGGTGCTTGGGTGCTGTTCTTACCTTGAACAAGCATCCCACTTATGATTAACCTCTTTTGCAAGCATCCGCAACTACAACAAAAGTATTAAGGTAAACCTAACCATAGCATGAAACATATGGATCCAAATCAGTCCCTTACGAAGCAACGCATAAACTAGGGTTTAAGCTTCTGTCACTCTAGCAACCCATCATCTACTTATTACTTCCCAATGCCTTCCTCTAGGCCCAAATAATGGTGAAGTGTTATGTAGTCGACGTTCACATAACACAACTAGAGGCTAGACAACATACATCTCATCAAAATATCGAACGAATACCAAATTCACATGACTACTAATAGCAAGACTTCTCCCTTGTCCTCAGGAACAAACGTAACTACTCACAAAGCATATTCATGTTTATAATCAGAGGGGGTAATAATATGCATAAAGGATCTGAACATATGATCTTCCACCAAATAAACCAACTAGCATCAACTGCAAGGAGTAATCAACACTACTGGCAACCTACTAGCACCAATCCCGGACTTGGAGACAAGAATTGGATACAAGAGATGAACTAGGGTTTGGAGATGAGATGGTGCTGGTGAAGATGTTGATGGAGATTGCCCTCCCCCGATGAGAGGAGCGTTGGTGATGATGATGACGATGATTTACCCCTCCCGGAGGGAAGTGTCCCCGGCAGAATAGCTCTGCTGGAGCCCTAGATTGGTTCCGCCAAGGTTTAGCCTCGTGGCGGCGGAGTCTCTTCCCGAAAGGTTGCTTCTTATTTTTTTCTTGACGAAAGACTTCATATAGGAGAAGATGGGCGTCGGAGAGCCACCAGGGGGCCCACGAGGTAGGGGGGTGCGCCTAGGGGGGGCGTGCCCCCACCGTCGTGAGCAGGGTGTGGGCCCCTGGCCTTCATCTTTGGCGATGATTTTTCTTTATTTATTTTAAGATATTCCGTGGAGTTTCAGGACTTTTGGAGTTGCGCAGAATAGGTCTCCAATATTTGCTCCTTTTCAGCCTGAATTCCAGTATCGGCATTCTCCTCTTCATGTAAACCTTGTAAAATAAGAGAGAATAGCCATAAGTATTGTGACATAACGTGAAATAACAGCCCATAATGTGATAAATATCGATATAAAAGCATGGTGCAAAATGGACGTATCAACTCCCCCAAGCTTAGACCTCGCTTGTCCTCAAGTGAAAAGCCGATAACAATAAATATGTCCTCATGTTTACAGGTAGAGGCGTCGATAAAAATATAATACGGACATGAAGGCATCATGATTATTCTCATAACAGCAACATAAATAGGAAATGCCATATGATTACTTATGTTCAAGTAATAATCCATTCACAATGCAGAGTACGAATCATAAACTTTATTGAGAACCGACAAACTATAATCTCAGTTATTGAAGCAATTGCAATTTATCATAACATCGGAAAGAGTCTATGTCAGAGCTTATTAGCAAGTCCACATACTCAACTATCATTTAGTCCTTCATAATTGCTAACACTCACGCGATACTTGTGGTTACGGAGTTTTAATCGGACACAGAGAAAGATAGGGGCTTATAGTTTTCCTCCACAACCTTTTACCTCAAGGGTAATGTCAACAATAATAACTCATGCCCCCTACATCCAATTAGATATATCAATCAGGATCTTTCCAACACACTGTGCTTGCCAAAGGATAAAATGTAAAAAGGAAAGGTGAATATCACCATGACTCCTGCATAAGGTAGAGGATAATAATAAAATATAGGCCCTTCGCAGAGGGAAGCAGAGGTTGCCATGCGCTTTTATGGTTGGATGCACAAAATCTTAATGCGAAAGAACGTCACTTTATATTGCCCCTTGTGATATGAACCTTTATTATGCAGTCCGTCGCTTTTATTACTTCCACATCACAAGATCGTATAAAGCTTATTTCTCCCACACCAATCAATCATACATATTTAGAGAGCAATTTTTATTGCTTTGCACCGATGACAACTTACTTGAAGGATCTTACTCAATCCATAGGTAGATATGGTGGACTCTCATGGCAAAACTGGTTTAAGGGTTTATGGAAGCACAAGTAGTATCTCTACTTGGTGCTGAGGATTTGGCTAGCATGAGGGGGAAAGGCAAGCTCAACATGTTAGAGGATCCATGACAACATACTTTATCTCAGATATAAGAAAACATAACTCATCACGTTGTCTTCCTTGTCCAACATCAACTCTTTAGCATGTCGTATTTTAATGAGTGCTCACAATCATAAAAGATGTCAATGATAATATATCTATATGTGAAACCTCTCTTTCCTTATTACTTCCTATTAATTGCAACGATGACCAAAGCTATGTTTGCCAACTCCCAACTACTTTTAATCATCATACTCTTTCTATGTGAAGTCATTACTCTCAATAAGATCAATATGAACTCTTTGTTTCTTTTTATTCTTTTTCTCTATTCTTTTATTCAATCAAGATCATGGCAAAACAATCAAGCCCTTGACTCAGCACTAATCTTTATTATATATATAGCTCACGGCCTCGATTACATGGAGAGATCATAAAGCAAAACTCAAAACTAGATCATACCATGGCTTTATTCTACTAAATCAAGATACTACTAAAAGGATCAGACTAAGAAAAATGGTAAGGATAGGAGTTGTGATTGTGATACGATACCAGGGCACCTCCCCCAAGCTTGGCAGTTGCCAAGGGGAGTGCCCATACCCATGTGATTATGTCTCCTTCAGGGTTGGTGAAATATTCTTGGCGATGATGCCCTTTAGGATACGATTCTCCTCCTCAAGCTTATTGACTTGCTGCTTGAGGTCCATTATTTCCTTGAGAAGCTTTCCTGTAACTGCTAAGGCTCCTTGCACCCAAGGGTGTTGCATAGCTGCGGGAGAACAAGCGACACTCCTCTTCATATTTTCATAAGAAAGAAATCTAACATTAGAAGGGATAACCGAGTTTGGAATAGCTGAGCTCTGCAGTTCCCCCATCGCGAACCCAGCTCGGAAGCGAGAAGTGACTTCTTGATCCTCCATGGCATCTACTCTCATCAAGTCAGCCTCCATCTCCTCCTCTGTTGTTGGCCCAAAGGGGTCAGCTTCGCTGTTTGCCCTTGGTTCCGGTGCCGGATTAGATACCCGTCTCTCCCCGACTGACTCTTGAGAAGACATCTTGCTCTAATCTGCAGCAGCAACAGCTCAAAACAAAAACAGAGGATATTTGCATGATACGAGAGTCAAAACCTTCGGGCGAATATATAATGAATTTTTACCGACCAAAATACGTATCGTGCAAGAAAACGGAGTCCGGAGGGCACACGGGGTGCTCACGAGGTAGGGGGCGCGCCCAGGGGGGTAGGGCGCTCCCACCACCCTCGTGGGGCCCTCGTGTCCTTCCCGGACTGCTACTTATTTTTATATTTTTCTAAATATTCCAAAACGGAGAAATATTGCCTTAAAATTGTTTTGGAGTCGGTTTACTTACCGTACCACATACCTATTCCTTTTGAGTCTCAAACGGTCCGAAAGTGTCCCTTATGTATTCCTCCGGGGTTACGGTTTCAATAATATTGGTTTCAACATTTATGGGGTTACCTAAGATATAATGTTTGATCCTTTGACCGTCTACCACCTTCGGATTTGTGCCTTCGAAGTTGTTGATTTTTATGGCACCGAAACGATAGACCTCCTCGATAACGCAGGGACCTTCCCATTTACAGAGAAGTTTTCCTGCAAAAAATCCTAAACGAGAGTTGTATAGCAATACATAATCACCTACATTGAACTCACGCTTTTGTATCCTTTTGTCATGCCATTTTTTAACTTTTTCTTTAAACAACTTAGCATTTTCATAAGCTTGGGTTCTCCATTCATCAAGTGAGCTAATATCAAATAACCTCTTCTCACCGGCAAGTTTGAAATCATAGTTGAGCTCTTTAACCCAATATGCCTAATGTTCTAGTTCGAGAGGTAAATGACATGCTTTTCCATAAACTATTTTATACGGAGACATACCCATAGGACTCTTATATGCAGTTCTATATGCCCATAATGCATCATCAAGTTTCTTGGACCAATTCTTTCTAGACCTATTAACAGTCTTTTGCAAAATTAATTTGAGCTCTCTATTGCTCAATTCTACTTGACCACTAGACTGCGAGTGATAAGGAGACGCAGTTCTGTGGTTAACATCATATTTAGCAAGCATTTTACAGAAAGCACCATGAATAAAGTGTGAACAACCTTCAGTCATTAAATATCTAGGGACTCCAAACCTCGGAAAAATAACTTCCTTAAGCATTTTAATAGAAGTGTTATGATCAGCACTACTAGTTGGAATAGCTTCTACCCACTTAGTAACGTAATCAACAGCAACCAAAATATGTGTATATCCATTAGAGGCAGGAAAAGGTCCCATATAATCAAAGCTCCAAACATCAAATGGTTCAATAACAAGCGAATAATTCATAGGCATTTCTTGACGTCTACTAATATTACCAATTCTTTGACATTCATCGCAAGACAAAACAAACTTATGGGCATCCTTGAAGAGAGTAGGCCAATAAGAACCGGATTGCAATACCTTATGTGTAGTTCTATCTCCAGCGTGGTGTCCTCCATAAGCTTCAGAGTGGCACTTGCGTAGGATCTGTTCCTGTTCATGCTCAGGTACACAACATCTAATAACACCATCTACTCCTTCTTTATAAAGATGTGGGTCATCCCAAAAGTAATGTCGCAAATCATAGAATTTTTTTATGTTGTTGGTATGTGAAGCTAGGTGGTATAAATTTAGCAATAATATAATTTGCATAATCAATATACCATGGAGTGCTACGATAAGTGCTTATGACATTTAATTGTTCATCAGGAAAGCTATCATCAAATAGGTAGTGGGTCATCAAGAACATTCTCTAACCTAGATAAGTTATCTGCAATGGGGTTATCAGCTCCTTTTCTATCAACAATATGCAAATCAAATTCTTGCAACAAGAGAACCCATCTAATAAGTCTAGGTTTTGCATCTTTCTTTTCCATAAGATATTTAATAGCAGCATGATCAATGTGAATAGTTACTTTAGAATCAACAATATAGGGTCTTAATTTATCACAAGCAAATACAACTGCTAAAAGTTCCTTTTCGGTAGTAGCATAATTTCTTTGAGCATTGTCTAGAGTCTTACTAGCATAATGGATAACATTTAATTTCTTATCAACTCTTTGCCCTAGAACAACACCTACAGCATAATCACTAGCATCACACATAATTTCAAAGGGTAAATTCCAATCAGGTGGCTGAACAACAGGTGCAGAGACTAATGCTTTCTTAAGTATTTCAAATGCTTCTACACAATCATCATCAAAGACAAATGGTACATCTTTTTGTAATAAATTAGTCAGAGGCTGGGAAATTTTTGAGAAGTCCTTAATGAACCTCCTATAAAATCCGGCGTGACCAAGGAAACTTCTTATACCTTTGATGTCCTTGGGACATGGCATCTTTTCAATAGCATCAACATTGGCTTTATCAACTTCAATACCTCTTTCAGAAACTTTGTGCCCCAAGATAATACCTTCATTAACCATAAAGTGGCACTTTTCCAAATTCAAGACAAGATTAGTTTCTTCACATCTCTGCAAAACTCGATCAAGATTGCTCAAACAATCATCAAAAGAGGATCCATAGACAAAAAAATCGTCCATGAAAACCTCACAATTTTTTTTCACAAAAATCAGAGAATATAGCCATCATGCATCTTTCAAAGGTAGCAGGTGCATTACATAAGCAAAAAGGCATACGTCTATAAGAAAAAGTACCAAAAGGGCAAGTAAAAGTAGTCTTTGATTGATCTTTAGCCGACACAGGTATTTGAGAGAAACCAGAATAACCATTTAGAAAGCAATAATGTGTATGTTTGCATAATCTTTCTAGCATTTGATCAATAAAAGGTAAGGGGTAATGATCTTTCTTAGTAGCTTTATTTAATTTGCAGAAATAAATTACCATCCTATAACCTGTGATAATTCTTTGCAGGATCAATTCATCTTTATCATTAGGGACAACAGTAATACCTCCCTTCTTAGGGACACAATGGACAGGACTTACCCACTGACTATCAGCAACGGGATAAATTATACCTTCCTCGAGAAGCTTGAGTATTTCTTTTCTTACCACTTCTTTTATTTTAGGATCCAAACGTCGTTGAGGATCACGAACTGGTTTGCCATCCGATTCCAAATTTATTTTATGTTGACATAGAGTGGGACTAATTCCCTTAAGATCATCAAGAGTATATCCAATAGCGGCACGGTGCTTCTTCAGAGTTTTCAATAATCTTTCTTCTTCATGCTCTGAAAGGTTAGCACTAATAATAACAGGATATATTTTCTTTTCATCAAGATAAGCATATTTAAGATTATCAGGCAAAGGTTTAAGTTCAAACACGGGATCACCCTTGGGTGGAGGGGGATCCCCTAGGATTTCAACAGGCAAATTGTGTTGCAGAATAGGTTCCTGTTTAAAGAATACTTCATCTATTTCCCTTCTCTCATTCATAAACATATCATTTTCATGGTCTAGCAAATATTGTTCTAAAGGATCACTAGGAGGTACAGCAATAGAAGCAAGACCAATAATTTCATCCTTACTAGGCAATTCTTCCTCACGATGTTGTTTACTAAATTTACAGAAATTAAACTCATGAATCGTATCATCCAAGCCAATAGTAACAACATTCTTTTTGCAGTCTATCTTAGCATTAACAGTGTTCAAGAAGGGTCTACCAAATATAATTGGACAAAAACTATCTTGTGGGGAACCAAGAACAAGAAAATCAGCAGGATATTTAGTTTTCCCACACAAGACTTCAACATCTCTAACAATTCCCGCTGGCGATATAGTATCTCTATTGGCAAGTGTAATTGTAACATCAATATCTTCTATCTCAGCGGGTGCAATTTCATGCTTAATTTCTTCATACAAGGTAATAGGTATAACACTATCACTAGCACCCATATCACATAAGCCATGATAACAATGATCTCCTATTTTAACAGAAATAACAGGCACGCCTACCATAGGTCTATGTTTATCTTTAGCGCTAGGTTTAGCAATTCTAGCAGATTCATCGCAGATTTGAATAACATGCCCATCAATATTATCGGACAAGAGATCTTTAACAATAGCAATATTAGGTTCTACTTTGACTTGCTCAGGAGGTGTATAAGTTCTAATATTGCTTTACGAACCACAATTGAAGCTTTAGCATGATCCTCTATTCTAACAGGGAAGGGAGGTTTCTCAACATAAGAAGTGGGAACAATAGGATCATTATAAGTGACAGTCTTTTCTTCAACTTTAATAGGTGCAGCTACTTTTACTTCTATGGAAGGATGATATTTAAACCACTTCTCCTTGGGGAGATCAACATAAGTAGCAAAAGATTCACAGAAAGAAGCTACTATCTCAGAGTCAAGTCCATATTTAGTGCTAAACTTACGGAAAATATTAGCATCCATAAAATATTTAACACAATCAAACTTAGGTGTCATACCTGACTCCTTACCTTCGTCAAGATCCCAATCTTCAGAGTTGTGTTTAATTCTATCCAATAAATCCCATCTGAATTGAATAGTCTTCATCATAAAAGAGCCAGCACAAGAAGTATCGAGCATGGTGCGATTGTTATCAGAAAGCCGAGCATAAAAATACTGAAGAATGGTCACTCTTGAGAGCTCATGATTGGGGCATGAATATAACATTGATTTAAGCCTCCCATGTCAAGATTATATATATATAATTGCGATCACGATGAACAAGATGCATAGGGTAATACTTTTGATGAAATTCCAATTTCAATATTTTATAGTTCCATGATCTCGTATCATCACATAGCCTATACCATGTCAATGCGTCTCCCTTCAAACATAAAGGGAAGACCTTCTTCTTAACAACGCATCGGTATACCGCAAGCTTAAATAATCCACAAACTTCATCCACATATATTAAGTGCTCATCAGATGCTTTGTTCCATCTCCGTAAAAGGATTAGCTAGCAGTTTTCCATCATACCGAAGGAAATTCAAAAGGAGTTTCATTTTCAATAGGTTCAGTAGGTTGAGGAGTAACTCTTTGTTTCTACTAGACGGGGTGAATATACCCTAACAAGCCCCTCGAGAATTACTTTCCATAGTAACAAGTGACAGTAAATTTCAGCACACTGTATAAATTTTTCCTTACCAAATTCCACCTACCAAAGGCGCTACACTCCCCGGCAACGGCGCCAGAAAAGAGACTTGATGACCCACAAGTATAGGGGATCTATCGTAGTCCTTTCGATAAGTAAGAGTGTCGAACCCAACGAGGAGCAGAAGGAAATGATAAGCGGTTTTCAGCAAGGTATTCTCTGCAAGTACTGAAATAAGTGGTAATAGATAGTTTTGTGATAAGGTAAATTGTAACGAGCAACAAGTAACAAGAGTAAATAAAGTGCAGCAAGGTGGCCCAATCCTTTTTGTAGTAAAGGACAAGCCTGGACAAACTCTTATAATAGGAAAAGCTCTCCCGAGTACACATGGGAATATCGTCAAGCTAGTTTTCATCACGTTCATATGATTCGCGTTCGGTACTTTGATAATTTGATATGTGGGTGGACCGGTGCTTGGGTGCTGTTCTTACTTGAACAAGCATCCCACTTATGATTAATCTCTATTGCAAGCATCCGCAACTACAACAAAAGTATTAAGGTAAACCTAACCATAGCATGAAACATATGGATCCAAATCAGCCCCTTACGAAGCAACGCATAAACTAGGGTTTAAGCTTATGTCACTCTAGCAACCCATCATCTACTTATTACTTCCCAATGCCTTCCTCTAGGCCCAAATAATGGTGAAGTGTTATGTAGTCGACGTTCACATAACACCACTAGAGGCTAGACAACACACATCTCATCAAAATATCGAACGAATACCAAATTCACATGACTACTAATAGCAAGACTTCTCCCTTGTCCTCAGGAACAAATGTAACTACTCACAAAGCATATTCATGTTTATAATCAGATGGGGTAATAATATGCATAAAGGATCTGAACATATGATCTTCCACCAAATAAACCAACTACCATCAACTACAAGGAGTAATCAACACTACTAGCAACCTACTAGCACCAATCCCGGACTTGGAGACAAGAATTGGATACAAGAGATGAACCAGGGTTTGGAGATGAGATGGTGCTGGTGAAGATGTTGATGGAGATTGCCCTCTCCCGATGAGAGGAGCGTTGGTGTTGATGATGACGATGATTTCCCCCTCCCGGAGGGAAGTGTCCCCGGCAAAACAGCTCTGCCGGAGCCCTAGATTGGTTCCGCCTCGTGGCGGCGGAGTCTCGTCCCAAAAGGTTGCTTCTTATTTTTTTCTTGACGAAAGACTTCATATAGGAGAAGATGGGCGTCGGAGAGCCACCAGGGGGCCCACGAGGTAGGGGGCGCGCCCAAGGGGGGGCGCCCCCACCTTCGTGAGCAGGGCGTGGGCCCCCTGGCCTTCATCTTTGGCGACGATTTTTCTTTATTTATTTTAAGATATTCCGTGGAGTTTCAGGACTTTTGGAGTTGCGCAGAATAGGTCTCCAATATTTGCTCCTTTTCCAGCCCAGAATTCCAGCTACCGGAATTCTCCCTCTTCATGTAAACCTTGTAAAATAAGAGAGAATAGCCATAAGTATTGTGACATAATGTGAAATAACAGCAGATAATGCGATAATTATCGATATAAAAGCATGATGCAAAATGGACGTATCACCGTCTCTCTCGTTGCCTCGCCCTTCACCCCGCGCGGGAGGCAGGGAGCCGGAGGTGCCCCCGCCACCTCCTTCCCAAGAAGGCGCCCTGGCTCCAAGGCGCGTGGCCCCGGGCCGAGATCCTCCGCGTCCAGCGCCCACAAGAGCAAGAAAGGAGCTGCCAGAGATCCTCGTCCCCAAGAAGGTGCTCGCGTGCTCCCAAAGACCGGGCGCCGCGACCGTGCTCCAGCACCACCGCATCAAGACCCCGCGCTGCTCCGGGCAGCGGTGCGCGGGAATCCACAAGAGCAAGCTCTGCATCAGCAGAGAGGCCTGGTGGCCACTGCAGGCTGCCGCGCCTTCACCGCCGAGCTACGCAGCGTCGCATGGCCCGACAAGTTCAAGCCAGACCTGCCTCCTCGCTACGACGGAACTGCCGACCCCGCGGAGTTCCTTCAGCTCGACAAGCTGGGCATCGAATCCGCCAACGGAGATGAAAAGGTCATGGCGAATTGGTTCCCCATGGCGCTCAAGGACGGGGCCTGAACCTGGATCCTGAACCTGGCTCCCGTTACGATCTCCTCCTGGGACGAGATGCGCACCCGCTTCATCACCAACTTCCAAGGCACTCGCGATCGGCCTCCAGCCGTGAGCGACATGCGCCGCATCAAGCAGTAGCCAGGAGAGACCCTGCAGAAGTACATCCAGCGCTTCAACAACGCCCGCCTCAAAATCCCCAAGGTGACTGAGGAAGCCATCATCTCAGCCTTCTCCGACGGCGTGTGTGACGTCAAAATGAAGGAGGAACTAGCAATGCATGAAGACCTGTGCACATCCCTGGAGCTGTTCAATTTGGCAACCAAATGCGCCAGGGCTGAGGAAGGGCGCCTCTCCCTCCTCGAGCTTCTGGCTGCCGATCCAGAAGAGAAGAAGCCCAAGGCCAAGGAGGTGAAGCGCAAGGGGGCTGTCGTGCTCGCGGCAGAACCAGACACCAAGCGAGGCAGGGATCAGCCCGAGTCGTCCAAAGGCAGCCGGTACTGCGTGTACCACGACCTCCACACCCACAACACCAACGAATGCCAGGAGTCAGGGCCGTGCGAGAAGGGTGTATCGGCCGATGCCCCGAGCGCAATGATCGGGACTACGACCGAGGAGGAGGAAGAGGCACAGGACGCTGGGAAGACCGTGGCCCTCGCCAAGGATGGCGTGACAGACCTTGCGAGGACCGCTGGCAGGACCAGCCTCGCGAGGGAGGTTGGAAGGACCAGCCTCGTGAGGACCGCCCTCAAGGCAAAGCGGGTGCTCCCACCTCTGTCGCAGCCTCCAAGGAGCTACGAAGACAATCATCAGGACAAGGGGGCTGGGGGCTTCCAGGACCCGCGCGTGATCGCTTGCATCCTGGGTGGCGCTCACGCCCCAGCCTCTCAACGCATCTTCAAGCAGTTTGCTCATGAGGTGAATGCAGTCCTCCCGGCTCGAGGCCACACGCCTCTCGTGGTCGTGCGTGCGTTATCACGTTCAGCTCAGCGGATCAGCTCAAGTGCGCGGCAACGGCCGGAGTCCTCCCCATGCTTTGCTCACCAGTCATTAGCAACGTGCAAGTCACCAGGACCCTCATCGACGGCGTAGCTGGACTCAATGTCCTATCTGTCGAGACATTCAACGATCTCCAAGTGCCATATGATCAGCTTCAGCCGACCAAGCCTTTCTCAGGAGTCACCGATGGCTCCACCGTCCCGTTAGGGCAAGTTCGCCTTCCCGTCACCTTCGGACGGCGCAACAACTACCGCACCGAGCTCATCGACTTCGACGTCGCCCACATTCGCCTGCCGTACAATGCCATCCTCAGGTACCCAGCTTTGGCCAAGTTCATGGCAGTGACCCACCATGGCTACAATGTCCTCAGGATGCCAGGAAGCGGAGGAGTCATGGTGCCTTGTGAGGAAAGGGATGCAGTGTGCTCTCTTGAGCTTGCCTTCCAAGCTGCAGCGATCGAAGACCCAGATCACAGGAGCGGGAGACTTCCCGAGGCGATCCCTAAAAATAAGAAGGCTTCGCCTAGTACAAGCCCTCATGGGGTAGGCACCTCCGAAGGCGTGGCAACAGGACCCGCGCCCGTTCAAGGGGCGCCACCCTCTGTCGCGTAGGAAGGCGCGCCCGGCGCCCTCCTCGGGCGGGGCTTGGGGGCTATTTCATGGCGAGCCACCGACCTAGCCGGGGTCACGAGGGAGGCGCTCGGGCACCACTTGGAGGCATGCTTTAAGGCACATTTCCCTCAGGAAGGTATGAGGCAAGGAGGGCCAAACCCTAAGGAGTTCATCGCGAGGAACACCCAGGAGCTACAGGAGTCAAGAATCATGCGCGGCTGTCGCCGCCTGCCCGCCATGGCCCCACATCCAGAAGAGGATGTTGGGCCGTGAATCTGCATCGACATACCAGGGCTCAACCGGGCGCGTCCTCAGAGCGCCTGGCCCCTCGCGTGGGGCGTTGCGAGGGTCCACCTCACAGCTACGTTCGCATGCCTCTCGGCCTGCCGAACGTGGTCGCCGCCCATCAGCACCTGCTGAGGTGCACCCTGGAAGCTCAGGAGGTCAAGCAGCGCGCGGTCCTGGCAGAGATGGAGATGGCTCTCGAGGAACCCCCCGTGCCCCCGGAGCCTCCCGAGGCTCCAGGTCTGGAGGGCTCGTGAGGGCCGGCTCCCTCATCACGCGTCATCTGCTACCTCAACATCCCGCCATCTCCGACCATATCAGGTGACACCTTTCCAATTCCGTTTTCAGCTGGGAGCGCCCCTTGGATTGTATCATTCCCAAGCCACGTGGGTCCGTCCCTGCGGCATGTATTCGTTTTGCTTATGTTCTTTACTTACCTTGTTGGGGGCGCCCCTCGGGCTGCATTATCCCCAAGCTGCTCGGGCCAGACCCAGTGGTGTGTGCTTTCTCCGCACCTATATAAATGGGTCTGCTTATTCATACATGACATGCTTGACCTAATCGCCTGCTCGATTGACACCTACCTTTGGAGCTGCTTGCTCGGGCACGGCACTTGCGCACGGGTCCGTCCCTGCAATGCCGATAAACCTGAGTGGCTGAGCTCTGGTCGCGGCAGCCCCGCAAGACGCCACCTCACCAAGCCCTCAGTGCCCCCGATCACTCCCTCGGAGCGACCAATGGTTGGCTGGCAACCGTAACAACGAATCTTGTTTCCCCTTGTGATTGGTACATAGGACCTGCTCCAGGAGTAACGCTGGCGGCATCACGAGCCTTCTCTCCTCCACTCCGATGCGATCCGCTTGCACGTTAAAAGGGGGGTACCTGAGCATCGCGACTCATGGGCTCCTACTGGCTCTCCAGCCCTCACCCCCTTGCCTTGACCCACGGCATCGCGACCTGTCATACCAGCGGCGGCTGAGCCCGCTCGAGGGCCGGGACCTGAGGACGTAGAGCACTAAGGAAAGCACAGGGGAGAAGGGAGAAGCTCACGAGGACCCAACCCAACAGCACCTCAGTTGCCCTCGCGCCGACACGGCACCTCATCGAACGCCGTTCCAAACCCGCAAGATAAGTCACGCAAAAACTGATCCGCCTCAGCGCGAAAAGCCTCGCCTACTGCCGCTCTGCCACGGCAAAGCTACCTACCTTTCTTGCCCTGCGGAGGCTGCTTGAGCGCTAAAGGGGACCTCCTGAGCATCGCGACTCAGGGGCTCTTACTGGACCTCGGGCCGCTCACCTCCTGGCCTTGACCACGGCATCGCGACCTGGCATACCAGCGACGGCTGAAGCCTAACTAGGGGCCGGGACCTGTCAGCGCAGAGTACCGAGCCCTCGTGAGGAAAGAAAGGGGGAGTTGAGCCGGGACAGAACAAGCATCTCGCACCGATTCATCATAAGGATATAATATTCACAAAACATGGCCAACGCCTTAAATACCCCCGCGGGGTGCTACTTCGATTCTTTGCAGGAAATAAAAGGTGCTAATCCTAAGGAACGCCGACTACGCGTGCCTCCGCATGGGACGCCATCATCAACAGTGGGCCGCCCGGCGCCGGCGTCAACCTCATCCAGATCACCAAAGACCGTAGCCTGAGGCCCCGCCTGCCCCGAGGCGGGCGCGAGCTCGGGGCTCAGAGCTGTCGCCGCCGCCTCCGAGTCGCCAAGCTCGGCGGAGGCGCTGGACCCTCCAGCCCCTTCGCTGCTGCCCGAGGAGCTGCTGAGGGGGCGACCGGCTGGCCTAGTCCTGGCCGCAATGATGCCCCGACCGCCCTTCTCGGGGCAGCATTCCAGCCGGCGTCCTTCCGCGTCGAAGACCTTGAAGAACATCAAGGAGGCGCCATCATATTCTACGTGGATCACGAGGGCGCCCCTTGTCCGGCAGACCCGGGCGATCTCGCCCCAGCCTCGGGTCATGTAGACCTTGCCCGGAGCGACGACCGCAACCTCCGCTCCGGTCGCACGGGTGCTGCAGCTAGCGTGCTGCAACCAGAGCTCAAGAGAGCCCCTCGGCGGGATCTCAAAGGCGAATGAGGGAGGAAGACGAATCCAAGATTGAGGAGGCATGGCGGCGTGGAGCACAAGATCTCAGGAGGAGCCCTCGGCATGGACTCTAGGAGGAACAACGCGCACCGCCGTGACCCGTCGGCGCCGACGGCGGCGTCGTCCGTGGCGCTCGGCGTCTACTCCTCCAGGGCCCTCGATCCGGGCGTACAAGGGCAGCGGGAACCCTGGCGGTGGCCGTTCGTACCAGGGCCTTGACACCTCCTGCCGGGCGCCTTCATCTCGGCGGTAGAGGAGTAGCCATTTCTTCAGCGGAAGCGGGTCGGGACCCTCTCGGGGGGCCTTTCCCTTCTCTTCTGTAGAAAACCGGCGGATCGGAGCCATTGTCGCAATGTGGAGCAAGGGCAAGGATGGAGAGGAAGGAGTAGCAAGAAGAGATGGACTGGAATGGCTTGCGCCTTTCCATACTTATAGCAGGAGGAGGCCAACTGTCGGCCTCCACGATCACAGGTAATCATGACCCATTTCTGCATGCAGGGACTTGTCAAATCATGCAGTTTCCGAGGGATCGTGGGGAAGCGGAGACGCCCACGACCAATCAATCGCCATGCGGCGCCCAAGGCCGCAGGCTGTTGGGGCCCGCGGCGCTTCGCACTTGCCCCTTCGCTTCTCTGCTAAGCCAAGTCTGGGCGCGCCTTGGGCCCGGGGGCTACTGTCGGTGTTCTGGGAACGGGGGTCCCCAGACTTGCCTGCCTGCGGCGTGGCTCAAGTGGGGGCCCAGCGCGGCCCAGCTTCATCAGCTCAAGCTCAAGACCCTCGCGAGGGGCCAAGCCACGCGGGGCGGATGACAGGAACCTTCCTCGGGAGCAGCCTCGCCGGGTAGGCTCACGAGGAGGCGGAGAGATCAAGGCAGGGTTCCTCACGAGGGTGCCCCGTGATGCAAGCCATGACGATCGATACCAGGCGGGCGCCAGGCGGGGGCCAGCCCGCGCAGTGTCCTCATTTCCTCTTTGGTGCAAAGGAGGCAAGCACAGGCCAAGGCATCAGGCAAAGGTTACCGCTTCGGTGCAACAAGACCAAGACCAGCAGAGCGGCAGGAAGGAGGTCATCGTGGAGCCCAGGACGGCGTCACTGTCAGAGCCTTTGGTAGCCGAAGACCAACTTTAGTCAGGATGAGTGTACTAGATGTTCCCCTTCAAAATGGCCAATTGTTGGCACCCTTCCCGCTCATTATTTGGGAAGAGGCCCAGGGCCTCCCTCTATAAATAGGACTAGCCACTACAGAGAGAAAGGAGGGACGAGAGACGAAAAGACAAGAAGGAAGACGGAGGTCGAACCTACCGGAGAGAGAGAGAGAGAAGCGACTGGACTCACCCAAGCAGTCCATCGCGTGAGCTCAAGAACAGCCCCTCGTGAGGCTGTTCTTCCTTTGTATTGTTCTTCATCAGCCCCAGAGGCAATCCACCACACCACACACTGGAGTAGGGTATTACACCACAACGGTGGCCCGAACCAGTATAAACCCTGTGTCTCTTGTGCTATTCATCGTTCCTAGTTTAAATCCCGTGCAAACCATTAACGCGCGAGCTGGTAGGGGGAAGATCTTCGTGCACACCCCAGTGTTCGAACCTTAAGGGTCTGCCGGAATCCGAAATCCGACAGGCATACTTTCATTGTCAACATAACAACCAAGAGATGGCAATATCTTCCATGCTACACACATTATAGGCGTTTCCCAAACAGAATGGTAAAGTTTATACTCCCCCTCCACCAACAAGCATCAATCCATGGCTTGCTCGAAACAACGAGTGCCTCCAACTAACAACAGTCCCGGTGGAGTTTGGTTTGCAATTATTTTGATTTGGTTTGCATAAAGCAAGGGACTGGGCATCCCGGTGACCAGCGATTTTCTCGTCAGTGAGGAGCGGAGTCCACTCCTCTTGAGAATAACCCGCCTAACATGGAAGATACAGACAGCCCTAGTTGATACATGAGCTATTCGAGCATACAAAACAGAATTTCATTTGAAGGTTTAGAGTTTGCCACATACAAATTTACTTGGAATGGCAGGTAGATACCGTGATATAGGAAGGTATAGTGGACTCATATGGAATAACTTTGGGGTTTATGATTGGATGCACAAGCAGATTCCCGCTTAGTACAAGTGAAGGCTAGAAAAGGACTGGGAAGCGACCAACTAGAGAGCGACAACAGTCATGAACATGCATTAAAATTAATAAACATTGAGTGCAAGCATGAGTAGGATATAATCCACCATGAACATAAATATCATGAAGGCTATGTTGATTTTGCTTCAACTACATGCGTGAATATGTGCCAAGTCAAGTCACTTGAATCATTCAAAGGAGGATACCACCCTATCATACCACATCACAACCATTTTAATAGCATATTGGCACGCAAGGTAAACCATTATAAACTCCTAGCTAATTAAGCATGGCATAAGCAACTATAATCTCTAATTGTCATTGCAAACATGTTTATTCATAATAGGCTGAATCAGGAACGATGAACTAATCATATTTACAAAAACAAGAGAGGTTGAGTTCATACCAGCTTCTCTCATCTCAGCCAGTCCATCATATATCGTCATAATTGCCTTTCACTTGCATGACCGAACGGTGTGAATAATAATAGTAGTGCACGTGCATTGGACTCATTGGGACGCCTTTTAACTAAAGTTGACTCATCTCCAGTCCCATCTTTATCCAGATTCATATTGTAAAACAAAGATTTAATAGCAGACACATCAATCACTTTTAGATCTTCATCATTATTATCATCTAGTTCTTCCGGTTTGTCGGCCATCTTACTAACTAAGGTGGACTGCTTATCCGAAATTTGGGCTATTAAATTTTCAAGATGAGCAAACTAAGATTTCAAACCATAAAACTCCTTAGACATATCATCAAGCTCTTTATTCATGTACTCCATAAATCCTTTTTGTTCTTTAAGCTCGTTTCTAAAGAAATTATTATGCTCAAATTGCAAAGTCATAAAGCTTCTAACGTTGTTTTCAATTTCTTCCAATCTTCTAAGGTGAGGATCAACGTTTTTAGGTAAGGCCATCAGTGCAAACAAGCACACAAGAAGCAAGCGAAAAGGGACGGCCGGAAAAAGAGGGCGAATAAAATGGCAAAGGTGAAGTGGGGGGAGGAGGAAAATGAGAGGCAAATGGCAAATAATGTAATGCGAGGGAGAAGAGTTTGTGATGGGTACTTGGTATGTCTTGACTTGGCGTAGATCTCCCTGGCAACGGCGCCAGAAATCCTTCTTTCTACCTCTTGAGCATGCATTGGTTTTCCCTTCAATAGGTAAGGGTGATGCAGCAAAGTAGCTTAAGTATTTCCCTCGGTTTTGAGAACCAAGGTATCAATCCAGTAGGAGACTACACGCAAGTCCCTCGTACCTGCACAAACAATCAAGAACCTTGCAACCAACGTGATAAAGGGGTTGTCAATCCCTTCACGGCCACTTGCAAAAGTGAGATCTTCTAAAGATAATAAGATAAATATTTTTGGTATTTTTGTTGTATAGATTGGAAAGTAAAGATTGCAAAATAAATGGAGACACAAATAGCGTAGGCGGGAGATTAATATGATGGAAAATAGACCCGGGGGCCATATGTTTCACTTGTGGCTTCTCTCAAGATAGCATAATTTACGGTGGGTGAACAAATTACTGTCGAGCAATTGATTTAAAAGCGCATAGTTATGAAAATATATAGGTATGATCATGTATATAGGCATCACGTCCGTGACAAGTAGACCGAAATGATTCTGCATCTACTACTATTACTCCACACATCGACTGCTATCCAGCATGCATCTAGAGTATTAAGTTCATAAGAGCAGAGTAACGCATTAGGCAAGATGACATGATGTAGAGGGATAAACTCAACCAATATGATATAAACCCCATCTTTTTATCCTCTATGGCAACAATACAATACGTGCCTTGCTGTCACTGGGAAAGGACACCGCAAGATCGAACCCAAAGCTAAGCACTTCTCCCATTGCAAGAAAGATCAATCTAGTAGGCCAAACCAAACTGATAATCCAAAGAGACTTGCAAAGATATTTAAATCATGCGTAAAAGAATTCAGAGAAGAATCAAATATTATTCATAGATAACCTTGATCATAAACCAACGACAAACACCGCAAAAAGAATTACATCGAATATATCTCCAAGAAGATCAAGGAAAACTTTGTATTGAGATCCAAAGAGAGAGAAGAAGCCATCAAGCTAATAACTATGGACCCGAAGGTCTGTGGTAAACTACTCACACATCATCGGAGAGGCTATGGTGTTGATGTAGAAGCCCTCCGTGATCGATTCCTCCTCCGGCGGAGTGCCGGAAAAGGCCCCAAGATGGGATCTCACGGGTACAGAAGGTTGCGGCGGTGGAAATAGGGTTTCGTGGTGCTCTCGGATGTTTTCAGGGTAAGTGAGTATATATAGGCGAAAGAAGTAGGTCGGTGGATGAGGGAGTCCTGGATTAGGGGGTCCTCGGGCGTCCGGACTATGGTACGTGGGCCGGACTGATGGGCTGTAAAGATACATGACCGAAGACTATCTCCCATGTCCGTATGGGACTCTCCTTGGCGTGGAAGGCAAGCTTGGCGTCTTGATATGAAGATTCCTTTCTCTATAGCCGACTTTGTATAACCCTAGTCCCCTTCGATGTCTATATAAACCGGAGGGCTTAGTCCATAGGGACGAGAATCATAATCATAGTCATACAGGCTAGACTTCTAGGGTTTTAGCCATTACGATCTCGAGGTAGATCAACTCTTGTAACACTCATATTTATCAAGATCAATCAAGCAGGAAGTAGGGTATTACCTCCATAGAGAGGGCCCGAACCTGGGTAAACATCGTGTCCCCTGTCTCCTATTACCATCGGCCTTAGATGCATAGTTCGGGACCCCCTACCCGATATCCACCGGTTTTGACACCGGCATTGGTGCTTTCACTGAGAGTTCCGCTGTGTCATCGTCAAGAGCTTCGATGGCCCCATGTCGGGGGTTGGGTGTGACATATGCCAAAGGATGGCTTATCATGGAGGGGGCGAGTAGAACGTCGCCGGTGCCTGGAAACGGGATGAGGCGAAGACATGCACGCCGGTGAATCTTACCCAGCTTCAGTGCTCTCCGATGAGATAACACCCCTACTGCTGCTCTGCGGGGTCTCCGCATGATCACTATGGCAAAGTGGGTACAAGGTTGCTCCTTGAGCTGTTCGGGGTGAGGAAGGAGAAGGGCACGGCTAGCTATTCTCTTCCCTCTATGTGTGTCTAAAACTATTGGGGTCCAACACTTTGCATGGGTGCCCCGGGGGGTTTATATAGGCCTACCCCCCGGGGGTACAATGGTAATCCGGCTGGGCGCAGGTCCCAGCCGTCAGTCTCTTAAGTCGCCGTCTTCTCCGCCGACTCCTGGGGCCCGCCGACTAGTGGGCCCCGCCGATGGTCCAGCATGGGACCGACAGCCCTTGTCCGCCGCGAGTGGGTCTTGCCAGCTGCAGGTTACTGTAGCCGCGCTTCTAATGACGTGAGCTTGGTCGTGGGATCATGGCAGCAGTGTCGCCGCCTGGCGGGCGATCACTGTTGCCATTCCCTGTCTTGTCTGGTTAATGGCGCATGGAGTCCGTGGGAGGGGCCGGCCGACTCTCGGAGGCCGACTCCAACGGGTCCCTCTTTGGGGCGCTCTCGCCGTCTTGCATACTCCGCCGACAAAGCGGGTCCCGCCGCTGCTGGTCTTACAGACAGGCCATCATGGGTACAGGAATCTGCCCACGGGCTGACGTCAGGGCCGGCGTGGCAACAGTGCCGCGCCGGACGGAGATCTCCGTCGGTACGGCGCCCTGTGGCCATGCCAGCTATTTATGAGCGGGGCAGGGACGGGCTGCAAGGCGGCTTTGTCCCATCCCGCTCGTGGTCGCTCAGGCAGGAGGTGGATGGAGTCGCGGGCCGACTCCCTGTAGCCGGCTTCATCGGAAGTCGCTAGCTTGGAGTCGGCTTTTCTTGGGGCCGTCTCTGGGACTCGACTGGGAGGGGCAGTCGGCGACTCTGTCGCCGACTCTCAGAAGGTGGCTCTTCGTCTTGGGGTCTTGAGGGGCGCAGTCTGCCCCGATGTTTTGAAAGGTCTTGGGGCTCGGGATTCCCTACCCGTGGCCCATTACTCCGACTGTAGTCCCCGAAGCTGGTGAGGCGCCGAGGGCGACATGTCGAGGAGCCTCAACAGTTTCATCCTTTTAGTGGAAGAATCTGGGCTCGGTCTTGTCGTCTCTATCTTGAGCCGACTAGCTGGAGTCGGCCTTGCAGGAGGCCGTCTTGCTCCTCTAAGGCTTCGAAGGTCGCGGCGGGATCCGGGCGGCGTGCCTAATAAGCTTCCAGGCAGCTGCCCATTGCGGGTCCGCCACATGACGCCACGCTGGCAAGGCCGATCTGCCAGCCCACGCGACTAGACAGTTCGTCAGCGGGCCCGCCACTACGCGCCTCGGCGACGGGCGGATCCGCTGCGGCCGCGGCGGCGGTTGGCTTCACGCCGTTATCGCGCCGATAATATCGCGGGTTAAATCGTGGGGGCGTGGGGACGTGGGCGCAGTTAATCCCACGCCCGCGCCCTCAGCTTCTCAGCCTAGGCGCCTATAAGTAGGCGGGGGGAGGGGGCGGTGACGCACGCGCACCCATTCTTCCCCGCTTCCTCTCGCTTCTTGCTTCGTCTTCCTCCTCGCCTCATCTTCCTCCTCGCTCCGCCACGCCGAACCTCGCCGTGCTACGGAGATGAGCTCCTCCTCCGCCGACGCGCCTCCCACCGCGCGCTCCGGCGTGTGGGACGGCTCCATTGTCGACGACGACATCATCGAGTTTCTCCTCTCCATTGTCGACGACGACATCATCGAGTTTCTCCGCCAAACGCGCCGCATCCCCGGCAGCCACCAAGTGCGGACCCGCGCCGCGCCGGAGGGCGAAATTACGCCGGCGCCGGAGGAGGGCGAGCGGGTCATATTCCGCTCGCACCTCATGTGAGGGCTAGGGCTGCCGGCGAGCAGCTTCTTCCGCGCGTTCCTGGAGTTCTTCGGGCTCCAGCCGCACCACCTCACTCAAAACACGGTGGTGCTGCTGGCCGCCTTCGCATCCTTATGCGAGGGCTTTCTTGGCGTTCTCCCCACCATCGAGCTATGGGGGGAATTTTTCCAAGCTAAGCTCGGAACCCACGTCGCTCGCGTGCCAGCTCTGTGCGGCATGTTCATCGCCATGAGGAGGCCGGTGCCCAAGAACCCTTTTCCTGCCATCCCCCTCATCAAGTCGGTGAAGATGTGGCAGCGTACGTACTTCTACGTCAAGAATGTCGCCTCCGAGGGCGACTGGGTCAACTTGCCGCCTTTCGTGGCCGGCGAGGTTGCGGGGCGACCCCCCAGCTGGTCCCATCGGGCCCGAACGCTGACTCCCGCAGGCAACGCCGCCGTCGCGCGGCTCCGCATGATGACGCAGTCGAAGGGCCTGACTGGGGTGGACTTGCTGGCCGCCTTCGTGGCGCGCCGAGTCCTTCCTCTTCAAGGCCGACCTCATCTGATCTGTCAGATGAGCGGCCGCCGGGACCCCAGCCGGCTGTGCTCCAAAGACATGCCCCACGCGGAGGTGGTGGACACGGTGAACTTCCTGGCGAACTGCGGCCTCACGGAGGAATGGCAGTTCGGCAAGGAGCCATACTCGCGCGCCAACCCCCCGCCTGTGGTAAGTCATCTCTTGCTTCTCTGTTTCCTTCTTCAGCCCAATCCGGCTCTAATTTTCCTTGGTCCTTTCCGATTCAGAATCCCCTCATGCAGCCCTCGGCCGGCGCCGCGGGGCCGGCTCGCGAACTCGTCCCCGACCGGGCGGAGAGCGACGCCGACGACCCCGACTTGGGCGTGGCGGCGATGGAGACCGACGCCGAGGGAGGAGGAGAAGCCGATGACTTCAGGCCTTCGGCAACCTTCGCCGACTGGCCTGACGACGATGGTGAGAAGGAAGTCGCCCCCCGCCGCCAGCAGAAAGCCGGCCATCCAGGCACGAGTTCCTCCGCCGCCTTGGGTGGTCGAGGCGGCGTGAAGAAGCGCCGGGTCCGGCCGAGTCTGCCAGGCGGCCGGGCGAAGAAATTCAGGGGAATGCCCGCCGTGACTCAGCGCGAAGAGGCGGTCGCGAAGGCTAACCGCTTCCGCAAGGAAGTGAAGAAGCCACCGCTGGTCTCCGCGTAAGTACTTTTTATTTTGTCTTGTTTTCTTCTGTACGCCTTGTCCAAGTCTTCACATGTCTTTTTCTCATCGGGGCTCCCTCACCTTGGAGAGGTCGCCGCCGCCTCCGTCCATGGGGTCGGCGGAGACGCCCGCCAATACTCGGGCGGGTTGACCTCGGCCGCCCTCCGGGAGGCGACGGAGCAAATGAGCAGGAGAAGCGCGACGAGGAGGAGGCCGCCCGTCTGGAGAAGGCGGAGGCTGAGAAGGCGGCTTCCCCGGAAGAAGCCGGAGGAAGTCGAAGCCGCAGCAGCCAAGAGGCGAGCCGAGGAGGCCGCGCGCCTCCAGTCGGTGCTGCTCTGCGCCACCACCGCCGGAGTTCACAGGGCAGTCGGAGGGAGTCGGCGGTGAGGTCCCCGTCTCAGAGAAGGAAGGCGGCGAGGCCTCCCTATCAGGCACGTCCGTGCCACCTCCACCGCAGTCCGAGAGCGCGCGAGGCAAACAGCCAGCGGACCCGCCTGTGCCGCCGACCGACGACGAGGCCGTGGCGCAGCTGCTTCTTCAAGTCGCCTCGCCAGCGTGACGCCGTCTTGAGAAGGCGACTTCGGCACCGCGCCCCCTGGAGACCGGCGCCGCCAGCTCGGCCATTCCTGACGCCGAGGCGACAAGCTCCACGCCCATTGGGTGGGTGCGAGGAGGCGGCACGGGCCCGCTGAACACGGCGCTTCTGGACGTCCAGGCGAAGCTGCGAGCTGAGGGCGACGCCATCCAGAATCTCTCCAAGGCGCACCTGGCATCGCGATCCGCCGTCGGTATGTTTCTTCTTTGAACTTTTCTTGCTTTCTCTTCGTAAGGCCAACAGACCCACTGGTGGTCCCCGAGTTCGGGCGGCTCCGAGCAAAGCGCTCGAACTCTATTTGCTTACTTCCAAGTTTTTACCTTTGTCTGGAATTCTTGTTGCAGGAATATCACAACCTCCGCGCCACTGCCTTCAACCGCAACATTGAGGAGCTGGGCAAGCGGACTGCCGACTTGGCGAGGAGCCGAGGTGAGTTTTCTTCTTCGCGGGGGCGCGCTGGCGCACCCACGGGCTGTAGTCCCCGATATTCGGGTCGACTGCTGCGTAGTCAGGCCGGATCTTCCTAGCGACCTTCTTAGCTGACAACTTCGCGTCCTTCTTCTTTTTACTCTTTAGAGGCCAGCGCCACCCTTCGGCGGCAGCTGGGTACAGCCAACACTGCTTTGCGCGCCAAAGAGGAGGAGTGCGGCAAGCTCGCCGCAGAGCGCGACCTGCTGGCTACGCAGCTAGCGGAGCAGAGGGAGCTGCTCAAGGCGGCGCAGGACGAGGCGGAGAAGAAAGAGGCCGCTCTCCTGGCCAAATTTGAGAGCGAGCGCTCCTCCTAGACCGACAAGGAAGTGCTGCTGACCTCCGGCTTCCACGAAATCGAGGATATCGTCGATGGTGAGTTTGCTTTTACTTCTTCTTTGGGGTCGCCGACTATGGGTCAGGCCGACTCTTGCTTTTCTGACTTGCTTCTTCTTCTTCTTGGCAGACTTCTTCCCCGGTCACACGCAGGCGGCCAATCAAGCCATCGAGGCTGATCGTGAGGCGCGGAGGGCGGGTGGTGCTGAGATCGCAGCCAACGCCCCCCGGACCCTTGACGAGCAGCTCCTGAGCATTGAGGCTCGTCTGCGGCCGGCCCATCGGATGCTGCGCCGGCTTCAGCGTGTCGGCGCCCAGGCGATCGCTGCTCTGTGGCCGGACATGCCGGCTCTGCGCACTCCCAGCCGGACCGCCGACTGGCTGGAGGTCGCGGCTGGCCGTCTTGAGGCCTGGAAGGGTTCCGCGGCTCGGGCCGGAGCTCGCCGAGCCCTGGAGTTCGTCAAGGCGTGGTATCCAGGGCTGGATCTGGACCGGCTGGCCGCGTTCCGGTCAGAGGCCCAGGCGGAGCTGCTGGCCGCGGAGGACGCCCTCGTCGAGCGTGCGGCGGCGATTGCCGACTACACGGACACCAGCGTCTTCGTCCCTGAGCGGGCTGAGGACGGTGGGGAGGCACCGCCGGAGTGGTTCGGGATGAACCCGGACTACGACGAGGACTCGGCGGAGGAAGGAGACGACATGGAGGCGCCAGAAGACGGAGTGGGCGACCAGCCTCAGCTCGACCTCGCTTCCAGCAACGAGCCCCGCCCGTCTGGGCCGACTGCCGCCGGAGACGATCAAGCCGAGACCGCCCAGCCTTCCGCCCCGGCGCCTGACGCCGCCGTCGCCTCCGGCCTTCCAACCCCATCTGCTGCTTCTTAGGCCGCTGCCTCGCCTTTATTTTATCTGTTTTGCTAGTCTTTGAAAGAACTTGTTAATTGCACACCCCACCCAAGGGTGTATTCTCAACCTCTCGTCTCAAGATCCGCCAAGGGCCTAAGCTTGTGTAAATATTATTCTAATTTTATCCTTCCTTGCTTATTGCTCTTTTGGCTTTTTTCTTTGCCGCCTTCCCTTAGATGCCGCCTTGCCTGCCGGGCAACCGCCTCATGGACTGCCGTCTAGGTCAAGTGCTTGGCTACCTTTGAGAAGGCAAGTACTTGGCCATTTTTTAGAGTTGTTAAGCAAGTTGGGTAGAAAGCGGCAAGCCGACTACTTAAGAGTCGGTTTTACGAAACAGGCTGGAAACCGATTTAAACTATGTTTATGCTTTGGGTCCTTAGTCATTTTTTCGTGTGGGCGCCCGATCTTCCTTACTCCTGCCCACTAAAACAGCCGCTCATGAAAAACTGCGCTTCGACAGAGAGGCGGCTTAGGCACCGTGACGTTACTTGTCCTGATCGCAGAAGCATTTCATAGCCCAAAGGGCGAGTCCCCGGCCGACTAGTCGAGCCCGTGCCAAATAGCATAACAAAGAGTAACATACTCAAAGGCATAATTTTTATCATACGATAACAAAAAGGGTAGTCCCCGAGCTCGTCTCGGGGGCCTTGAGTCTTGGTACTTTAAACACAAAGGTAGCATGGTACATACCGCATCAATTATAAAATCTTCTGGAGGAGATTCGATTCCATGGTCGCTCCGCCTCTTTGCCGGAGTTGTCCCTCTTGCGTGCTCGGGCTTCGAAAGGCCGATCGGTAGTAGGAGTCATTGCCCAAAGACTTTGCTGATGATGAATGGGTTCCCAAAGCGCGCCGATACCAGTGCTGGCCGGCTGTCACTGGATCAGCCGTAGCACAAGGTCGCCTCTAGGAATGATCTTGGCTTGACCTTCTTGTTGTAGTAGCGCGCAGCTCTGGCTGGTAGATGCTGGACCGGCTGAGTGCCAACAGCCGGCCCTCTTCCAGCAGATTGACGCCGTCTTGACGTGCTTCTTCTGCTTCCTCTTCGGTGTACATGGTGACTCGCGGGGAGTCGAACTCTATATCCGTTGGGATGACGGCTTCGGCACCGTAGACGAGGAAGAAGGGTGTGAAGCCAGTTGACTTGTTTGGAGTCGTATGCAGACTCCAGAGGACGGCTGGCAACTCCTCAAGCCAGCAGCCGGCCGAACGCTCCAATGGTTCGACCAACGAGGCTTGATGCCAGACAAGATGAGGCCGTTCGCCGCTTCCACCGGCCGCTTGATCATGGATGGGCAACGGACGCTAAGTCCAGTCGGATGCCTTGCGTCGCGCAGAAACGGGCCAGGGCACCTTTGGCAAAATTTGTGCCGTTGTCGGTGATGATGTTGTGTGGTACGCCGTACCGAGTCGTGATGTCGGCGATGAAAGTCACTGCAGTGGGACCATTCAACTTCTTGATGGGTTTTGCTTCTATCCACTTGGTGAACTTGTCCACCGCGACAAGTAAGTGAGTTAGGCCGCCTCGCGTCGCTTTAAATGGTCCCACCATGTCCAGCCCCAAACAGCAAAGGGCCAGCGATGGGGATAGTCTTGAGTGCGAAGCCGGTGAAGCGGCTTGGAGCGAACACCGCACCCCTTGCATTTTTTAACTAATTCCTTGGCTTCTTCTAGGGCAGTTGGCCAGAAGAAACCGTGTCGGAAGGCTTTGGCGACGAGTGCTCTTGAGGCTACGTGATGGCCGCACTCGCCCTGATGGATGTCTTCGAGAATTGCTTGGCCTTGCTCTGACTCGACGCAGCTACCGTAGACACCGTGACGCCAGCCCGACTAGCTCTCTATTGACTATAGTGTAGGTTGCTCGGCGTTGCACTTGCCGAGCCAAGGTCTCATCGGTTGGTAGCTCTCCGCTTACTAAAAGCTTCAGGATGGGCTGGGCCCATGAGGTGCTGCTATTTCTTCGACTGCCAGTACTGCTACTTGGACGAGGGCGGCTGGGCTGGGAGGCGGCGGTTGGAACTGCAGCAGCTTGCTGGGTTGAAGAAGTCCCCGGCCGACCGGTGCGAGTCCCCGGCCGAGTAATCGGAGTCTTCGCAATGGTCCCTCGCAGCCCCGGCCGGCTTCACCGCCGTGTTCTTGGGGCGCTCGCAAGGATTCTTGTGCCGCCTCATTGAGTCTTTGAGTCGGATCCGACTTCTTTAGGGGAGCTGGCACAAAAATGGAGTCTCGACTGTGACTCGCTGACAGATGGCTTGAGGAGGCGCCAAGGCGACGCCGGATGTTATTGCTCAAGGGTGGAGCCGATTCTTGCTGTGGTGTCCGCTGGTCGTTGTCGCTTTTTGCACGTGGAGGAACTCGTGATCCTCAAAATATCCACTCAGCTGCTGTATCAGAAACGGTAGCTCGCCATGTTTGCATCTTTGGCGCCCCAAATCCGCCGGATGACTGTTGACCACCAAGTCGGAGTCGCCATAACACGTGATCCGCGAATGCCAAGCTCTTTAGCAAGCCGGAGCCCGTGAATGAGTGCCTCAGATTCGGCGACGTTGTTGGAGGCGGCAAAATGGATCTGCAAGCTGCATTTGAGCTTGTCGCCTTTGGGGAAGTGAGGACCACGCCGCTCCCAAGCCGGGTGCGCATCTTGAGCCATCAAAGTGCATCCTCCAATGGTGGAGTCGGCCGGCGGCAGGTATCTGGTCTTGGCCCAATGACGAGGAAGTCGGCCAATGCTTGTGACTTGATGGCGGTGCGGGCTGGTAATAGATGGTGTAGGGGCCAACTCTATGGCCCATTTGGCCACTCGCCGAAGCATCTCGCTCTGATGATCTCTGCTAGTGGGGCCGTGCAAACCACGGTGATTGGATGCTCTTGAAAGTAAGGTTTCAACTTCTTGGCGGCAAAGTGCACGCCGGAACACATCTTCTGGTAGTGGGGGTAGTTCTGCTTGGAGGTCGACAGTACCTTGCTCAGGTAATATACCGGTCTCTGGACAGGTAGCACCTTGCCTTCCTCCTTGCGCTCAACTACAATGACTGTGTTGACTACCCCCGCCGGTAGCGGCAATATAGAGCATGGGCTCTTCGAGTCGGAGCCGCCAAAGATCTGGGGAGTAGTCAGCATTTTCTTCAACCGGAGAAAAGCTTCGTCCGCTTTGAGTTCCATTCAAGAAGGTGGTCTTCTTCATGAGCTGGTATGAGGGGAAGAGCTTTCCAAACCGACCGATGAATCGGCCGATGGACGCCAAGCAGCCGTGAATTTTTGCACATCTAGCAATGGCGGGTACTTCCATCCTCTCGACGCTTTTGATCTTCACGGGTTGCACTCTATGCCGCGTTCAGAGACTGTGAAGCCGAGGAGCTGGCCGGCCTGGTACTTCAAGATGCATTTCTCTGGGTTGAGCTTGATCTCGAATCGGCGCAGATTTTCAAAGGTCTCCTTGAGATCTTCCAACAGCGCCCTCGCTTCTCCGTCTTCACCACCACGCCGTCCACGTAAATGTGGGCGCTAAGCTGCTTGAGGAGGCACTTCGCATGCAACGCCGAAAGGTCGCTACCGCATTCCTCAAGCTTCAACGCCATGGTCGCAGCGTAAGGCTCCAAACGGCATGATGAAGGCGGTCTTCAATCTGTCGGCCGGGTTCAGCTTGATCGGGTGATATCCCGAATATGCATCTAAGAAGCTCAACAACCGCGCATCCGGCCAGGAGTCTATCACCGATCAATTCTTGGCAAAGTTTAACGGTCCTTGGGGCAGGCTTTGTTGAGGCTTGTGTAGTCAATACACATCCGCCAACGCTTGTTCTTCTTTAGTACCAAGACCGGGTTCGCTAACCACTGGAAACAACACTTCCATGATGAAACCGCCACGCAGGAGCCGGGCCATCTCTTCTCCAACAACTCTTCTTTTTTCTTTCCGACAAAGGGCGCAAGGGCTGCCCGACGGCTTCACATCAGATCGACATGTAACTTGTGCTCGGCGACCTGGCCGGTACACTGCATGTATTTAGGGACCATGCGAAATGTCCCGATTCTCACGGAGGAAATCGACGAGCTCGCTTTTCCTATTTGTTGGCCGAGGTTTGCACCTACAAACAGCGATCTCTCCGGGTGCTCCGGGTCCAAGGGTATCTTCTTGGTCTCTTTGGTCGGCTTGAATGAGCCCTAAGCTTCGACTCCTTGGGGTCGGGCGACATCTGCTGCTTGCCGGCCATCGCCACAACCCGATCAAGGAGCCGCTTCACACCTGTGATCACTGTGGACTCGCCAGCCGATCGCTTACCGCCTGACAAAGCGGACGATTTCTTCAGAGTCGCCCGGCTATGGCCAGAATCCCTTGGTACTGCATCTTCATCTTGAGGTAGGCGAGGGGGGATCACGCCATGAACTTGGCCAGAGCAGGTCGGCCAAGGCGAGCATGGTAAGGGCTTTGAGGTCCACCACTTCAACCAGACCGGCTCTCGGCGAAGTGATCTTTGTCCCCAAAGAGGACGCCTATCCGAATCTTGCCAATCGGGTGAGCAGGAAAGGCCGTGCATAATTCCGTGGAACACAAATCCGACCGTGGCCGAAGCTGCTTTGCTTGATTCCTAACTTCTCCATGGTATCTTTGTACAGGATGTTGATGTTGTCGCCTCCGCCTATCACAGACTGTGAAGCGAGCTGCCCGCTATCCGCTGCAAGGTGGCTCCCAAGACTGTATGAGGGAGCCCGGATTCGCATCACCTTCCGGGTGGTCAGCCCGCCCAACTGATAGGTTTCTGACCAGCATGAATTCGAGTATCCGATGCTCGTGCATTCACTTTTCTTGCTGCCGCTGTCGTCAAGCTGGGCGATCGTCGGCCACACCGTGAACACTACATAGGCACCATGCTCTTCCGGTACTCATCTTGTATCGGCCGACGGCCTCGGGTAGCCGTCATTGGGCGGTGGGGAGGGCGGCGGCCGTCAAAGAAAGCGGAGGAGGACAAGGCCGCCTCCCTTAGCGATCCCGTGAGCCAAGTGGCACTTCCGGTGGTGTGATTCGGCGGCCGCTACCGCTATGGAACTTGTGGTCCATCGAGTCTGCTCAGAAGAGAAGGCCGGCAACCAGTTGGACTTGTCGCCTTTCTCGCCGCTTGTGAGGCTGCCCTCCGTCTGCCGGTCTTGATCTTATCGCCACCGCCGGCTGTTGGAAGCCGCCGGGGGCCTTGCGCCAGGATCATTGTGTTGTTGTCGCCGACCTAGGCGCCACCGGAGTTCTGGAGCCCGAGGAGCCACCTTGCCGTGTCAGACGGCTTTGATCTCCGACTTCATGGAGGAGTCGGCCATGGCGCATTTATGCGCTATGATCGAGCAGCTCGCCGAGGGTCTCCTACCATCGCAAAGGAGCTTGTGCTTGACGAGGGTGCTTTCTACACCCGCGGTGAAGTACTCGATTGCTCGCACCTCATGCACTCCTCGCAGGAGTTCCGAGCTCGCCCAGTAGCGTGAGGTAGTCGCGAGTAGACCTCGTTGGGGCCTTGCACGCGACAAGGAAAGCTGGCGAGGCTTGGGAGGTCGCTTGTATGTGCTCGTGAAGTTGCGGACGAAGGCCTCGTGAAGTCGACCCAGCTGTTGATGCCGCGGGGCTTCAAACTGTTCAACCATGTCCGCCATGCCCCGGAGCATGAGGGGAACATACTTTACGGCAACGCTTTTGTTGCCGTTCGCTATCTCTAACGGCCGTGGAGTAATCCACTAGCCAGTCCTCCGACTTCACGGAGCCGGTGTATTTGGGTGTGTCTCGGGGAGTGAATCCTCCGGGAAGGGCTCGCCTCGATGCGAGGTCCAAACAGTATGGGCCCAACTCGCCTTCTTCTTCCAGTGCGAGGATCGTGGAGTCGCCGATCCGTGGCGGGCGCCGTTTTCCCGACTCCCTCTCGGGCGGCAAAGGCGGTCGCCTAGAGTCGGATGCTCGACGGCGGCGGGATACTCGCTTTCCGGGAGGAGGAGGCGGATAGTCGTCCCGCCGCCCCATCGCTTCGGCGCGCCGCCTTAAATCACGCCGATGGAGATGTGAGTCCGGCTATGGTCGACAGCCGGATCCTTGTTTTTTTTCCACGGACGCCGCCAGATCGGCGCCCGAGACGCCGCGCTTTGATCTCGGGCGGGAGGCAAGTCGCTGTGTTGTCGCCGCGGTGCTCTCGCGGCGGCAGCCGCTTGCCTTCTTCGCGCAGCAGCTGCCGAGGAGCCGCTGACTCGCTCCGCTATCGCGTGCGCCTCGCCCTGAAGTTATCCAGCTTGCTCTTTGCCGTCAGGGCGCGGGATGTTCTCCGCGGGCGTGGCGTACGGGCGATTGTCCCCAAAGCAGAATGGCGATGGCTATGCCGGCTGCTTTGACTCGCGCCTTAGGCGGCTAGGCCCGATCGGCCGCGCGAACGCCCACGGGCGCGATCCATCTCGTCTGGTAGGCTTCGGCTGTTGCCTCATGCTTGCCAGCTTCGTGGCGCCACGAGGAGCTGGAGGTGGCGCGCTCAGCCGCCCCGCCGCGCCGCTTTTCCGGAATGGGGGCGGCCAGGTCCTCAGAACTGCGTCGAGTGGGTCACGAGTTCTCGCCGGAAGGCTGGCGACTGATGACGCAGCACCTCCGTGATCGCAGCTTCCGCCGCCTCCGCAGCGAGGGAGTGGTTTGCCGATACCACCACGCTGGTGGGGGAACGCGCCGAGCGACGCTGTGTCGGAGTCGACCAAAGATCGGGTCGGTGGAGCTTCACGGACTCTGTGTCGGCGCGTGGCTCGCCGTGACGTGGAGTTGCTCGAGGAGGCCCGCGAGGAGGCTCGGGCCGTCTGCGTTGCTGCGCTGAACCACAGGCTCGCTGGAGAGACGAACCTCGCCGACAAGTTCGGCGAGGCAGCTCACCAGATGCGACCTCAGGGCCATGCAAGGCCGGGCAGCAGACTGGTTCTGGCGCGGGCTGGCTTGCTGCCAGAGGAAGAGGGTTCCCGCCCGCAGTGTCTCTGGACGACGGTGCACCTAGCCCTCACGGTGGGCGCCAAATGTCGGGGTTAGCGACATATGCCAAAGGATGGCTTATCATGGAGGGGCGAGTAGAACGCCGCCGTGCACAGAAACGGGATGAGGCGGCGACATGCACGCCGCTAATCTTACCTAGCTTCGTGGCTCTCCGAGGAGATAACACCCCTCATCGCTGCTCAAGGGTCTCCGCATGATCACTATGGCAAAGTGGGTACGAGGTTGCTCCTTGAGCTGTTGGGTGAGAAGCGAGAAGGGCACGACTAGCTCTTCTCTTCCCTCTATGTGTGTCTAAAACTATTGGGGTCCAACCTTTGTATGGGTGCCCGGGGTTTATATAGGCCTACCCTCGGGGTACATCGGTAATCCGCTGGGCGCAGTCCCAGCCGCCGGGCCTCCTAAGTCGCCGCCTTTCTCCGCCGACCTCGGGCCCGCTGACCAGGCCTCGACACGGTCCAAAGATGGACCGACGGCTCGTCCGCCGCGAAAGGGTCTTGCCGGTTGCAGGTTCATCAGCCGCTTCTAATGATGCGAGCTGGTTGTGGATCATGGCAATAAAGGTTGCCGGCGGGCGTATCACCGCTTGTCATCCTCGCCTTGTTAATGGCGCATGGAGCTCCGTGAGGGTCGGCCGACTTTCGGAGGCCGACTCCAACGGGTCCGTCTTTGGGCTCACCGTCAAGCCGGTACTTCCGCCGACAGCGGTCCTCACTGCTCGGTCGATGACAGCCATCGCGGGTACTGGGAATCTGCCCACGGCCGATCGCCGTGGGGCGTGGCAACATAAGCGCCGGACGGAGATCTCGTCGGTCGGCAGACACGCGTGGCCATGCTAGTTATTTATGAGCGGGTGCGTGGACGGGCCGCAAGGCGGCTTTGTCCCATCCCGCCGTGGTCGCCAGTGTGAGGTGGATGGAGTCGCGGGCCGACCTCACAGAGCCCGGCTTCATCGGAAGTCGCTAGCTTGAGTCGGCTTGTCTTGGGCCGCCTCAGGACTCGGGCGGGAGGGCTGTCGACTGTCACGCCGACTCTCGTAGCGGCTTCGCCTTAGGGTCTTGAGGGGCGCAGTCTGCCCCGATGTTTTGAAAGGTCTTGGGGCTCTGGTTTGCCTACCCATGGCCCATTACTCCGACACCCCGTCAATCATCTACAACAATGTTGTCTAGGGAGAAACCTTCCTCCCCGGACAGATCTTCGTATTCGGCGGCTTTGCACTGCGGGCCAACTGGCTTGGCCATCTAGAGCAGATCGATAGCTACGCCCCCGGCCATCAGGTCAGATTTGGAAGCTTGAACTACATCAAGGATATCCGTGGAGACTTGATCTTCGACAGATTCGAGACCACGGCAGCCGCTCCCTGTCGCCACGATGAACATGACTTAAATCTGTCACCGGACCATGCCCACGGGATAGTGCATGTAACTGCTCTGGCCCTAGATTCGGAGCAGATTGCGCTATCCAAGGACGGGAGGCTCAATCCCACCACGGAAGCCGAAGACTCAGCGGTGTCAGAGCCACACACCGACCCAACCTCGAGTGGGATCCATGTCACCGAACTCGGACCTGCTTTCGTTACAAGTTCTCAACCATGCGGCTGTCCGTGTAACGGCATTTGCTTGATCGTGGCATCAATCGTCGAATTCAGCTCCCATGGGATATCTTTGACGCCTTTTCGCTTTTAAGGGCGACCACGCTCGCTTACAGTAAAACACGCTCCTTAGCGGGGGACTCTCAGCCGAATTATATCAGGTTCGAACTAGAGGCTGACGACGGAGAATTTCGTGATCCCCTGCCCACTTATTAGCCCTTTGTTGAAGACTTAACCGATATGCTCGATTCGCTCGAGACATCGGCGGTATGGGCGACGATCTTTGAGAAGAGGAGGCCCAAAACCCAATTGTTTACTGTGACCTTTGAAGGCCACTTCCTCGTACACGACATACATAGTGGACACACCTAAAGAAAAGCATGGCGACAATGAGAAGGATCCGATCGAGGATAAACCTCTCGAGATACAGCCAAAGCGCCGACGGCGTCGTGCCGGGCTCTAAATCCGCGCCATGCAAAAGACAGCGATATCACAAAGAGAAGATAACACTACGACAAAGTGCCAAAGACAATGAAGACCCGTGCTGAGGCAGCTTCCTAACACGGAATGAGCGGGAAGATGGGCAAGTTAGCCACGATGATTAGGCCATACACGAAGACTCGCATTTATAGTAATTATCTTCCGCTCTCCGAGGATGAGGTGAGCCTTGGCAATGAAGGGATTTTATCGTGCACGAGGAACCTCTCGGCGGGTGAGCGCTAAGCGCCACTAATAGCCAACTGCGAGAGCCCGAAAAGAAAGTAGCAGCAGCTTCAAGCTGATCAAGATCTCGCTCAGCGATAGATGAACTGATGTCACGGCGGCCCGGGGAATATGGCTTAAGCGCCAAACCAAAAGTTACGAAGCACAAATTGTTATTTCGAGTTCGATGATGAGTATTTGGAGCTCAGACATCATCGCCATAATTGCGGTGGACCGACCACCACATGGTCGGGGATAAAGCGGCAACTCAAGCCGAACACCGACCTGCCCCACCTCACGCGTAAAGGAAGAGATAAAATAGCTGGGGGATCGCACATACGACACCTGGCGAGGATTTAGACGATTATGGCGGTCGTAACGGATCGATCTATGGATCAGGGGACGCCCCAGACACGCCGCATAATGGCTACCTGGCCGAAAGTGCAATAATCATACTCACGCTTCGGGCTGAGAACACAGACGGATTCCCATCCGAAGCAGCGCTCGTCAACTGGCCCCAAGGATAGAGGCGCCCAGACACCCACTTTGCTTCAGCGATGAAGTAATGGAGCCACGTAATTCTAGAAGGTTTTAAACCCATGAATATCGAATCATATGATGGAACAAAAAGATCCATGGTATGGATTGGAGGACTTTCTTTCTCCATATCCATAGCCCCACGGTGATGATCTCCACACCATTAAATACCTCCCACTAAAACTAAAGGGACCAGCTCGACTTTGGCTAAAATGGCCTTTCCTTCCAGAAACTCCGTTGGCAGTATGAGGAAGACACAGAAGGCGCCACGACATAACTCCAAGACACATATGTCCACGAATCTTGCCGATGACTTAAGCCACATCATCCGATAGCCGAAGAGTCAGACTGAAGTTCTGGACTAGGTTCTTATCAAAAAAGAACTAAATTGTCGATTGTCAGACCTTAAAACTCCTCGCGGCAACTAAGCGCAGAAGTCCGGGATGAATAGCTCGCCCGCCACCTCGGTCAAGAAAACCAAAATACGCAACAACCCTTACCGCTCTAGTGACCCGCTTTTCTTGAGGAGAAGATAGCCGCTTCGCTCGTCGAACCTGACGCGTTATTGATGGTACACTTCCTAAGTCCGAGGCGGCAATGGTAATCTACGCCGCAATAAACACAAGCGTCGTAATAGTAATGAAATAACGCCAAGACACAGCGGTGGCCCAGCGGATTCAGCGGCTCCAAACTCGTTCAACGGAAAAATTTATAGCAACATTTTTCCAAAAAGTATAATGCTTGGTCGAACCGAACACAAGTTAGAAATTAAAGCTTTGAGCATGAAAGCGCTTAGCTGATTAATGTTCGTATTGATGACGCGTCCGAGCTTGATATGGACAAGGTTCCATCCCAAGCCGGTCCCGAGGTGGCGGAGCGAGAGCTCGACATCAAGTGGTGACATAGCACGTCAATGTAGACCGGGTGGTGACGCCAAGTCCCCGGATCATTTTTTTGTGCCCAAAAATGGTGCAAACCGGAGATAATAGTAATAATGATAATTAAAAAATCATTGCATAATAAATAATTTATGCAAAGTGAGTAATAAAGAAATATGACTTGGCTTAAAGTCAATGTCGGCGCAGGCATCGGCGTGATGCGGTAAAGGCGTAAAGCCTGAATTACAGGTCGGTCCGAAGTTCGGATGGCGTCACGGACTATGTAATGAAACCGACCAACCACCATGCGATTGCCGTCAGCACGCGCCACAATTTGATAGACCTGTACATATGATGGACAAACCAGTAATAATTCCTTGGGAAAATGAACCCAAACAAGCAAAAATATTGGGATTAATAACACCTGGTTTATTTGTTGTAATCAAGGAAGGTGATTCCCAAAATTGGGACTCGATCCGCGCACCCATTGCCGGGGCGATAAAATCGGCATGGCAATGTCGGCAAGGTTGGCTCGCCGAGGCAAAGCCTCGTCCAGCTTAACGTGATGGAGCTGGTCGCTAGAGACGCAAGTGTCCAAGTAGGTTGATGAAGAGATGGCGGCCCCGGTTCAGCCGAGATGTCAAGTAGGTCGGCATGATGGACACCAGCTTGAAGAAGCAATAGTGCAGCCCCGCCGATGCAGGTCGTGACGGTCGATGCCGCTTGATGAAGAATTGCGGCGACGATGCCGGTATGCCCGCCTCCGTAATCCGGGCGCGCGGCGTTGGTGATGATTTATCCTTCGCAACGCAGACTCTTGTTCGCTTGCCGAGATGATGATCCGAGAAGTTGAGCTCGCTTAACAAAGTGACGACGGTTCAGCGCAGGTCGGCAGCCGTGAGCAATATTGCCGACTGGTTTGACACCAGCATGATGTTGAAGATCATGTTCAAAAGATTTAAAGGTGGGAGAGGTCCAAATAATTTTGTGTAGACTGCACTCTCTTTTTCGAGCCTATAAAGTGCCTTCTCCCTCAGCCTTCGACCACCGGCATGTCAAATAGCCTGGGTCGTGGCGTTATTATTTGTAAAATGTCAATTGACATATCGATCAGGTCCCAGTGAACATAATTCGTATCCAGTATTTGCTTTTCTAAAGAGCTGAATTTCCCCGGTTGTTTCACACTCGCACCTTGGCACAGGTTGCCAGGGGCTCAATATGGGAACAAACGAGTTGCCGGCAAGTCCGAACAGCTTTATAGCACACTTCGGCATCGCGAGTTTGGCCTTATATGCATCAACTCCGAATCATGTCTTTGTTCAATAGTTGGGTTGCCCGGCTCCTGTGCCTACTACCTTACGTTCCGCTATATCGGCTAGGGTAGTAAAGGGAGAACTACTGCGATTGTGTCCCGGTTTACCCAGATGAGCACCTCAGCAGAGAAAGCCGAAAACCGGTCATCATGATGCGGTAGAGCTGGTCAACCACTTGATGACTTATTAGAATCTTCGCGATTCATACAGATTACGAAGGACCGTTCTTCTGGTCACCCATGTAACGCACCGTATTCAGATAACTGCGTACATACCAGGGGATATATTGTAGACCCACCGTCAAACTCCTATGGCTAAGTGAAAGTGCTAAAGCCCTATAGTTCGATTGCCTAGTTCGCCGCATTGACACCTCCTTCACGAACCAAGACGTTGGGTCAAGAGTGATCAAGTGCTTTTCCGAACACCCCCGTATTTTATGCGAGGGGGCTGAAGCCAACGACTGGAAAACTTTTAGATTATACAAAAACGGCCGCACAGGAGGAGCCAAAACTTCTAGGCATAGCCTTAAAATATCATAATATTGTTTTTACAATTTCAATACACTTCACTCGAATATCATCTCTTTCGAGAACTGACCCTTTATCAAGCGGGCACCCTCTAAGACATCCTCGAAATAATGCACTGGCGTGTGATGCTCCTTGCCCTTGAGTGGACTTTCCGCTGCAATATCGGTGGCCTTCATCTTCGCCCAGTACATCTTGACACAGGCAAAGGCCATCCGTGCACCTTCAGTGCACGTTGACCGCTTAATGGCATCGATACGTGGCACCGCATCAACTAGTCACTGCACCAAACTGAAATAACTATTCAGAACTGGCTCAGTCGGCCACAGTCGGACTACGACGTCCTTCATGGCATAACCAGATATCTTGTGGAGCTCAGCCCACTGGGCCATCTGGTCGTTCAGCAACAGCGGGCACTTCGGTGTGCCGAATTGTGACCAGAAAAGCTTCTCCGTTGCATACCCTTCTTGCGCTTCGTAAAATTGTGCAACATCGGAGGCGCTCTTCAGCAAGTCCAAAAAGGTGTCTGGAGAGCTCCACATTTGATTAAGCGGGGAATACTTCAGATCGCCGAATTTATTCTGTAATAACAAAGGCTTACCGGCCGCTATCTCCCCAGCTTGCCGGATCTCTTCCCGAGCCTCTCTAGACTCAGATTGTGCTTCTCTCGCCTCTTGTAAGGCCTTGTCGAGATCGGCCACTTTGGCTTTGTTATCCCTCTCGAGTAATTCGCACCGGACAATGGCTTCCTTCAGCTCGCACACCATAGTGGCAATTCTCTCCTCACACTGGTGCTGAGCAGCCTGTCCGGCTTCTAACTCATCAGCTGCCTTCTTGGCAGCCACATTACTCATCCGGGCTTGCTCCTTGGCTCAGTCCAGTTCAGCCCGAAGGGTCTCAACCATGGCAGCACCATCTGCAGATACACATGTCTCAGAATATAATTCTAGCTTCGTGCTCATGTTGTTATATATACATACTCTGACCACCCCAACACATACCTTGCGCCTCGTCGAGTCGCCTGTTAATAAGCGTGATGTCGTTATCCGCCACATCAAGTTTGTGCTCTAGGCCTGCAACCTCTGTAGCGTGGGCAGTCGTCATGGAGGTAACAGCCTGTGTTTCAAGTAATTAGATTATTTCCTGGGGATATCTTTTTCGATCCTCTGATTGCCTCCCTTTGGACACCAACCAAAGTCTCAGGGGCTACTATCTATACACAGGTGCATTTTGCGTATAGAGCACAATCAAAAATATAACATTACATACCTCAAAGCCTCTTAGCAGGCCCATGAAGGCTTCATTCAATCCGCTTTTCGCGGACAGAATCCTCTCAACCACCGTACCCATCAAGGTACGATGCTCCCCTGAGATTGACGAATACCGCAACATGTCCATCAGTGTATCTGGCGCCTCCGGATTCCTGGAAGCAGCTGTGGGAGTATGGACTCCCTTTGAAAGGATATGTCTGCTCGACCCTAGAGTCATCTCCGGCTGTAAACTAGATAGTCCGGAGCCTTTGTTGTTATCCCCCGTAGGTACCCCACTCTTCGGACCCTGGGCGGCCGAAGTTTCACCTTGGGACGTTGTCTCCATTATCCTCTGTTGATCGGCAGAGATCCTCCGGGACGACACCTCGACGTCGTCCGCCCTATTGGGCGAGGGAGCTTGTGGAGGCGTCTCGCTTTTCATCATCTCTGGAAGAAGGTCCCCCGAGGAAAAGGATTGTTGAGGAAGACCGTGTGCCGGACTACAAAACGCATATTCTAGATGTTACCTTTCTAAAGAGAAAAGGAACGGGATATGTTTAAAACATCTTTGTTCACTTACGATTCGGCTGGAGGCTTGTCCTTACAAAGGAACTGTGCGACAACGTCACCTTCTGAGCTTGAACCATCCGACAGGGGCGTCTTGCCTCGCTTAGGAGCCCTTACCTCCCAACTTTCGGAGGCGGCCCTTTTCTTACCATAGGGAGAAAGGATGTCAGCTTCTCCTTCTCTTTTGTCTTCGGAAGAGGGAGCCTTAATCTCCCCGGACACAGTGTGTGGTTTACCTCTGGGATGGAAGCCACCTTTGGCTCCCCTGCTCTCCTCATTGTCCTCTTCCACCGGCGCCTGGTATGGTGCCGGGACCAGCATCCTTGCTAGCACGGGACTAGCTGAGTCTTCGGGAAGAGGAGTCGAACACCTGATTCGCTTCGCCTTCTTTATCCAGCCCTGGAAGAAGATAGTTTTCTCAGTATCTTATTATGAGGTGATTATCTAAGCTGTATTCGAGAATCAAGTGCTTACCGAGGTATCCGGATGGTTGCAGCCAAGGACGATGTCCTCTGTAGTATCCAACCACTATTTTCATGCCCCAAAGAATAATTTCCACATTCCTTTGTGTGTTGTGCTGAAGAAGTGCTGAAGGGTTCGTGGTCCTTCCGGATTGAACTCCCACATGCGAAGAGGTCGCCGCTGGCATGGTAGGACCCGGCGGACTATTATTACTTGGATTACATTGATAAGTCTGATGTTCTTCTCGATAAGGTTTCGGATGCGGCTCTGTAGAGTCTGCACTTTGTCGATTGATTCCCAGTCCAACCCCTTATTGATCCATGATGCAAGCTGAACTGAAGGGCCAGATCGGAACGCGGGTGTAGCTGCCCACTTGGTGCCGCTGGGTTCAGTGATGTAAAACCACTCCCGTTGCCATAAGTCGGAAGATTCTGTGAAGGATCCTTTTAGCCAAAAAGCGTTGATGAGTTTGCTCACCGTAGCACCACCGCACTCCGCTTGTTTCCCGTTGACTACCTTCGACTTCACCTTAAAGGTCTTGAGCCACAAGCCGAAGTGTGGGGGAATACGGAGGAAGGCTTCGCATATGATAATGAACGCCGAGACGTGAAGAAAGGAGTCCAGAGCTAGATCGTGAAAATTTAGCCCGTAATAGAACATGAGCTCTCAAACGAAGGGGTGGAGAGAAAACCCTATCCCTCGGAGGAAGTGGGAGACGAATACGAACCTCCCGCTGGATCTGGGAGTAGGGATAACCTGCCCTTAAGCAGGAAGCCTATGGGGGATTTCCATGGTCAGGTATCTTGTCGCCTGGAGCTTCGTAATATCCTCCTCCGTGACAGAAGAAGCCATCCACCGACCTTGAGAGACGGTTCCGGACATGACTGGGAAGCTTGAAACAATTAGATTGAACCTTGGGTGCTGGAGCTCGAGGCTGGAGAAGGGTTGGCGTGAAGAAGCAAGATGAGTCTTAGTCTGTTTATAAAGGCAATGAATACCGAATGCCTCCTCCTAAGCCTTAAAACCTGCCTATTCTTAAGGAATCATGCCAACGGGGTGGTTGGGATACCCACGCCCGTATTGATGAGGATCCCGCAATAAGGGGACACGATCTCTGCTTCGACAAGACGTGCCAATGAAACCGCGTCTTGGAACATGGAGCGATGGGCGAAAAAATGGTTCGATATAATAACCGGGTGGTGACGTGATATCACGTTGCAGAAAAGTTGTCAGCAGATTGGACTTGTGAAATATTATTTCCTCTGCGGTGGTGTGTGGTATTTGTTTTGCAGAGCCGGACACGTTCGTTGCGTCCGAAGACTGTGTTGGAGTATTCGGAGAAGGAACCCGCCTTGCAATGCCGAAGACAGTTTGCGCGCCGGACACCTCGTCATTGAAGCCTGGTTGAGGGGCTACTGAGGGATTCCTGGATTAGGGGGTCCTCGGATGTCCGGACTATGGTACGTGGGCCGGACTGATGGGCTGTAAAGATACAAGACCGAAGACTATCTCCCGTGTCCGATGGGACTCTCCTTGGCGTGGAAGGCAAGCTTGGTGTCCTGATATGAAGATTCCTCTCTCTGTAACCGACTTTGTATAACCCTAGTCCCCTCCGGTGTCTATATAAACCGGAGGGCTTAGTCCATAGGGACGAGAATCATAATCATAGTCATACAGGTTAGACATCTAGGGTTTTATCCATTACGATCTCGAGGTAGATCAACTCTTGTAACACTCATATTTATCAAGATCAATCAAGCAGGAAGTAGGGTATTACCTCCATAGAGAGGGCCCGAACCTGGGTAAACATCGTGGCCCCCGTCTGCTGTTACCATCGACCTTAGACGCACACTTCGGGACCCCCTACCCGAGATCCGCCAGTTTTGACACCGACAATGGAGCCACGAGGGGCCCACGAGGGTGGGGGCGCGCCTACCCCCCTGGGCGCGCCATCCTGCCTCGTGGCTTCCTCGTTGCTTCCTTGACATCCACTCCAAGTGTGTTGGATTGCGTTTGTTCCAAAAACGATCCTCGTGAAGGTTTCATTCCGTTTGGACTCCGTTTGATATTCCTTTTCTGCGAAACACTGAAATAGGCAAAAAACAGCAATTTGCATTGGGCCTTCGGTTAATAGGTTAGTCCCAAAAATAATATAAAAGTGCATAACAAAGCCCATTAAACATCCAAAACAGATAATATAATAGCATGGAACAATCAAAAATTATAGATACGTTGGAGACGTATCAACTCCCCCCAGGTGCAACCAGGGCCCAACTCTTTCTTTTGGTCCATAAAAAATCATCGTGAAGTTTTGTTGCATTTGGACTCCGTCTGATATTGATTTCCTGTGATGTAAAAAACATGGAAAAAACTGCAACTGGTAGTTGGCACTATGTCAATAGGTTAGTACCACAAAATGATATAAAATGACTATAAAATGATTATAAAACATCCAAGATTGATAACAAAACAGCATGGAACAATAAAAAATTATAGATACATTGGAGACGTATTAGAACGCATTAAAAATCAAAGGAACAGTAGCACGGGCCATTTATCTACAACAACATAGACATGCAAAATACTATCAGGTACTAAGTTCATGATAAATTAAAGTTCAATTAATCATATTACTTAAGAACTCCCACTTAGATAGACATCCCTCTAATCATCTAAGTGATCACGTGATCCATATCAACTAAACCATGTCCGATCATTAAGTGAGATGGAGTAGTTTTCAATGGTGAACATCACCATGTTGATCATATCTACTATATGATTCACGCTCGATCTTTCGGTCTCAGTGTTCCGAGGCCATATCTGCATATGCTAGGCTCGTCAAGTTTAACCCGAGTATTACGTGTGTGCAAAACTGGCTTGCACCCGTTGTATGTGTACGTAGATCTTATCACACCCGATCACCACGTGGTGTCTCGGACGACGAACTATAGCAACAGCGCATACTCAGGGAGAGCACTTATACCTTGAAATTTAGTGAGAGATCAGCTTATAATGCTACCGCCGTACTAAGAAAAAAAAGATGCATAAAGGATAAACATCACATGCAACCAATATAAGTGATATGATATGGCCATCATTATCTTGTGCCTATGATCTCCATTTCCAAAGCACCGTCATGATCACCATCGTCACCGGCTTGACACCTTGACCTCCATCGAAGCATCATTGTCGTCTCGCCAACTATTGCTTCTACGAGTATCGCTACCGCTTACTGATAAAGTAAAGCAATTACATGGCGATTGCACTTCATACAATAAAGCGACAACCAGATGGCTCCTGCCAGTTGTCGATAACTGTTACAAAACATGATCATCTCATACATCAATTTATATATCATCAGTCTTGACCATATCACATCACAGCAAGCCCTACAAAAACAAGTTAGACGCCCTCTACGTTGTTGTTGCAAGTTTTACGTGGCTGCTACGGGCTTCTAGCAAGAGTCGTTCTTACCTACGCATCAAAACCACAACGATTTTTCATCAAGTGTGTTGTTTTAATCTTCAACAAGGATTGGGCGTAGTCAAACTCGATAAACTAAAGTTGGAGAAACAGACACCCACTAGGCACCTGTGTGTGAAGCACGGCGGTAGAACCAGTCTCATGAACGCGGTCATGTAATGTCGGTCTGGGCCGCTTCATCCAACAATACCGCCGAATCAAAGTATGACATGCTGGTAAGTAGTATGACTATTATCGCCCACAACTCTTTGTGTTCTACTCATGCATATAACATCTACGCATAGACCTGGCTCGGATGCCACCATTGGGGAACGTAGAATTTCAAAAAAATTACCTACGATCACGCAAGATCTATCTAGGAGAAGCATAGAAACGAGCAGGGAGAGTGTGTCCACGTAACCTCGTAGACCGAAAGCGGAAGCGTTTAGTAACGCGGTTGATGTAGTCGAACGTCTTCGTGATTGAGGGAGTCATGGATTAGGGGGTCCTCGGACTGCCGGACTATATACTTTGGCCGGACTACTGGACTATGAAGATACAAGATTGAAGACTTCGTCCCGTGTCCGGGTGGGACTCTCCTTTGCGTGGAAGGCAAGCTTGGCAATTCGGATATGTAGATTTCCTCCCTTGTAACCGACTCTGTGTAACCCTAGCCCCCTCCGGTGTCTATATAAACTGGAGGGTTTAGTCCGTAGGACAAGAACAATCAGAATCATAGGCTAGCTTCTAGGTTTTAGCCTCTACGATCTCGTGGTAGATCAACTCTTGTAATACTCATATCATCAAGATCAATCAAGCAGGAAGTAGGGTATTACCTTCATCGAGAAGGCCTGAACCTGGGTAAACATTGTGTCCCCCGCCTCCTGTTACCATCCGCCTTAGGCGCACTGTTCGGGAACCCCTACCCGAGGTCCACCGGTTTTGACACCGACATTGGTGCTTTCATTGAGAGTTCCACTGTGCCGTCACGATAAAGGCTTGATGGCTCCTTCGATCATCAGCAATGATGCGATCCAGGGTGAGGTTTTTCTCCCCGGACAGGTCTTCGTATTCGGCGGCTTCATACTGCGGGTCAACTCGCTTGGCCATCTGGAGCAGATCGAGAGCTACACCCCTGGCCGTCAGGTCAGGTTTGGAAATTTAAACTATACTGCCGACATCCGCAGAGACTTGATCTTCGACAGATTTGAGCCCATGTCAGGTGCGCCGCACAGTCACGACGAGCATGACTCAACTCTGCCGTCGGACGGTGTTCAGGAGATCACCCCTGTGACCACTCCGGCCCTCAATCCAGAGCAGATCACGCCGTCCAAGGACGGGCGGATGGACCCCGCCACGGAGGTCGCACACTCAGCGGCGTTAGAGCCAAATACTGACTTCACTTCTTATGGGACCTGTGTTGCCGAACCCTTGGATTCGTCCCCGGCCACGGGCTCCGAACCGCTTGCGTCCATGCCTATCGAATCTGATTGGGCACCGATCATGGAGTTTACCTCCGCAGATATTTTCCAGCACTCGCCCTTGGGCGACGTGCTAGATTCATTAAGGTCTCTCTCCTTGTCAGGAGACCCTCGGCCGAACTATGTCTGGCTCGAGTGGGAAGCGGATGACGATGAAACTTGTTACCCACCAACCACCCACTTAATAGCCACTGTCGACGATTTAACCGACATGCTTGATTTCGACTCTGAAGACATCGACGGTATGGACGACGATGCAGGAGAGGAACAGGAACCACCGCCCACAGGGCGCTGGATAGCCACTTCATCATATGATATATACATGGTGGACACCCCCAAAGAAAGTGATGGCAATAAGGCAACGGAGGATAATCCCCTCGAGAAGCAATCTAAGCACCGGCGTCATCGGCGCCGCTCTAAGCCCCGCCATAGCAAAAGCAGCGATACTAGCACAAGAGACAATAATGCTGCAGATAGTGTCAAAGACGAAGACAATCCCCTCCAGTCAGGCTTCGAGCGGGAGGATGGGCAAGCTATCCCTAAGGAACAGGCAGCAGACGGAGAATCAGAGGACGACAATTACATGCCTCTCTTCGAAGACGAGGTGAGCCTCGGCGATGAAAAACTTATCGTGCCTGAGCATCCCATCGAGCAGGAGCGCTTCAAGCACCGGCTTATAGCCACAACAAACAGCCTAAAGAAAAAGCAACAACAGCTTCAAGCTAACCAAGATCTGTTAGAGGATAGATGGACAGAGATCCTGGCAGCCGAGGAATACGAACTCAAGCGCCCAACCAAAAGTTACCCAAAGCGCAGGTTGCTACCCCAACTCGAGGAGGAAGCATTAAAGCTTACTCTTCCAGCATATGATGCGGCGGACCGGACACCTCGTGGCCGAGACAAAGCGGCATATCAGGCCGAAGTCCAGCCCGCACCCCGTCGCCAGTTAAACAAAAATACCAAGGCCCAGGGTAACACGCAGGACCTGCGCGACGTACTGGAAAACAAAGCAGGATATGCAAGATCGATCTACGGATCACGCGGGCGTGCCCCAACGCGTGACGACGACCGTCACGCCGGATATACTAAAAGAAAACCCGGCAGGGCCGAATACAACAGACAAGACTCGTATGAACTGTGTCGCGACATAGCCCGGCACAGAGGCGCCACACACCCCCTATGCTTCATTGATGAAGTGATGGATCACGAATTCCCAGAAGGATTTATACCCATGAACATTGAATCATATGATTGTACAGCAGACCCCGCGGTATGGATTGAAGATTTCCTCCTCCACATTCACATGGCCCGCGGTGACGATCTACATGCCATCAAGTACCTCCCACTAAAACTCAAAGGACCGGCTCGGCATTGGCTGAATAGCCTGCTGGCAAACTCCATTGGTAGTTGGGAGAATTTGGAAGACGCATTCCTGGACAACTTCTAGGGCGCTTATGTGCGACCATTGGATGCTGATGATTTAAGTCACATAACACAACAGCCCGGAGAGTGAGCCAGGAAATTCTAGACTCCGTTCCTAACTAAAAAGAACCAAATTGTCGACTGTCCGGATGTCGAAGCCCTAGCGGCCTTTAAACATAACATCCGTGACGAGTGGCTGCCCGACACCTCGGCCAAGAGAAGCCGAAGTCCATGGCAGCCCTCACAACACTCATGACCCGCTTTTGCGTGGGCTAGGACAGCTGGTTGGCTCGCAGCAACAACACACCAAGAAATCCTGGCAATTCAGACGCCAAAGATAGCAGCGGCAGACCACGTCGCAACAGACACAAGCGCCGCAACAACGGCGACAACGCCGAAGACACGGCAGTCAATGCCGGATTCAGTGGCTCTAAGTCCGGTCAGCGGAAAAAGCCGTTCAAAAGAAGCAATCCGGGCCCGTCCATTTTGTACCGCATACTCGATCGCTCATGTCAAATTCATGGCACCCCCGATAAACCAGCCAACCACCAACAGAGAATGTTGGGTGTTCAAACAGGCTGGCAAGTTGAATGCCGAAAACAAGGAAAAGGGGCTGCATAGTGACGATGAGGAGGAGACCCGGCTGCCGAACACAGGAGGACAGAAGAAATTTCCTTCCCAAGTGAAAACGGTAAACATGATATACGCAACCCATATTCCCAAACGGGAACAGAAGCGCGCACTGAGGGACGTCTATGTGATGGAGCCAGTCGCCCCAAAGTTCAACCCATGGTCTTCTTGTCCGATCACCTTCGATCGCAGGGACCACCCCACCAGTATACTTCATGGCGGTTCTGCCACATTGGTCCTTGACCCTATCATTGATGGATTTCACCTCACTCGAGTCCTTATGGATGGTGGCAGCAGCTTGAACCTGCTCTATCAGGATACAGTGCGCAAAATGGGTATAGACCCCTCGAGGATCAAACCCACCAAAACCACCTTTAAAGGTGTCATACCAGGTGTAGAGGCCTGTTGCACGGGCTCAATCACACTGGAAGTGGTCTTCGGATCTTCGGACAACTTCCGAAGCAAGGAGTTAATCTTCGATATCGTCCCCTTCCGGAGTGGCTATCACGCACTGCTCGGGCGAGCCGTATTTGCCAGATTCAATGTGGTACCGCATTATGCATACCTCAAGCTCAAAATGCCAGGACCTCGCGGGGTTATAACAGTTAATGGAAACACGGAACGCTCGCTCCGCACAGAGGAGCACACCGCGGCCCTCGCAGCAGAAGCGCAAAGCAGCCTTATTTGGCAAACCGCCAATTCGGTGAAAAAGACCACGGACACCTTCAAGCGAGTCCGAAGTACCCTGCAAGATGATCGCCAGGCACGTTCAGAGCTCACCTAGCAATTAGGCCTCCGTCCTAGTCCCAGTCAAGCGGCGAAATTTGTGTCGCGCGTACATAATTACGCACTCAAGATACCATGGGCATAGGCGGAGGCGCGGCTATGGCACGGCCCACGATGTGGTTCAACCGCTTCAGCACCCATATACCATTAACATTTTCTTCCTTTCAGGCCCCTATTCTCTGAAGGCCCTCTCCGATCGTCCGATTATCAGACCCGTCACGGGAAGGAAACACCATGGAAGCAAGAAGCTTTGACGTACAAGGGAACCCCCAGGTGGTCTCTCACAACGATCGCTATACCTGTTTTGCATACCCACACGTAGCTCACCCTTGGATAGGACATGTCAAACAGTCCTATTTTTTACTTATTGCACTACTTGTATGCATACGCTTTGACGTACCATTTAAATAACAATATACAGCATTAGCTCATTATTGCATTCTTTCATCTTTTTTTCCTGTCTGCTTATTTACAACAAATTGCACCCGTACATTCTGATACGTCCAGTGCGCCAGGGCCTTCAGTGTACCCCATAACACGGCATGAAAAGTCCGAACACTTTCGACAGTGCGGCACCTCGAACTTATAGCATTATATGCATCAGCTCCGAATCATGTCTTGGATCAATAGTTGGGTTTGCCCGGTGTCGGTGTCAAAACCGGCGGATCTCGGGTAGGGGGTCCCGAACTGTGCATCTAGGCAGATGGTAACAGGAGACAAGGGACACGATGTTTTTACCCAGGTTCGGGCCCTCTCGATGGAGGTAAAACCCTACTCCTGCTTGATTAATATTGATGATATGGGTAGTACAAGAGTAGATCTACCACGAGATCAGAGAGGCTAAACCCTAGAAGCTAGCCTATGGTATGATTGTTGTTGTCTCTCCTCTATCGACTAGCTTTGGCCTCGGTTTATATAATGCACGAGAGGCCAAGGGCAACAAGAGTCCTGGCGAATACACGGTGGGGAGGAGTCCTTGTCTTGATCGCCAAGTCTTGTGGAATCTTCCTTGTATCGGCAGCTGTCGGGATCGCCCATGAGTATACGACCATGGGGTCCTCGGCCCAATCTAACGGATCGGGAGATGGCGTGGTGAGTACCCCTAGTCCGGACACCGTCGATAGCCCCTGAACCGGTCTTCAAGTTTAGGGGCGCTCCTCGATTCTTCGAACCGTTCTTCATCTTGATCGTCGGTCTTGAAAACTGGTTCAACAAATCTTCTCATCTTGATCTTGAGGATCGTCGAAATGCATTCGACGAGTTTACGTCGGGTATCCGAGGAGCCCTTTAAGTTTCGGCCTTTACCAATGCCTTGTTATTTTTATGCCACACCCAGGTTTGAAGTTGTTCCCGGCGGCGGCGTCCTCTTCGCGTCCGAGCTCCGGCGCCGGACTGCATTCGAGGTATCTTTTGCAGCCGAGCACCAACGCCGACCGCTTCCAGCTCTAACGCGGAATGTATCCGAGCTCCAATGCGGACTATGTATCCGAGCTCCAACGCCAGACTATATCCGAGCTCCAATGCGGACTATGTATCCGAGCCCCAACGCCGATCTGTATCCGAGCTCAACGCCGGACTATGTATCCGAGCTCCAACGCCGGATCTGTATCCGAGGTGTCGTAAATCACCTTGGTTCAAAGAAGTTTGAAGGAATTTAGCCGAGCTTAATGCGGAAATGCCCTCTATGGAGCCAGCCACTAGCGCCCGAGCTTTATGCGGACTGCTTACGGTGGTGCACCACCCGAATGTGGGCTGATTTTTGTCAATATTTTGATTGGTGCAATTTATTCTCTGCCGAGATACATAGCGATAGCCCTCAAGGTGGTATCGGTCTAAAACCGAGATGCACATGAAGGATGACATAAGACCGATGATCCCGTGGCAGCGAGACTCAGTTGATTTGCAAAATCGGTCGAGGATCAAGTCTAACTCGGCGAGAATACTTGGGACACAAAAGCGGCGTGCTCGATCCTCAAGACTCGGGTTGGGTGCGGCCGACCAACACGAGGATCAAAATCTCCTCGAGACTGTATTACACTTAAAATTTTCTCTGCATTGGACAGGCAATGCAAGGTAGCCCCGAGACATCGGTCGGGTGGCAACACCGATCGAGGGATCGATGTGCCCTTTAATATTTGTAAATAATAAGACCGAAGCCCAGTAGCCCCCGAGCCTTAATGCGAGCACGGGTGGCCGAATTAAGGATTGATATCCATAGTAAAATCACAAATTATGTGCAATGACTCTATGTATCCAAGTACTTTACGTCATTAATGCTCGGATCCGCATTGTACAAAACTTTGTTGACCGACCATCGGCTTCCACCTCCTCGGCCAATAACCGAGGAGTGTTTGTCCTACTTTATAAAGCCTTTATGAGGGCAAAGATTTACAACAAACAAGGCAATATGGCCATACGGTTTTATAAGGAAAGGTACGCAGAGAGATATGTTATATTACTGTTTAACAGAAGAAATGTCTTCCAAGGAAAATAGTCCCGCTATCGGTTCCTTTCTTTGGGTTGTCATGCTAAGCATGATCATGAAACCTTAGCTCCAATGTAAGAGCAAAATATCGAGGATTTAGTTTGGGATGCCAGTTAATAGCCCTCGGTAGTGTTCGGCGACAGTCGAGGTCAAGCCGTAAACACTTCGTCCATTGTTATGAATGGCCCGTCGTTTAACACTGTCGTCGGATCGATGACCAGTTTACGCTTATTGTGACAGTCAGTTTTCGGCTTTCTCCACTGAGGTGCTTAACCATGTGAGCTGGAAGCACAATTGCAATGGTTCTCCTTTGCACACCTAGCGAACAAAGCGGAACGTAGGAGGCAAGCGCAGGAGCCGCAACCCAACTATTGACCGAAGACACAATTGAAACCGATGCATATATAGCAATATCCGATAATGTTTTTGCGAATCTCTAAAGGTGTCGGCGTTGCACTGCGAGACTTGTGTTGAAACACACAAATAGTTTAAAAGTGCCATAAGCTTGGAAAACCAAAAAGCGTCGATAAAACTTGACGTCCGAGCGAGATCAAGTGTTCGTGCCAATCCGAAAATTGGCCTTAGCAAAAGAAGTGTACATGGTGCTTTAACATGATACATCCTATCTCAAGACTTCAAGCGGGTCAGCCTCGGCTTCAACCTCCTATCCCGAGGGCGGAGTACTTCTCATTAGGCCAGTTTAGCAAACTAAACTCTAGCGGCTTTGAGAGAGAAATTAGGCTCCCCGGCTAGTGACCACACGCTCGTGTCGAAAAAAGGAGTGATAGATAATAATAATAATAATAATAATAATAAAACTTTGCAATGACTAAGAAGAAGAACACTTATCATAAAGCGGCTCATATAAATTTAAGGGCCCCAAGTGACTTGGGTAAAGAATGATTGCATGTACGAAGTACTTATATCATATCTATGTTCAGCGAACTTTAAATGCGTCTTAACCGACCGTCGGCTTCTCCCTCTTGATCAAGGACCGAAAAGTGTTATATACTCCATCTGTCGAGAATATCGACGGTGTTTCCAATAACCAGGCAATCAGGCCATAAGGCTGTAACAAACAAAGCGCGCTCAGGGAACTTATGCTATATTACTGCGAAGTGTAAGAAGCATCTTCGAAGAAAATAGTACCCCCGCCGATACCTTTCTTCGGTGCTCATTGTTACTATGGGACTTGTGCAATAGATTTTTTGAAATCATGAGTTCCGTTGTGTGCCGACCATCATTGAAAACTACAAGAGTGCTAGCTTTCGGCTTCACCAAGTCTGAGGTCCGGCTCGGATGAACCGATCGTGACAATCGCAGAGGTGCTCCCTTTACTCCCTAGCCGAACAATCGGGAATGTAGGGGTAAACACAGGAGCGAGGCAACCCAGCTTGCAAATCGCTTAAGTCAATATGGTGCATATTGTGGCGTAATACACGAACAAGGAACAAAGCTGTACAAGTATAATCATATGCAAGAGGAAAAGCTTCATGAAGGAAGCCCCCAAATGAATTGGGTATTTGAATTTATGCGTCACAAACAAAGTTTGGACAAAAAAAATTTACAAGCAACATTTTTCCAAAAAAGTATAATGCTTGGTCGAACCGAACACAAGTTAGAAATTAAAGCTTTGAGCATGAAAGCGACTTAGCTGATTAATGTGTTCGGTATTGATGACGCGGTCCGAGCTTGATACGGGACAAGGTTCCATCCCCCAAGCCGGTCCCGAGGTGGCGGAGCGGAGAGCTCGACACGCCGAAGTGGTGACATAGCACGGTCAATGTAGACCGGCAGGGTGACGCCGAAGTCCCCGGATCATTTTCTTGTGCCCAAAAAATGGTGCAAACCGGAGATAATAGTAATAATGATAATTAAAAAAATCATTGCATAATAAATAATTTATGCAAAGTGAGTAATAAAAGAAATATGACCTGGCGCCAAAGTCAATGTCGATGCAGGGCATCGGCGTGATCTTGATAAAGGCGTGGCAAAGCCTGAATTCACAGGTCGGTCCGAGCTCGGATCGGCGTTCGCGGACTATGTCTGAAACCGGCCGAACCACCATGCGATTTATCGTTAATGCGGCCACAATTTGATAGACCTGTGTACATATGATGGACAAACCAGAGTAATAATTCCTTGGGAAAAATGAACCCAAACAAGCAAAAAATATTGGGATTAATAACACCTGGTTTATTTGTTGTAGCAATCCGAAGGAAGGTGATTCCCAAAATTGGGACTCGATCCGCGCACCCATTGCCTGATGGGCGATAAAACGGCGGCATGGCAATGCTGGCAAAGGTTGGCTCGCCGAGGCAAAGCCCTCGGTCCAGCTAACGTGACGGAGCTGGTCGGCTAGAGACGCCGAAGTGTCCGAAGTAGGTTGATGAAGAGATGGCGAAGCCCCCGGTCTAGCCGAGATGTCGAAGTAGGTCGGCATGATGGACACCAGCTTGAAGAAGCAATAGTGCAGCCCTGCCGATGCAGGTCGTGGCGTGGTCGATGCCGGCTTGATGAAGCGACCGTGCGGCGATGCGGTATGCCGCTCCGTGTAATCCGTGGGCGGCGATGTTGGTGATGATTTATCGCCATAGCGCAGACTCTTGTTCGGCTTGCCGAGATGATGATCCAAGAAGTTGAGCTCGGCTTAACAAAGTGACGGCGTGTCTAGCGCAGGTCGGCAGCCGTGGAGCAATATTGCGGACTGGTTTGACACCAGCATGATGTTGAAGATCATGTTCAAAAGATTTTAAAGTTAGTGGGATGTGTTTGGGAACAAAACACAGTACCCCATAAAAACTTCCTTCAAAAGGATGTCCGAAATCCCGTTAAGTAAAAGGGCGAACTCGGGTCGGATTTGTTTTCGCGCAGAAAATAGATCTGAAAAGTGATGCACTAATCGGAAGGTTCCCGGAGTTCGGACGGTCGGATCGAGCTGAAATTTTGAGGGGTGGTAGATATAGGAATTCCGCAGTCGATCAACGGTTCGATCTTCCAAAGGAGGTCTGAGCTAGAAGCTGGACACCACGCCCTAAACTCGTCCAGATTCTCGTCCAGATTTGACAGGGCTCCGGTATATCGTAGATTGTCGGAGATTCCTCCATCGGAACTCGACGAAATTAAGCGTGGTTGTTGTAGACGTAATTCCGCACTATTCCACCGAAGCAATCGTCAAAATGACGCTCGAGGAGGCGGTGACGGCGGATACAAGTTCGCTGTCCAGAAAAACAGCACGGTCGCCCGAGGGCAATGTTGACGTTGAGCCCCCGGGCTCCCTGGATGATTCCTCCATGATCTTGATAGAGATCGGAGCTGATGTTGATGAAGGCACTCATTCGAACAAGACGATCGGAGGTAGGGCGCAGTCCTTGGTCGAACCAAGGTGACCAATGAGCTGGTGACGAAGATGCGAAATCGCGGTTGATCTGCAAGCGAGCCATCGACCTTTTGCGAACACACAGCGGAACTCTCAATGAAAGCACCAATGTCGGTGTCAAAACCGGCGGATCTCGGTAGGGGTCCCGAACTGTGCGTCTAGGCGGATGGTAAAAGGAGACAAGGGACACGATGTTTTTACCCAGGTTCGGGCCCTCTCGATGGAGGTAAAACCCTACTCCTGCTTGATTAATATTGATGATATGGGTAGTACAAGAGTAGATCTACCACGAGATCAGAGAGGCTAAACCCTAGAAGCTAGCCTATGGTATGATTGTTGTTGTCTCTCCTCTATCGACTAGCCTGGCCTCGGTTTATATAATGCACGAGAGGCCTAGGACAACAAGAGTCCTAGCCGAATACACCGGTGGGGAGGAGTCCTTGTCTTGATCGCCAAGTCTTGTGGAATCTTCCTTGTATGCGGCAGCTGTCCGGACTGGCCCTATGAGTATACGGCCATGGGGGTCCTCGGCCCAATCTAACAGATCGGGAGATGACGTGGTGAGTACCCCTGTAACACCCCGGATGTAACTTTCCATATTTGTAACTCCAACTCTTTCCATAATTTCTTGTTGCTTGCTATGTGGCATCATGCTGTTAATGGCAGATTTGTGCCATTCTTGTTTTGCTTGTCATTTGCAAACCGTGCATCCGATTCCGGTGATCTTTATATCGATTTCAACCGAAATCATCTCACCTTTCCAGCGGCATACTTGGTTTGCCAAGTTGATGCCTGGTTCATCATTTTCCTTCCGGAGCGTGCATACGCATTGCATATCACATCTCGCATATCATGCCATGTATTGCATCATGTTGATTGTGCATTGCACCGTGATTTATTGTGGTTCCATTGTTTGTGTTCTTGCTTTGGGTAGAGCCGGAGGCGAGTGCGTGAACGAGGAACCTGTTGAGAACGCTTACGAGGATCAAGCTTTCGACAACTCTAAGAACTTTACAGGCAAGATGACCATACCCTCGAAATCACTTCTATCTTTGCTCGCTAGATGCTCGCTCTTTTGCTATGCCTATGCTACGATGCCTATCACTTGCTTATCATGCCACCCATATTGCCATGTCAAACCTCTAACCATCCTTTCCTAGCAAACCTTTGATTGGCTATGTTACCGCTTTGCTCAGCCCCTCTTATAGCGTTGCTAGTTGCAGGTGAAGTTGAAGTTTGTTCCTTGTTGGAACATGGAGATGTTGTTCCTTGTTGGAACATGTTTACTTGTTGGGGATATCACAATATATCTGCTATAATTAATGCATCTATATACTTGGTAAAGGGTGGAAGACTCGGCCTTATGCCTGGTGTTTTGTTCCACTCTTGCCGCCCTAGTTACCGTCATACCGGTGTTATGTTCCTTGATTTTGCGTTCCTTACACGGTTGGGTGATTTATGGGACCCCTTGACAGTTCGCTTTGAATAAGACTCCTCCAAAAGGCCCAACTTTGGTTTTACCATTTGCCACCTAAGCCTTTTTCCCCGGGTTTTCGCGAGCCCGAGGTCATCTTTATTTTAACCCCCCGGACGGTGCTCCTCGAGTGTTGGCCCGAACGAGCAGATCATGGGCCACCACAGAAACTCGAGGCTTGGTTTTACTCGTAGGATGTCTCATCCGGATGTGCCACGAGAACGAGATATGTGCAGCTCCTATCGGGATTTGTCGGCTGTCGGCGGCTTTGCTGGTCTTGTTTTATTGCTGTCGAAATGTCTTGTAGTCCGGATTCGAGATCGATCGGGTCTTCCCGTAGAAGGAATATCCTTCGTTGACCGTGAGAGCTTATAATGGGCTAAGTTGGGACACCCTGCAGGTATTATCTTTCGAAAGTCGTGCCATGCGGTTATGAGGCAGATGGGAATTTGTTAATGTCGGTTGTAGAAAACCCGAAGTTGACCTTAATTAATACACATCAACGGCGTGTGTAACCGTGATGGCCTCTTCTCGGAGTCCGGAAGTGAACACGTGTTGGAGTTATGTTTGGCGTAAGTAGTTCAGGATCACTTCTTGATCGCTACTAGCTTCACGACCACGCCTTGCTTCTCTTCTCGCTCTCTTTTGCGAATGTAGCCACCATATATGCTAGTCGCTTGCTGCAGCTCCACCTCACAACTCTGTCCTTCCTATAAGCTTAAATAGTCTTGATCTCGCGGGTGTGAGATTGCTGAGTCCCGTGACTCACAGATTCTACCAAAACAGTTGCAGTGCCGACGATGCGGTGCAGGTGGCGCTTACCGAGCTCACATGGGAGTTCGACGAGGAACGTGGTCGTTACTATGTGTCTTTTCCGATGATCGATGGTGGAGCCTGTTGGGACGATCGGGGATCTGTGTAGCATTTGGGGTAGTCTTGTTTTATTTTGGTTCCGTAGTCGGACCTTGAGTGTAATCTGAATGATGGATGTTTATTTATGTATTGTGTGAAGTGGCGACTGTAAGCCAACTATGTATCTCTTTCCCTTATGTATTACATGGGTTGTGTGAAGATTACCTCACTTGCGACATTGCTTTCAATGCGGTTATGCCTCTAAGTCGTGCTTCGACACGTGGGAGATATAGCCGCATCGAGGGCATTTCAAGTTGGTATCAGAGACAGGTGAACGCCAACTTCTTGGCAACGAATTGATCACAGAAGCAGAAGAAATGTGCAAAGTCATTCGTGAGAATCTCAAAGCCGCGCAATCACGCCAGAAGAGCTATTATGATGACAAGCACCGTGATGTGGCTTTTGAAATCGGAGACCATGTCTACCTCCGCGTCTCTCCAATGAAAGGCACTCGTCGCCGGTATCAAAGGGAAGCTTGCCCCTAGATCGTGGGTCCTTTCAAGATCATTGGCAAAAGAGGCGATCTCGCCTATCAACGAGCTTCCGTCCAACCGCAAACGTGCATGATGTGTTTCACGTGTCACAGCTTCGCAAGTGCTTCAAGACTCTGACGCACTATCAACTTCAAGAAATTGACCTTCAAGAAGATCTCTCTTATCATGAGCACCCGTTGCTATTCTTGAAGAAACCGGCGCAAGACTCGGAACAAGTCAATCAAATTCCTGAAAGTGAAGTGGTCACACCATTCCGACCAAGAATCCACCTGGGAGCGCGAGGATCACCTCCGTTCCGAATATCCGGAGTTCTTTATGTCCTAGATCTCGGGACGAGATCCTCTTGTAGTGGTGGAGTGTTGTAACACCCCGGATGTAACTTTCCATATTTGTAACTCCAACTCTTGCCATTTTCGGCATTGTGATATGATATTCCCGTCGTGGTTGGGTTTTTGTCTTTCGTTTTGCATTTTGTCCATGTCATGCATTTCATATCATGTCATCATGTGCATCTCATTTGCATACATGTTCGTCTCATGATTCCGAGCATTTTCCCTGTTGTCCGTTTTGCAATCCGGCACTCCTATGTTCCCCGCGTCCCCTTTTATGTTTTTCCGTGAGCGGGTACTAACCTTTCTCGGAATGGACCGAGGTTTGTCAAGTGGCCTTGGTACACCACCGGTAGACCACCTGTCAAGTTTCGCGTCATTTGGAGCTCGTTTGGTACTCCAACGGTTAACCGCACTACCGCAAAGGCCTCTTTTAAGTTGCAGCCCAACACCCCTTCAAAACAGCCCAATAACCCATCTAAGTCACTTCCATGCTCTCCGTCGTCGGATCACGATCGTGTGGGCGAAAACCGCACCTCATTTGGACACTCCTAGCTCCCTCTACCTCTATATATAGACCCCTCCCCCGAATTCCGGACGAAACCCTAGCAGTTTTCGTCTCCGCCGCCACCGGACACGTCCGGCCGCAGCGGACACGTCCGGTCGCCCGCCGCCGCCACGTGTCGCCCGCTTGGTTCGTCCGCGCCCTCCGTCCCGCCGCCCGCCCAGCCGCGCCCGGCCCCAGCAATCCGCCCTCGCGCCGCCGCCCGCCCGCCACGCCCCCCGCGCCCTCGCCCTCGCTTCCGCCGCCGGATCCTCGCGCCAACCGCCGCCCGCCACCGCCGGTGGCGGATCCACCAGCGCCCGCGTCGGCTGCCCGTCGCCGTCCGCGCCCGGCCGCCGCGCCGCCCGGCGCGCCCTCTCCGGCGCCTCCGCGGCCGCCCGCCTCTCTTCCCCTCCGGCCTCGTCCCCGTCTCCGGCGAGCCGCGCCGTCGCCTCGGTTCGCGCGCTCCAGATCCTATCAGGCAGGTTGACTTTTTCCCCCCTCCAAAGCTACCAAGTCCCCAAAACGCTTAAACTTGTTGCATACTTTGACCTGTTATATCTCTGCACCCGTAGCTCCGTTTCGTGCGTGTAATATGTCAAATGTTTCGTCTCAAAGAGTACATCATTTCATCTCATTGCATCAGTTTCATTTGAGCTCATCTTGATGCCCGAAATGCTGTTGGAAGAAGGCTATGTGATGTTAGTTTCAGATTCTTATCAGAACATGCACTTTTGTCATTTTTGCCATGATTGATGTGTGCATCCTATGATCTTGAGTCCTACATGTGTTTTGTAATATGACATGCCATCTTTACAGGGGTGTATGCCATGTATTTTTGTGATCTCTGTGGTGACTAGCACAAGCATGCAAACTAGGCTTCATGATGTTGCTGATTTCAGCCCCTGTTTTGCTGATATTTTTATGACATGTTTACTTGATGCTACAGAGAGATCCATGCATATTTTGAGATACTTCAGTAAGGATGTTTTGAACATATGGTTATTCTCTATCCATCCATGCCCTTGTTTGCAATTATGGAGTGCCATAGCTTGAGTCAATCGAGCTCTACTTTTGCTATAAAATGTTTGCTGGCAGATTGTTTACATGTTATTCAATTTTGCCAAGGTTGTTGTAGTTGATCCGTGTATGCTATGATGTTGTTATTGCCATGTGTAGCTTCTATGCCATGTCTTCTTGATAGATGTATGCTTAGTTTATCATGTAATGCTCTGTAGTGAGTGCATCGAGCTCTTAAATATGCCTACTTGTTATCTGTTTTTGTCATGCCCTGTTGCTGAATCTGTTAACGGAACTTGCTATGTTTACGTGGGTGCCATCATATCTTCTGATCCTTTTTGGCTTATGGTCAGTAAGGGACTTTTGTTCTATGCTTTGAGTAGATTCATGCCATGCCTTGTTTTGCTATTATAAGTTCCTGTAGCATGCTGTTTGCTTGCTCTGAACATTGCTTCCTAATGCTGTTTCTGCCATGTTCAGTATTTTCGCTAAGTCTGTGAAGCTGATATATTTTGCACTTTTGCCATGCTTGTTTGGACCTGTTATGATGTGATTTAGCCGTAGCTCAGTGTTCATATTTTGTCAAGCATCTTGAGTAGATCACTGTCATATGCTTTTTTGATACGTTTGGGTGCAGTAGCTTAATTTCTTGTTGCTTGCTATGTGGCATTATGCTGTTAATGGCAGATTTGTGCCATTCTTGTTTTGCTTGTCATTTGCAAACCGTGCATCCGATTCCGGTGATCTTTATATCGATTTCAATCGAAATCATCTCACCTTTCCAGCGGCATACTTGGTTTGCCAAGTTGATGCCTGGTTCATCATTTTCCTTCCGGAGCGTGCATACGCATTGCATATCACATCTCGCATATCATGCCATGTATTGCATCATGTTGATTGTGCATTGCACCGTGATTTATTGTGGTTCCATTGTTTGTGTTCTTGCTTTGGGTAGAGCCGGGAGACGAGTACGTGAACGAGGAACCTGTTGAGAACGCTTACGAGGATCAAGCTTTCGACAACTCTAAGAACTTTGCAGGCAAGATGACCATACCCTCGAAATCACTTCTATCTTTGCTCGCTAGATGCTCGCTCTTTTGCTATGCCTATGCTACGATGCCTATCACTTGCTTATCATGCCACCCATATTGCCATGTCAAACCTCTAACCATCCTTTCCTAGCAAATCGTTGATTGGCTATGTTACCGCTTTGCTCAGCCCCTCTTATAGCGTTGCTAGTTGCAGGTGAAGTTGAAGTTTGTTCCTTGTTGGAACATGGAGATGTTGTTCCTTGTTGGAACATGTTTACTTGTTGGGGATATCACAATATATCTGCTATAATTAATGCATCTATATACTTGGTAAAGGGTGGAAGACTCGGCCTTATGCCTGGTGTTTTGTTCCACTCTTGCCGCCCTAGTTACCGTCATACCGGTGTTATGTTCCTTGATTTTGCGTTCCTTACGGTTGGGTGATTTATGGGACCCCTTGATAGTTCGCTTTGAATAAGACTCCTCCAAAAAGGCCCAACTTTGGTTTTACCATTTGCCACCTAAGCCTTTTTCCCCGGTTTTCGCGAGCCGAGGGTCATCTTTATTTTAACCCCCCGACGGTGCTCCTCGAGTGTTGGCCCAAATGAGCAGATGCGGGGCCACCACGGGAAACTCGAGGCTTGGTTTTACTCGTAGGATGTCTCATCCGGATGTGCCTGAGAACGAGATATGTGCAGCTCCTATCGGGTTTGTCGGCACAATCGGGCGGCTTTGCTGGTCTTGTTTTATTGCTGTCGAAATGTCTTGTAGTCCGGGATTCCGAGATCGATCGGGTCTTCGGTAGAAGGAATATCCTTCGTTGACCGTGAGAGCTTATAATGGGCTAAGTTGGGACACCCTGCAGGTATTATCTTTCAAAGCCGTGCCATGGTTATGAGGCAGATGGGAATTTGTTAATGTCGGTTGTAGAAAACCGAAGTTGACCTTAATTAATACACATCAACGCGTGTGTAACCGTGATGGCCTCTTCTCGGTAGTCCGGAAGTGAACACGGTGTTGGAGTTATGTTTGGCGTAAGTAGTTCAGGATCACTTCTTGATCGCTACTAGCTTCACGACCGTGCCTTGCTTCTCTTCTCGCTCTCTTTTGCGAATGTAGCCACCATATATGCTAGTCGCTGTCTGCAGCTCCACCTCACAACTCTGTCCTTCCTATAAGCTTAAATAGTCTTGATCTCGCTGGTGTGAGATTGCTGAGTCCCGTGACTCACAGATTCTACCAAAACAGTTGCAGGTGCCGACGATGCGGTCAGCAGTGTGACGCAACCGAGCTCACATGGGAGTTCGACGAGGCGTGGTCGTTACTATGTGTCTTTTCCTGATGATCGATGAGTGGAGCCAGTTGGGACGATCGGGGATCTGTAGCATTTGGGGTAGTCTTCTTTTATTTTGGTTCCGTAGTTGGACCTTGAGTGTAATCTGAATGATGGATGTTTATTTATGTATTGTGTGAAGTGGCGATTGTAAGCCAACTATGTATCTCTTTCCTTATGTATTACATGGGTTGTGTGAAGATTACCTCACTTGCGACATTGCTTTCAATGCGGTTATGCCTCTAAGTCGTGCTTCCGACACGGGAGATATAGCCGCATCGAGGCGCTACAAGTTGGTATCGAGAGCAGTGAACGCCAACTTCTTGGCAACGACTTGATCACAGAAGCGGAAGAAATTGCAAAGTCATTCGTGAGAATCTCAAAGCCGCGCAATCACGCCCGGAAGAGCTATTATGATGACAAGCACCGTGATGTGGCTTTTGAAATCGGAGACCATGTCTACCTCCGCGTCTCTCCAATGAAAGGCACTCGTCGCTTCGGTATCAAAGGGAAGCTTGCCCCTAGATACGTGGGTCCTTTCAAGATCATTGGCAAAAGAGGCGATCTCGCCTATCAACGAGCTTCCGTCCAACCGCGCAAACGTGCGATGTGTTTCACGTGTCACAACTTCGCAAGTGCTTCAAGACTCTGGCGCACTATCAACTTCAAGAAATTGACCTTCAAGAAGATCTCTCTTATCATGAGCACCCGTTGCTATTCTTGAAGAAACCGGCGCAAGACTCGGAACAAGTCAATCAAATTCCTGAAAGTGAAGTGGTCACACCATTCCGACCAAGAATCCACACAGGGCGCGAGGATCACCTCCGTTCGAATATCCGGAGTTCTTTCAGTCCTAGATCTCGGGGCGAGATCCTCTTGTAGTGGTGGAGTGTTGTAACACCCGGATGTAACTTTCCATATTTGTAACTCCAACTCTTGCCATTTTCGGCATTGTGATATGATATTCCCGCCGTGGTTGGGTTTTGTCTTCGTTTTGCATTTTGTCCATGTCATGCATTTCATATCATGTCATCATGTGCATCTCATTTAACGTGCGTGTTCGTCTCATGATTCCGAGCATTTTCCCGTTGTCCGTTTTGCAATCCGCACTCCTATGTTCCCGCGTCCCCTTTTACGTTTTTCCGTGGCGGTACTAAACTTTCTCGGAATGGACCGAGGTTTGTCAAGTGGCCTTGGTACACCACGGTAGACCACTGTCAAGTTTGGTCATTTGGAGCTCGTTTGGTACTCCAACGGTTAACCGCACTACCGCAAAGGCCTCTTTTAAGTTGCAGCCCAACACCCCTTCAAAACAGCCCAATAACCCATCTAAGTGACTTCCATGCTCTCCGTCGTCGGACCACGATCGTGTGGGCGAAAACCGCACCTCATTTGGACACTCCTAGCTCCCTCTACCTCTATATATAGACCCATCCCAATTAGGACGAAACCCTAGCAGTTTCGTCTCCGCCACCACCCGACACGTCCGGCCGCAGCGGACACGTCCGAAATCGCCGCCCGCTTCTGCGATGTCGCCGCTGGTTCGTCCGCCCTCCGTCGCCCATGCGGCCACCAGCCCGCCGCCCGGCCCCATGGGCCCGCCCTCTCATACCCGCCGCCGTCCGCGCCCCAGGCCCTCGCCCTCGCTTCCGGCCGCCGGATCCCAGCGCCGCCGCCGCGCCCGCCGCCGGTGGCGGATCCACAGCGCCAGCGTCGGCCGCCAATGTCGCCGTCCGCGCCCCGCCACGCGCCGCCGCCGGCGCCTCTCCGCGCCTCCCGCGGCCGCCCGGCCTCTCTTCCCCTCCGGCCTCGTCCCCGTCTCCGGCGAGCCGCGCCGTCGCCTCGGTTCGCGCGCTCCAGATCCTATCGGGCAGTTTGCCTTTTTTCCCCCTCCAAAGCTGCCAAGTCCCCAAAACGCTTAAACTTGTTGCATACTTTGACCTGTTATATATCTGCACCCGTAGCTCCGTTTCATGCGTGTAATATGTCAAATGTTTCGTCTCGAAGAGTACATCATTTCATCTCATTGCATCAGTTTCATTTGAGCTCATCTTGATGCCCGAAATGCTGTTGGAAGAAGGCTATGTGATGTTAGTTTCAGATTCTTATCAGAACATGCACTTTTGTCATTTTTGCCATGATTGATGTGTGCATCCTATGATCTTGAGTCCTACATGTGTTTTGTAATATGACATTCCATCTTTACAGGGGTGTATGTCATGTATTTTTGTGATCTCTGTGGTGACTAGCACAAGCATGCAAACTAGGCTTCATGATGTTGCTGATTTCAGCCCCTGTTTTGCTGATATTTTTATGCCATGTTTACTTGATGCTACAGAGAGATCCATGCATATTTTGAGATACTTCAATAAGGATGTTTTGAACATATGGTTATTCTCTATCCATCCATGCCCTTGTTTGCAATTATGGAGTGCCATAGCTTGAGTCAATCGAGCTCTACTTTTTCTATAAAATGTTTGCTGGCAGATTGTTTACATGTTATTCAATTTTGCCAAGGTTGTTGTAGTTGATCCGTGTATGCTATGATGTTGTTATTGCCATGTGTAGATTCTATGCCATGTCTTCTTGATGGATGTATGCTTAGTTTATCATGTAATGCTCTGTAGTGAGTGCATCGAGCTCTTAAATATGCCTACTTGTTATCTGTTTTGTCATGCCTGTTCTTTGAATCATTAACGGAACTTGCTATGTTTACGTGGGTGCCATCATATCTTCTGATCCTTTTTGGCTTATGGTCAGTAAGGGACTTTTGTTCTATGCTTTGGGTAGATTCATGCCATGCCTTGTTTTGCTATTATAAGTTCCTGTAGCATGTTGTTTGCTTGCTCTGAACATTGCTTCCTGATGCTGTTTCTGCCATGTTCAGTATTTTCGCCCAAGTCTGTGAAGCTGATATATTTTGCACTTTTGCCATGCTTGTTTGGACCTGTTATGATGTGATTTAGCCGTAGCTCAGTGTTCATCTTTTGTCAAGCATCTTGAGTAGATCACTGTCATATGCTTTTTTGATACGTTTGGGTGCAGTAGCTTAATTTCTTGTTGCTTGCTATGTGGCATCATCTTTGTTAATGGCAGATTTGTGCCATTCTTGTTTTGCTTGTCATTTGCAAACCGTGCATCCGATTCGGTGATCTTTATATCGATTTCAACGAAATCATCTCACCTTTCAGCGGCATACTTGGTTTGCCAAGTTGATGTCTGGTTCATCATTTTCCTTCCGGGCGTGCATCGCATTGCATATCACATCTCGCATATCATGCCATGTATTGCATCATGTTGATTGTGCATTGCACCGTGATTTATTGTGGTTCCATTGTTTGTGTTCTTGCTTTGGGTAGAGCCGGAGGCGAGTATGTGAGCGAGGAACCTGTTGAGAACGCTTACGAGGATCAAGCTTTCGACAACTCGAGAACTTTGCGAGCAAGATGACCATACCCTCGAAATCACTTCTATCTTTGCTCGCTAGATGCTCGCTCTTTTGCTATGCCTATGCTACGATGCCTATCACTTGCTTATCATGCCACCCATATTGCCATGTCAAACCTCTAACCATCCTTTCCTAGCAAACCGTTGATTGGCTATGTTACCGCTTTGCTCAGCCCTCTTATAGCGTTGCTAGTTGCGGTGAAGTGAAGTTTGTTCCTTGTTGGAACATGGAGATGTTGTTCCTTGTTGGAACATGTTTACTTGTTGGGGATATCACAATATATCTGCTATAATTAATGCATCTATATACTTGGTAAAGGGTGGAAGACTCGGCCTTATGCAGGGTGTTTTGTTCCACTCTTGCCGCCCTAGTTACCGTCATACGGTGTTATGTTCCTTGATTTTGCGTTCCTTACACGGTTGGGTGATTTATGGGACCCCCTTGACAGTTCGCTTTGAATAAGACTCCTCCAGCAAGGCCCAACTTTGGTTTTACCATTTGCCACCTAAGCCTTTTTCCCCCGGGTTTTCGCGAGCCCGAGGTCATCTTTATTTTAACCCCGGACGGTGCTCCTCGAGTGTTGGCCCGAAACGAGCAGACTGCAGGGCCACCATGGGGAAACTCGAGGCTTGGTTTTACTCGTAGGATGTCTCATCCGGATGTGCCAGAGCGAGATATGTGCAGCTCCTATCGGGATTTCTCGGCACAATCGAGGTGACTTTGCTGGTCTTGTTTTATTGCTTTGAAATGTCTTGTAGTCCGGGATTCGAGATGATCGGGTCTTCGGTAGAAGGAATATCCTTCGTTGACCGTGAGAGCTTATAATGGGCTAAGTTGGGACACCCTGCAGGTATTATCTTTGAAAGCCGTGCCATGATTATGAGGCAGATGGGAATTTGTTAATGTCGGTTGTAGAAAACCGAAGTTGACCTTAATTAATACACATCAACGCGTGTGTAACCGTGATGGCCTCTTCTCGGGGTCCGGAAGTGAACACGATGTTGGAGTTATGTTTGGCGTAAGTACTTGGGATCACTTCTTGATCGCTACTAGCTTCACGACCGTGCCTTGCTTCTCTTCTCGCTCTCTTTTGCGAATGTATCCACCATATATGCTAGTAAACTTGCTGCAGCTCCACCTCACGACTCTGTCCTTCCTATAAGCTTAAATAGTCTTGATCTCGCGGGTGTGAGATTGCTGAGTCCCGTGACTCACAGATTCTACCAAAACAGTTGCAGGTGCCGACGATGCGGTCAGGTGGCGCAACCGAGCTCACATGGGAGTTCGACGAGGAACGTGGTCGTTACTATGTGTCTTTTCCGATGATCGATAGTGGAGCCAGTTGGGACGATCGGGGATCTGTGTAGCATTTGGGGTAGTCTTCTTTTATTTTGGTTCCGTGGTCGGACCTTGAGTGTAATCTGAATGATGGATGTTTATTTATGTATTGTGTGAAGTGGCATTGTAAGCCAACTATGTATCTCTTTCCTTATGTATTACATGGGTTGTGTGAAGATTACCTCACTTGCGACATTGCTTTCAATGCGGTTATGCCTCTAAGTCGTGCTTCGACCGTGGGAGATATAGCCGCATCGAGGGCATTTCAAGTTGGTATCAGAGACAGGTGAACGCCAACTTCTTGGCAACGACTTGATCACAGAAGCAGAAGAAATGTGCAAAGTCATTCGTGAGAATCTCAAAGCCGCGCAATCACGCCCGGAAGAGCTATTATGATGACAAGCACCGTGATGTGGCTTTTGAAATCGGAGACCATGTCTACCTCGCGTCTCTCAATGAAAGGCACTCGTCCGCCCGGTATCAAAGGGAAGCTTGCCCCTAGATCGTGGGTCCTTTCAAGATCATTGGCAAAACAGGCGATCTCGCCTATCAACGAGCTTCCGTCCAACCGCAAAGCGTGCGATGTGTTTCACGTGTCACAGCTTCGCAAGTGCTTCAAGACTCGTGGCGCACTATCAACTTCAAGAAATTGACCTTCAAGAAGATCTCTCTTATCATGAGCACCCGTTGCTATTCTTGAAGAAACCGGCGCAAGACTGCAACAAGTCAATCAAATTCCTGAAAGTGAAGTGGTCACACCATTCCGACCAAGAATCCACTTGGGGCGCGAGGATCACCTCCGTTCGAATAGCGGAGTTCTTTCAGTCCTAGATCTCGGGCGAGATCCTCTTGTAGTGGTGGAGTGTTGTAACACCGGATGTAACTTTCCATATTTGTAACTCCAACTCTTGCCATTTTCGGCATTGTGATATGATATTCCCGCCGTGGTTGGGTTTTTGTCTTTCGTTTTGCATTTTGTCCATGTCATGCATTTCATATCATGTCATCATGTGCATCTCATTTGCATACGTGTTCGTCTCATGATTCCGAGCATTTTCCCCGTTGTCCGTTTTGCAATCCGGCACTCCTATGTTCCCCGGCGTCCCCTTTTACATTTTTCCGTGAGCGGGTACTAAACTTTCTCGGAATGGACCGAGGTTTGTCAAGTGGCCTTGGTACACCACCGGTAGACCACCTGTCAAGTTTCGGTTCATTTGGAGCTCGTTTGGTACTCCAACGGTTAACCGCACTACCGCAAATGCCTCTTTTAAGTTGCAGCCCAACACCCCTTCAAAACAGCCCAATAACCCATCTAAGTCACTTCCATCCTCTCCGTCATCGGATCACGATCGTGTGGGCGAAAACCGCACCTCATTTGGACACTCCTAGCTCCCTCTACCGCTATATATAGACCCCTCCCCCGAATTCCGGACGAAACCCTAGAAGTTTTCGTCTCGCCATCACCGGACACGTCCGGCCGCAGCCGGACACGTCCGGTCGCCCGCCGCCGCCACGTGTCGCCGCTGGTTCGTCTGCCCTCCGTCGCCAGCTATCCGCCGAACCGCCGCCTTTGCCCCAGTCTCCGCCCTCAGCGCCGCCGCCGCCGCCGTCCTCGCGCCCCAGCGCCCTCGCCCTCGCTTCCGGCCGCCGGATCCCGCCCGCCGCCGCCGCCCGCCTCTCGGTGGCGGATCCACCGCGCCAGCGTCGGCCCGGCCCGTCGCCGTCCGTGGCGGCCGCGCGCGCCAGCCGGCGCCTCTCCGGCGCCTCCAGCGGTCGCCCCGGCCTCTCTTCCCCTCCGGCCTCGTCCCCGTCTCCGGCGAGCCGCGCCGTCGCCTCGGTTCGCGCGCTCCAGATCCTATCGGGCAGGTTGACTTTTCCCCCCTCCAAAACTGCTAAGTCCCCAAAACGCTTAAACTTGTTGCATACTTTGACCTGTTATATCTCTGCACCCGTAGCTCCGTTTCGTGCATGTAATATGTCAAATTTTTCGTCTCGAAGAGTGCATCATTTCATCTCATTGCATCAGTTTCATTTGAGCTCATCTTGATGCCCGAAATGCTGTTGGAAGAAGGCTATGTGATGTTAGTTTCAGATTCTTATCAGAACATGCACTTTTGTCATTTTTGCCATGATTGATGTGTGCATCCTATGATCTTGAGTCCTACATGTGTTTTGTAATATGACATGCCATCTTTACAGGGGTGTATGCCATGTATTTTTGTGATCTCTGTGGTGACTAGCACAAGCATGCAAACTAGGCTTCATGATGTTGCTGATTTCAGCCCCTGTTTTGCTGATATTTTTATGCCATGTTTACTTGATGCTACAGAGAGATCCATGCATATTTTGAGATACTTCAGTAAGGATGTTTTGAACATATGGTTATTCTCTATCCATACATGCCCTTGTTTGCAATTATGGAGTGCCATAGCTTGAGTCAATCGAGCTCTACTTTTGCTATAAAATGTTTGCTGGCAGATTGTTTACATGTTATTCAATTTTGCCAAGGTTGTTGTAGTTGATCCGTGTATGCTATGATGTTGTTATTGCCATGTGTAGATTCTATGCCATGTCTTCTTGATGGATGTATGCTTAGTTTATCATGTGATGCTCTGTAGTGAGTGCATCGAGCTCTTAAATATGCCTACTTGTTATCTGTTTTTGTCATGCCCTGTTGCTGAATCTGTTAACGGAACTTGCTATGTTTACGTGGGTGCCATCATATCTTCTGATCCTTTTTGGCTTATGGTCAGTAAGGGACTTTTGTTCTATGCTTTGAGTAGATTCATGCCATGCCTTGTTTTGCTATTATAAGTTCCTGTAGCATGTTGTTTGCTTGCTCTGAACATTGCTTCCTGATGCTGTTTCTGCCATGTGCAGTATTTTCGCTAAGTCTGTGAAGCTGATATATTTTGCACTTTTGCCATGCTTGTTTGGACCTGTTATGATGTGATTTAGCCGTAGCTCAGTGTTCATCTTTTGTCAAGCATCTTGACTAGATCACTGTCATATGCTTTTTTGATACGTTTGGGTGCAGTAGCTTAATTTCTTGTTGCTTGCTATGTGGCATCATGCTGTTAATGGCAGATTTGTGCCATTCTTGTTTTGCTTGTCATTTGCAAACCGTGCATCTGATTCCGGTGATCTTTATATCGATTTCAACCGAAATCATCTCACCTTTCCAGCGGCATACTTGGTTTGCCAAGTTGATGCCTGGTTCATCATTTTCCTTCCGGAGCGTGCATACGCATTGCATATCACATCTCGCATATCATGCCATGTATTGCATCATGTTGATTGTGCATTGCACCGTGATTTATTGTGGTTCCATTGTTTGTGTTCTTGCTTTGGGTAGAGCCGAGAGCGAGTGCGTGAGCGAGGAACCTGTTGAAACGCTTACGAGGATCAAGCTTTCGACAACTCGAGAACTTTGCGAGCAAGATGACCATACCCTCGAAATCACTTCTATCTTTGCTCGCTAGATGCTCGCTCTTTTGCTATCGTATGCTCGATGCCTATCACTTGCTTATCATGCCACCCATATTGCCATGTCAAACCTCTAACCATCCTTTCCTAGCAAACCGTTGATTGGCTATGTTACCGCTTTGCTCAGCCCTCTTATAGCGTTGCTAGTTGCGGTGAAGTTGAAGTTTGTTCCTTGTTGGAACATGGAGATGTTGTTCCTTGTTGGAACATGTTTACTTGTTGGGGATATCACAATATATCTGCTATAATTAATGCATCTATATACTTGGTAAAGGGTGGAAGACTCGGCCTTATGCAGTGTTTTGTTCCACTCTTGCCGCCCTAGTTACCGTCATACGGTGTTATGTTCCTTGATTTTGCGTTCCTTACGGTTGGGTGATTTATGGGACCCCTTGACAGTTCGCTTTGAATAAGACTCCTCCAAAAAGCCCCAACTTTGGTTTTACCATTTGCCACCTAAGCCTTTTTCCCCGGGTTTTCGCGAGCCGAGGGTCATCTTTATTTAACCCCGGACCAGTGCTCCTCGAGTGCTGGCCCGAACGAAACGAACCAGCAGGGCCACCACGGGAAACTTCGAGGCTTGGTTTTACTCGTAGGATGTCTCATCCGGATGTGCCACGAGCGAGATATGTGCAGCTCCTATCGGGTTTGTCGGCTGTCAGGGCTTCTTTGGGTCTTGTTTTATTGCTGTCGAAATGTCTTGTAGTCCGGGATTCGAGATTGATCGGGTCTTCCGGTAGAAGGAATATCCTTCGTTGACCGTGAGAGCTTATAATGGGCTAAGTTGGGACACCCTGCGGTATTATCTTTCAAAGCCGTGCCATGATTATGAGGCAGATGGGAATTTGTTAATGTCGGTTGTAGAAAACCGAAGTTGACCTTAATTAATACACATCAACGCGTGTGTAACCGTGATGGTCTCTTCTCGTGGTCCGGGAAGTGAACACGATGTTGGAGTTATGTTTGGCGTAACTAGTTCAAGATCACTTCTTGATCGCTACTAGCTTCACGACCGTGCCTTGCTTCTCTTCTCGCTCTCTTTTGCGAATGTAGCCACCATATATGCTAGTAAACTGCTGCAGCTCCACCTCACAACTCTGTCCTTCCTATAAGCTTAAATAGTCTTGATCTCGCGGGTGTGAGATTGCTGAGTCCCGTGACTCACAGATTCTACCAAAACAGTTGCAGTGCCGGCGATGCGGTGCAGTGGCGCAACCGAGCTCACGTGGGAGTTCGACGAGGAACGTGGTCGTTACTATGTGTCTTTTCCTGATGATCAGTAGTGGAGCCCAGTTGGGACGATCGAGGATCTGTGTAGCATTTGGGGTAGTCTTCTTTTATTTTGGTTCCATAGTCGGACCTTGAGTGTAATCTGAATGATGGATGTTTATTTATGTATTGTGTGAAGTGGCGACTGTAAGCCAACTATGTATCTCTTTCCCTTATGTATTACATGGGTTGTGTGAAGATTACCTCACTTGCAACATTGCTTTCAATGCGGTTATGCCTCTAAGTCGTGCTTCGACACGTGGGAGATATAGCCGCTTCGAGGGTGTTACAACCCCCTAGTCCAGGACACCGTCATCTGGCTCCCATGTTTTGGTACCTTACGTTCCGCTATATTGGCTAAGGTAGCACTGGGAGAACTATTGAGATTGTGTCCTGGTTCTTCCGGACGAGCACCTCAGTAGAGAAAGCCGAAAACTGACTGTCATGACGCGGCGAGAGCTGGTCGCTATTCGAGAGGTCTCAAATCCTTAAAGATTTTTTCCGCTTCGGGCGAGGAGTCGGCCTTGTCTGATTTAGGTGTACATAGCGCCCCAAGTTCGGCCTTCCAAATACTAGGGGCTTCGTCAAAATTTAAAATTGTAGACTTCTATGGCTAAGTGAGAAGTGATAAAGCTTTATAGTCTGATTGCCTGGTTCGTTGTGCTGAACACCTCCTTCGAAGGACCCAAAACTGGGATAAAGAGTGATCAGGTTTATCCCGAACACCTCAGTACTAGTTACATGAGGGCAGAAGTCGACGACTAGCCAACTCTCAGATTTCATAAACGGCCGCACAGAAGGTAATATTTTAAATCAACAAGCGTTATATAGCGCACATGAACTCGTTTTCATCTTACAGGATCACATGAGTACATTCATTCAAATATTACATCCTTAGCACATTCCTCCGCCACAAGGCGAGCACCCTTCAGGACACTATCATAATATTTTTTTTGGGTGGCGATGCTCCTTGCCCTCCGGCGGCCCCTCCTTCACCAGCTTTTCATTGTCCATCTTCGCCCAGTGCACTTTCGCCCGGGCAAAAGCCCTGCGCGCACCTTCAATGCATACGGACCGCTTTATGACTTCTAACCGTGGGCAGGCATTCACAAGCCGCTTCACCAGGCCGAAGTAGCTGCCGGGCAGGGGCTCGCCAGACCACATCCGGACTATGAGACCCCTCATGGCGAGTTCGGCCGCCTTGTGAAGCTTCGACCGGTTGATTCAACTGGTGGCTCAAAAACATCGGATGTTCGGTCCGAGTATCTTGAGACCGAACAACTTCTCCGTCGAGCTCCCTTCCTCCGCCCGGTAGAACTCTGCGGCATCCGATACGCTGCGAGGCAGATCTGCGAACGCTCCTGGAGAGCTCCGAATTCGGGGCCTTTTGGGCTTCGGCCTTGGCATTTTCTGCGTTCTCGAGGGCCTTCGCAAGCTCGGACCCTTGCGTCTTAGAGTCACGCTCCAAGGACTCGTATTTCTTGACAAATTCCTGGAGCTCTTGCTGAACCTCGTCGACTCGGGCCTCTTGCTTCTCGCGCTCGGTGCGCTCCTTGGACGCCTTGTCTTCGGCCTCGGACAGCGCCTTCTTCAGGGCCGCCACTTCGGTCGTGGCCCGTAGCAAAATTCATGATGATCCTATGATCTAACAACCACCTTCTTTTTTCTTTATCAATATACAGACAGGGTATCACTTACCTTTGTTCTCTACGAGCTGCCTCTTGGTAAGGTCGAGCTCTTCCTTGGACCGTTCAAGGTCCCGCTTCAGTGCGGAGACCTCCACCGTACGAGCGGCAGCGGCCAGCAACGAAGCCTGCTTATTCACATAGACATATTCTGATTAGACTCCTGTGGTTATTCTTTGATTCTCTGTTCGGCCTTTCTTTGCGAACACCAAACAGAGCATCAGGGGCTACTGTCTATGCGGTAACATTTTATCATAATTTTAGTAATTACCTCAAAGCCTGTTAGGAGGATGGCACAGGCTTCAGTCAGTCCGCTTTTGGCGGACCGAACCTTCTCGACCACCGCACTCATGATAGTGTGGTGCTCTTCGTCAATGGAAGCACCGCGAAGCGCTTCCAGCAAGTTGTCTGATGCCTCGGGATGGACAAAGGCCATCGGCACAGACGGCTCGCCCCCCTTAGCGAGGGGTCGCCAGACAGAATCCGGAACCGCTGGAGGTTCCGGCGCAGTATTCGGCTGGGGGCTAAACTTGTTGCCCCTGTCATCAGAGCCCATGGGAGTCTTGCCCCCCATGCGCCCAGCGTCTGGAATGTCGCCTTGGGGCGCCTCCAGAACGACCTCCCCTTGGTTCGGTGCCCTTTGAGACAACACCTCGACGACGTCCTTAGGGCGGGGGGAGGAGGCGGTCGAGAGTGAATCGCTGTTCATCTCCGACTGGCCCAAAGAATCATCCGAAGAGGATACGTCGATATGGGCTTTGGATGGCCTGCATGATCATGTTTGGCATGATAAGAAGCAGTAAAACAAAACATACCAGAGCTATTATGGCATCCGGATACTTACGACTTTGCCAGGGGCTTTTCCCTGGGCAACCACTCCTCGTCGCTGTAAGCGGCTGTTGTGGAGTAGTCCGGAAGGAGGGTCCTTCCCTTCTTGGACCCTTTGGCCTCCCCAGATGGGGCGGCCTTCCTTTTCTTGTCCCCCCCCCCCGGCTGGGGGGAGAACCTTCTTCTTCCTCCTCCTCGTTTTCGTGGGAGGAGGGCGCCTCGGTGTTATCGGACGAAGAGTCTGATACAACCTTGTGCCGGAGACCTTTCCTGGTCCCCGCGGCCTTCTTCTTGGCCTTCTTCTCTGGCGCCTCATAGGGCGTCGGAACCAGCATCTCCGTTAAGAGAGCCCTAGACGGATCTTCGGGCAGTGGGGCCGGACAATCAATCTGCTCCGCTATCGCTACCCAGTCCTGTTAAAAAGGTGTGAAGGCTCAGATCCCTCACATGATTATACTAGGGAAAGGAACATTTTATGAGATATAACGAGCTTACTGGATTGGTAGGGCGCTTTGCGCTAAGTCTGTGATCCTCGGTAAGGGGAGGAGGTACCTCGACGGCCTTGAACAGCACCTTCCAGACGTCTTGATGCATCGTGTCGAAAAGCTCTCGCAGCGTCTGGTGCTTGGCCGGGTCGAACTCCCACATATTGAATGCCCGTCTTTGACACGGGAGGATCCGGCGGAAGAGCATGACCTGGACCACGTTGACATGCTTGATTTTCTTGCTTATCATGTTTTTAACACAGTTCTGGAGTCCGGTCAGCTCCACCGATGAACCCGAGATAGACCCATACATTTCCGGAGGTGAGCCGCATGGGGATGCGGATCAAAATTCGGGGCCGCCACCCGGTTGGTGTCGCGGCTCTCGGTGATGTAGAACCACCCCGATTGCCACCCCTTCACGATCTCCACATAGGAGCCTTCGGGCCAGGTGACATTGGGCATTTTGCCCACCATGGCGCCTCCGCACTCCGCTTGCTGGTCGACCACCACCTTAGGTTTAACGTTGAAGGTCTTCAGCCACAGGCCGAAGTGGGTCTTGATGCGGAGGAAGGCCTCGCACACGGCGATAAACGCTAAGATGTTGAGGATGAAATTAGGGGCCAGATCATGGAAGTCCAGCCCGTAGTAGAACATGAGCCCGCGGACAAATGGGTGGAGGGGAAATCCCAGCCCGCGGACGAAATGGGTAAGGAATACAACCCTTTCGTGGGGTTCGGGGGTAGGGATGATCTGCCCCGCATCTGGGAGCTGGTGCGCGATGTTTGCGGGCAGGTATCCGGCTTCCCGGAGCTTCGTAATGTTCTCCTCCGTAACGGAGGAGACCATCCACTTGCCTCCCGCTCTGGACATGTTTGGAGTGGTTTTTGCGAACTTGGGCGGTGAAGCTCGAGTGCGCGAGAATGGATAGGCAGGGAAGAAGAAGGCGTGGGTGAAAAGGTAGAATCCTTGTCCCTTTATAAGGGCGGTAGAAACTGTGTGCCTCCCCACTTGCCTGGTAAACTCGCTTATTCCCCAAGCGCCGCGATTGATGGCATGGTTGGGTTACCCACGCCCGTATTGATGAGAATCCCGTGATAAGGGGACACGATCTCTGCTTCGACAAGACGTGCCAGGAAAACCGCCTCGCAATATGTGAAGTGGATGGTTGATAAAAACGGTTCGAATAATGACCGGGCCATGGCGTGATGTCACGCTATGAAATTTGTCAGCAGATTAGATTTGTGGGATATTGTACTCTCTATGGTGGTATGTGGAATTTGTTTTGCAGAGCCGGACACGATCCTTGTTTTCAAAATCTTCCACGGATTATTCGGAGGAGGAACCCGCCTTGCAATGCCGAAGACAATCTGCGCGCCGGACTCATCGTCATTGAAGCCTGGTTCAGGGGCTACTGAGGGAGTCCTGGATTAGGTGGTCCTCGGACTGCCAGACTATGTACTTTGGCCGGACTGTTGGACTATGAAGATACAAGATTGAAGACTTCGCCCCGTGTCGGGGTGGGACTCTCCTTTGCGTGGAAGGCAAGCTTGGCAATTCGAATATGTAGGTTTCCTCCCTTGTAACCGACTCTGTGTAACCCTAGCCCCCTCTGGTGTCTATATAAACCGGAGTGTTTAGTCCGTAGGACAAGAACAATCAGAATCACAGGCTAGCTTCTAGGGTTTAGCCTCTACGATCTCGTGGTAGAACAACTCTTGTAATACTCATATCATCAAGATCAATCAATCGGGAAGTAGGGTATTACCTCCATCGAGAGGGCCCGAACCTGGGTAAACATTGTGTCCCCCGCCTCCTGTAACCATCCGCCTTAGACGCATAGTTCGGGACCCCCTACCCAAGATCCGCCGGTTTTGACACCGACAGCGATCCAACCGATCCAAGTACCGAACGCACGGCACCTCCGCGATCAGCACACGTTCAGCTCGGTGACGTCCCTCGAACTCTTGATCCAGTTGAGGCCGAGGGAGAGTCCCATCAGCATGACAGCGTGGTGACGGTGATGATGAAGTTACCGGCGCAGGGCTTCGCCTAAGCACTACGACGATATGACCGAGGTGTGTAACGTTGGAGGGGGCACCGCACACGGCTAAAAGATCAACTTGTGTATTCTAGGGTGCCCCTCCCCACATATATAAAGGAGGGAGGGGAGGCCGGCCGGCCCTAGGGGGCGTGCCCATGGAGGGGGAGTCCTACTAGGACTACTAGTCCTAGTAGGATTTCTCCACAAGGAAGAGAGGGGGAAGGAAGGAGAGGGAGTAGGAAAGGGGGGCGCCGCCCCCTTTCCCTTGTCCAATTCGGACTACAAGGGGGGCGCGGCCTGCCCTGGCTGCCCTCCTCTCTCTCCAACAAGGCCCATGGTGGCCCATTAGTTCCCACGAGGGGTTCCGGTAACCCTTCCGGCACTCTGTTTTTACCCGAAACTATCCGGAACACTTCCGGTGTCCGAATAACATGGTCCAATATATCAATCTTTATGTCTCGACCATTTCAAGACTCCTCATCATGTCCGTGATCTCATCCGGGACTCCGAACAACTTTCGGTCATCAAATCACATAAACTCATAATACAAATCGTCATCGAACGTTAAGCGTGCGTACCCTACGGGTTCGAGAAATACGTAGACATAACCGAGACACCTCTCCGGTCAATAACCAATAGCGGAACTTGGATGCTCATATTGGCTCCTACATATTCTAAGAAGATCTTTATCGGTCAAACCGCATAACAACATACGTTGTTCCCTTTGTCATCGGTATGTTACTTGCCCGAGATTCGATCGTCGGTATCATCATACCTAGTTCAATCTCGTTACCGGCAAGTCTCTTTACTCATTCCATAATGCATCATCCCGCAACTAACTCTTTAGTCACATTGCTTGCATGGCTTATAGTGATGTGCATTACCGAGAGGGGCCAGAGATACCTCTCCGACAATCGGAGTGACAAATCCTAATATCGATCTATGCCAACTCAACAAACACCATCGGAGACACCTGTAGAGCATCTTTATAATCACCCAGTTACATTGTGACGTTTGGTAGCACACAAGGTGTTCCTCCGGTATTCGGGAGTTGCATAATCTCATAGTTAGAGGAACATGTATAAGTCATGATGAAAGCATTAGCAATAAAACTAAACGATCATTTGTGCTATGCTAACGGATGGGTCTTGTCCATCACATCATTCTCTAATGATACGATCCCGTTCATCAAATGACAACAAATGTCTATGGCTAGGAAACTTAACCATCTTTCATTAACGAGCTAGTCTAGTAGGTGCATACTAGGGACACTCTGTTTGTCTATATATTCACACATGTACTAAGTTTCCAGTTAATACAATTCTCGCATGAATAATAAACATTTATCATGATATAAGGAAATATAAATAACAACTTTATTATTGCCTCTAGGGCATATTTCCTTCAGACACTCCGAAATAAATAAAACTTGGTCAATGGGCATCCAACATGACATACTTTTGATGAAAAATGAAAATGCCCAATTTTTAAACTTATTTCAGGGACTTCCTTCACAAAAAAGTCATTGTTGGCACTTGGATGCCCATGTTGACAAAAAATTATAGAAAATAATCAAAGTCTTGAAAATGGAAATCCTTTTGCATATATCCCTTTTTTATGGACTAGTTTGAGGGGGAAATGATAAACTAGCAATTTCAAATACTAGAAAAGAACCATTCACACCCTGGTGGTGGTCAGTGAATCTTGGGCACATCCTTTGCGTATGTGAGTACATACAAGAGCGGTGGGTGTTTCAGAACACACGTACACATACTAGCTCAGTTGGCGCTTCCGCTGCTCTTTGAGCAGGCGGTGTGGAGTTCGAGTACCCTTCCCGGAATTATAAGCCACCTTTTTTGGCCATTTAGCTAGGCACTGACACACGGGCCCTCTGGCCACCTACGACCACGCGGCCCACAGGTGTTGTCCCACGCGTCTATAACTGCGCCCACCTACAACCACCCAACCACTTACATATGGACCCGCATGGGAAGCATGTCTCACACGTCAGTAACTGCGCCCACTTATGACCACGCAGCCGCTGGAAGATGGGACCGCACGGGAATGTTCCACGCGTCAGTAAATGCGCCCACCAATGATCGCGCAACCGCTGACAGATGGACCCGCACAGGAGTGTCCCACGCATGTGTAATTGCGCCAAGTAACGGTCAAAGACTGTGACCCGATGGCAAACCCCATTTGGGCTTTTGTAAGCGTGGGCCGCGTGACAGAGGGAAAAAGTAAATAATGACAAAGAACGTGAACAAAACTGAGGAAAACTAAGCAATGAAGGGCATGAAAATATAAGTCCCATAAAATTTCCACAGCCCAGGAGCAACAATCCTAGAAGTCGAAGGGAAAGAGCCAATAAGCACAACAAGCTGAACAACAAGGACATACCGTCGAGTGAACTTTCCACGGCGCCGGCGCAGGTCAGCCTCGTCTCCGGTGGCCCTAGGGCCATGGAGGCACGGTGGATCCTGACAAGGGCCGGCGGGAGGGCTCCGCTTTTAGTCGTTCTTTTCAATCTTGTTAGGGTTTGTGTCCTACTCAGGAAGGCGAGACGGCGGCGGTTCCCTGAAGATGGAATAAAGGTCTCCCCGCCTAGCCCCCGTTCCGGCGGTTCGTCTAGCATCGTTGGTGGGCGTGTGGAGGTGTGTCTCCGGTAGATCTGTCTTTGGTGGATTTGCTCGGATCTCGTTGTTGTTCGTCTACGTTCGTGTGTCTTCGGTTTGGATCCTTCCGATCTACGTTATTTTTCATCGGCGGCAGTTGCTGTACTGGGGTGCTGGTCCTATGGGGCCTTAGCACGACGACTTCCCGACTGTCTACTACAACAAGTTGTGTCCGGCTCCGGTGATGGAGGGGCGATGACGGTGGCGCGCCTTCGGCTCGCTTCGGTGCTTGTAGTAGTCACTAGGTGGTCTACGAATCTGGATGTAATTTTTATTTCTGGTATTCGTTGTACTGCCATGATTGAACATGAATAGATTGGAGGTTTTTCCGGAAAAAAAAAGAGTGAATGAGATATAACTACATCTCAGCTATATGAGTTCCACACGCTGTCATTGGTTAATTAGTTATTACCTCTATAAATTAATATAAGAAGTTCTAGATCACTAATAATGATCTAAAAAGTCTAAAGATATAGCTACATCTCAGCTAGATGAACTCCAGAAGCTCTCATTAGTTAATTAGTTACTCTCTCTATAAATAAATGTAAAATGTTTTAGGTCACTTATGTTTACAGAAAGAGTATTATGTAAAACCCAATATTCATTTCCGAGCTCGAGCTCATCTGCATCATATGAACAGTAAAATCGAAAAAATGCTAAAAAAATTCTGAATTTCTTTTGCGTGGTAGATGACTCAGTGGGTGAGGTCCGTACAAAAATTTAGAGCATCTCCACCAGCCGCGCTAAACTAGCGCCGCGCCGCAAATTAGGCCGTTTTAGCGCTGCAATAATGCGGCGGGTCGCTCAATGAGCGCAAAAAAACGCAGCTGCGCTTCTAACGAGTTGGTCGCGCGGTCGGAAGCACTATCCCTTGCGGTGTATTTCGGGCGCCCGCTACACATGCACACTCGGCCTTCGCTCTCCCACTTCCACCCCATCCGACCGCGCGCCCGCGCCGCGCCAGCGCCTTCGGCGACCGTTCAGGCGCTTCCCCGGCCTATCCCCGCACCGCCGCGCTTTCGCCCCATCCCCTCCTAGTCCCGCCGGCCCTCGCGCGCCTCCGTCGTCCGAGGAACAGCGCCCGAGCGCTCGCTGCCGCGCCGCGCCTGCAAGGTGTTCGACAAAACACCTACAAGGTATGTATTGCTCAAACTTCATGAATTTGGTGCATGTTTTGAATTGTAGTTTTTATAGTATAGTATTGAACATTGTAGATGAGTTCGTCGTATGATTCTTCCGAAGAAGAATTTGATATGGAAGAGGAGGAGGATCTTGCAATGATCCTAGCTATGCATATAAAGAAAAACCGAAGCACGGTGGTTCGGTTATGGGTCGGCAGAAAATTTGGAGGGATAGGATCGATGCCCATAACAGATTGATCAGGCATTATTTTGCGGAGAATCCCACATACCCGACTTCGTATTTTAAATCGCGGTTTAGGATGAGCACCGAGTTGTTACGGCGCATTGCGGAGAAACTAGCAAGCCATGACCGCTTTTTCAGCAAAGGAGGAATGCGCGGAGAGCTCGGGCATAGCACCTTTCAGAAGGTGACAGCCGCTTTGCGTATGTTGGCATACGGTATACCGGCTGATCTTGTTGATGATCACTTGGCTATGGGTGAGAGCCAAGCCATCATGTGTGTCAAGCGTTTTGCAGTTGGAATTGAGCAAGTGTTTGGCGAGGAGTATTTGAGATCTCCCAATGCTGAAGACGTCGCAAGGCTATTGGCGATGAACAAAGCTCACGGCTTTCCTGGCATGCTTGGCTCAATAGATTGCATGCATTGGAGTTGGAAGAATTGTCCAAAGGCATGGCATGGGCAATTCCACGGTCAAAAAAAGGGTTCCACTATAATCCTTGAAGCAGTGGCCGATCAGGAGACTTAGATTTGGCATGCATTCTTTGGAATGCCTGGATCTTTGAATGACATCAATGTTGTCAACCGGTCACCACTGATGAATAAGATTGCAAACGGTGAGTTGCCACCGGTGCAGTTTGTAGCAAATGGTCGTACGTACAACTATGGCTATTATCTAGCGGATGTCATCTATCCAAAGTGGCAAACCTTCGTGAAGCCGTTGAAAAAGCCGGAAGGTAAGAAAAATCTTGATTTCCACAATGCTCAGGCAGCGGCTAGAAAAGATGTGGAAAGAGCATTTGGGATTTTGCAAGCCCAATTTGCTATTGTGAGAGGACCAGCTAGATTTTGGGACCAAAAAATGCTTTGGTACATCATGCACGCTTGTGTGATCATGCACAACATGATCATCGAGAATGAGCGTGGCCAATATTTAGACTACTCACAGTATGAGCTCTTGGGACATCCCGTTTTATTGCATCCTATCATTGCCTTTCGGCGTCCCGCAACGTACAATGAACTTCAGAATGATCTGATTGAAGAGTGGTGGGCATGGCATGGACGATAAAGAGCATGATTTCTGCATTTGACATTGTATTGTTCATGAACTATTTGTTGTGTTTATTGCATTATTTGTTGTACTGAACGATAAATTATTTGTTTAAGTTGTAACGAAATTGAACTATTTATTGTTGATTTATTTTGTTTGTTTGATCATTTTTGCTCTTTTTTTTGAAATGTATATGTGGTTTGTGCGTGCTGCGCTAGCTGTATTTTTGTGCGCTGCTGGAGCAGCGCGCGCGCTGCATTATAGCGCGGCTCCTGGAGCCAGCGCTGGCGGTCGCGCTAAACCAGCCGAAGCGCCCGCGGCAAACAGGTTTTTTACGCACGGTGCGAAGCGCGGCTGTTGGAGATGCTCTTAGATCGTTTGGACATCTGAGTAGCTCTCAGGAAAAAAAATCGGTCTGAACAGTACACTTTCTCATAGACCCCGAATTCATCTTTTTTACTGAGAGCTCCTCAGCTGTCGAAACATCTACCATACAAAAAAATGGATTTTTTAAAAAAAATCTAGTAATTTTTTTATTCCACTGTTCATAGCAGGTGTAGATGAGATCAGGAGCCAAATCGACCCTCTCAGTATCGTTTTATATTAATTTACAGAGAGAGCAGTTGGCGAATTGAAGTTGGATGTGAACTAAAGATGTAACACGCGTGCAGTCACCGATCGACCGTCATATAAACCGAACTATCTTTCACGATGCAACAATCAATTAGGAGTCACAATCATACAAATATGATCGATGCCATGGTGCTACAGCTAGCTAGACAGGTGACGGTGAGGTGAACAATACGAGATTTGTTACCAAACCTACAATTCCCATCTGCACCAAACCTGGAAGAAAAAGTACGTACCACATCTACTGGTCTACATGGATGGAGCAAGACCTCCTCAATGCTAGTTGCATAGCTTGTGCTACTACTAGATAGATATATTTTTTTTGAGGGTACGTAAATTACGTACCTTAACTTTATAGAACGATAGAAGAACAAACATACAACGATAACTACCACTCACTGCGAACAGCGAGGTAGCAACACCACAGACAACACACGCACACACACACACACACAACTACGACGCCAATGAGCCTACCCAAAACCGCGAACCTCGCCGTGTCTCGACCAACACCGGTCATCTCCGAAGAACAGCAACTCCAGCTTCCTTGGAAAAACCAGCGATGACCGTACATAGCGCCTGAGAGAAGCAATCCGGGCAGTCGCGAACACCGGAGGAGTGCATCAAAGGGCCTCTCGTCTCCCAGCACAATGCTCTCAACAGAGGAACGACGTCAAAGGCTTTCGCCCGGAGACAATTGCCACCACCGGGCAACAAGGCAAATGGCAACACACACGGCGACACCTCGAGGAAGGGAAATGACATCCACGGATGCCATCGTCGCCGGTCAAACCAAAGCCAAACATGATTTTCATCCGTAGCGCTGCACATCTCCACGCCGCCAAGATCATGGCCAGCTCTGACCGATGCTTCGCACCGCCGACGCTGCAGCAACATGCCATCGAAGCCACACCAACGAGAACCACACTCCAACCTCACTGCCGAGGGAGGACGCCTCAAGCCACCGCCTGCAGCACAGATGAAGAACCGCAGCATCCGCCGAGCGGTGAAGGACCAGAACGACCACGACGGCCTTCGCCCGACCAGGGGACTGCCACCGGATCCGGTCTGATCCGCACCTCGAACCACTCTGCGGCACCAACTCCGTCGAGGCATCACCGCACGCCTCACACGGCTGCAGCCGAGCGCCCGCTGCCCGCCAGGACCCTTCCTAGCACGGCCTCGCAGCGCCGCCGCCTCCATGGTTGCGCTCCTGCCGCTGCCACAAACGGTGCCGGTGCACCACCAACTCCCACCAGCCTGCTGCGCCCTCCGCCAGGCTCCAGACGACCGCCGCCTGCACACACCCCGCTGCGAGCCCCGCACACCAACCACCAAGAGGAGCCGGCAACCTCCCAACCCGCGTCAGATCCGGATCGTGGGATCCCAAAATCGCGCACAGAGCGCCGAAGCCGACCGCCCCCGAGCACTGGCGCCACCGTGGAGCCATCAGATCGGGGAGGAAGAAGACGTCGCGCCGCCCGACCAGCGGACCACCGCCGCCGCGGCGTCGGCGCCATGGCGGCGCCATCAGTCGAGGAGGAGGAGGAGCGCCTCGCCGCCCGCGTAGACCACATCGGCGCCAGCCGCCGCAACGCCACCAGCGAAACCACGCCGCCCAGATCCGCGGCGGCCAGCGCCGCCTGCTGCGGAGCCGAAAAGCCGCCGCGAGGCGGTCATCCCGCGCCACCAGAGAGCCTCGCGGAGGAGGAGCCCGCCGCCGCCGCGCGCCGCGCGAGCTTTGCCAGCGCCGTCCCCAGGCGGCGGCGAGGTGAAGGTGAAAGGGAGCAGCGGCGGCAAACTAGGGTTCCGCCCAGGCCGCTCGCGGGAGCGGCACGGGGGACGGCTTTGCAATAGTTAC